>OX155953.1:8035930-8635930 GCA_944548615.1 Micropterix aruncella | reverse complement strand
CAATTTGCTACTCTTTATAGATTTAAACAAAAAAAAGACAGTGGCGTAAATGCTACAGTGGGTTACAAGAACCCTTGTAATAAGGTTTTTACAGAAGATCAAGAGGCTACCATTGTAAAATATGTAATACGCACTGCGGACATTTATTTTGGGTTATGTCCAAAAGAAATCAGACGATTGGCATATAATTTAGCGGCAGCTTACCATCTTAAAAGACCCGCTACTTGGGATGAGAATAAGCTTGCAGGGGCCGATTGGTTTGGCGCATTCATGAAGCGCCACCCAGAACTATCGATCAGGTACCTATACATAACTACTATTTAGCTCTTGTTATTTGTCATTATTTTATGCTATGTTTAATTAATTTTAGGTGTGCTGAGGCCACAAGTTTATCTCGTGCGACCAGCTTTAACGTAGCTAATGTAGCGGTTTTTTTCGACAACCTCCAAAAAGTAATGGAACGATCCAATTTTCCGCCACAAGATATTTATAATACAGACGAAACAGGAGTCACAACAGTCCAAAAACCAAACCATATAGTAACCAGAAAGGGAAGGAAACAGGTAAATAATTTATTATTTTAGTTTTTTAACTTTGAGCCAATTCAGTTAGATAGAAATAGAGTCTATGTACCTATACGTTTTTAACCTTCTGGCTGCCACCGTCGTAATATTTAGCCTATATGAGCAAAAACCTTAAACGATATGTCGCTGGAAAAGTTTTTTATATTTCACAACTTTTACAATGGCGGCAATTTTCGAATCGCTGTGGTAAAACAGTTGTCGCTACTTTCCTATATGCAAAAAAAAAATTGACCCAAATTTCTCTACTATGATGGCATTGCTAGTACAAATAATACCTACAAGAAAAAATATGTTGGTTTACACTTTTTTACGGTAAGTAAATAAATTTAAATCAATAAGATTGAATGTTATTTGTTTAAGGTTGGGGCACTTACATCTGGAGAGCGAGGTACCCTTGTGACAGTCACCGTTGCAGCTAACGCTTTAGGAAACGCCATTCCCGCCATGTTCGTCTTTCCGCGAATACGCTACAATCCTAATTTTGTTCGCGATGGACCCGTTGGTTGTATAGGTGCCGGAAATAAGTCAGGGTGGATGGAGGAAAAAGAATTTTTAATATTCTTGGAACACTTCAAGAAGTATTCTCAGGCATCCATCAACCATAAAGTTCTTCTTACTTTCTTTCTTAAAGATAATCATCCGTCACATATAACCATTGCAGCACTAGACTACTGCAAGGCCAACGGAATCGTTATCCTCTCATTTCCACCACATTGTTCACACAAGCTCCAGCCAGTCGACAGAACAGTGAATGGTCCATTAAAGAAAGCAGTTAATTCAGCGTGTGATGCGTGGATGCGCAACAACCCTGGTAGGACGATGACAATCCATGATATTCCTTCAATTGTTGCTCAGGCCTATCCTAAGGCTTTAACACCGACAAATATTCAGGCTGGATTCCGCTGGGAATATATCCATTTAACCGACAGATATTCACGGAGCTAGACTATGACCCTTCTTTTGTCACGGACAGACCCCTTGAGACGAATTCACCTACTCCAGTTGCGGAGGTTGCTGAAAATGCTCAGTCTTCCACTTTCCCCATGGTGGCTAGATCCACCCTAAGGAACTTTCGAAGTGTAACTCACACCGTGCCACATATCCCTCTGAAAGCAAATTCTCCCGCCCCAGACGACTCACACCGGGACGTCAACGACTACAATATTTAATGACTTCCGACCTCAAATGAATTCCTCTGTCTCTAATTCTCCTATCATAACTGCGGACGTTTTTCAAACAATTATGTCAATGGACGTGGACCGTTGTGATAAAAGTGATCATGAAGGATTTATATCAGCAAACATGGAGTCATTATTTGTATCAGCCGATTCTCTAGTGCTAGAGGAGGCTATTAGAAACTTAGAAGCCACTGAAGACCTTATAGACCCGCTAAGTGTTAAGGATACCATTGGTGATATTTCTCGAAAGCACACATTTTCGGAATACGTGGATAAATATCCAGCTGCGAAAAGAGAAATAACACCTAATCTAAGTCCCAGAAAGACCGATAATATTTCTAAAGCTTTCAAAAAGCCATACCCACATTTTCCTGACGAAATACCTGGCACTTCCACGTCCTTTACAAAAAGACGTCAACTACCTTTGGTACAAGACTCACCCATATTTGACCTGGAAGCAATCCAACCATTTCCTAAAGCTCCACCACGAAAAGATACAGTCAAAGGCCGAAAAAAAAGGAAATCAGCTATTTACACTGACACACCTGAAAAGGATCAAATACAAAAAGAGACTGATGAAAGTAATAAAAGAAAAGCAGCAAAAAGAGCAAAAATTAATTTAAACATAAAAGACAAGAAAAAAAAACTAGCAGTAGCTGAAAAAAGAGGAAAATCTCAGGAAACCAAAAATAAACGAGAATTACAAAGTTCAGCCAATATAAGTGACAAAGATGTAGAAGAATATTTTTGTTTGGTATGTGGTGAATCATATTCGTCAAGTAAGCCAAATGAAACTTGGATACAATGCACTGCATGTAATTTATGGGCACACGAGGAATGTACGCCTCAAGATGGAGGGGGATACGTTTGCCAAAACTGTGACTCAGACTAATTTACTTAATTATATGTATTATAATTCCGGGTAACGTAAGATTTGTAATACTCTTGTACATTTGTGATACTCTTGTACAACCAAAATATTTGGTGAAGTTAGTTTTTTTATTCTTGTTACAATACCTATATGTATGTATATAACGTTGACTGAACTAAATTAATAATGTCAATTTTGATCTCGATTAAAATAAGTAAGTTACTTATGCCTATGTTCTAAGTTTGGTTTTTGTTTAATCTTGTTTAATAATTTGTTGACATTTTAGATATATTTTAGATGTATCTTGCCGTGCGCCTTTCACAGCGTTTACCTCGCATCGTCTGTACATGGCTTTATGATTATGATTTAGAATAGAGTAATTATAAGGTTAATTTTTAACCCCGAAATAAGGAGTATTTTAGACCAAAATATTTGGTGAAGTTAGTTTTTTAATTCTTGTTACAATATCTATATGTAGGTTTATAACGTTGACTAAACTAGAATTTTGATCTCGATTAAAATTAGGAAGTTACTTATGCCTAAGTTCTAAGTTTGGTTTTCGTTTAATTTTGTTTAAAAGTTAGTTTTTTTTTATGTATTTTATATGTATCTTGCCGTGCACCTGTCACAGCGTTTTCCTGGCATCGTCTGTACATGGCTTTATGATTATAATTGAGAATAAAGTATTTATTAAGTTTATTTTTAACCCCGAAATGATTAGTGTTTTTAACCAACATACCCTATTTGGTGAAGTTATATTCTTGTTACAATACATACCTATATGTAGGTTTGTAACGTTGACTGACCAAGATTAAGAATGTTAATTTTGATCTCGATAAAAAAAAGGAAATTACTAACGCCTAAGTTTTAAGTTTTCGTTTAATCTTGTTTAACAATTTGTTGACATTTTAGATGTATCTTGCCATGCGCCTTTCACAGCGTTTGCTTCGCATCGTCAGTACGTGGCTTTATGGCTATGATTTATAAAGTAATTATTAAGTTTATTGGTAGCCCCGAAATGAGGAGTGTTTTAAACCAAAATATTTGATGAATTAGTTTTTTATTCTTGTTAGAATACATACATGTAGGTGTATAATGTTGACTGAACTAAAAAAGAATGTTTGTTATGATCTCGATTAAAATAGAAATGTTAAATATATATGTACATTATATCTAATAAAAATGATCCCGAACAGTTTTACTAGTTTTATTCGTAAATACCAAAGTGACTTTTAATGTTTATTATTAGGAAAATAGTAGTTAAAAACTGATGGGGACAGTTGAAACATGGGGACGGTTGATACAAACTTATTTTCATACAATTTCTTACTTTTAGTTTTCATTAACTATTTTGGATTTGCTTGCTTAATTTACAAAAAGAAAACTTGAATTATACTTGTTTCTTTAAGATTCGTCACTTTGTTTTCATTATAATGTTATAGGACTTATATATAAAATTTTAGAGGATGATTTATATAATTAATTTTTCAGATATTCGCACCTAAATATTCTATTTCTTTTCATATCTGAGTTAAAAAGCATAAAATTATCTATCTATTACCGTTAAAAAATAGTCTTTCATCGAACAAAATGTATGTTTTTTCATCGGCTGAAATTATGTATCATTTGTCCCCGGGTATGGGACAATTGATACAATCTACCATGGTCTCTTTTCTGGTCTACAGTCGTTGAAGTATTTGACTTTAATTAAAATTGATTATTGAATTAGATAGCTGAATAAATTGTCTATTCAATCATATTGATACATCTATCTAGAGTTTAATACTTTAGGCAATAATCACCTAAAAGTAAAAAGTGATCCAACTGTCCCCGGTCTCCCCTAGGCCGCAAACCGCTGCCGCCACTGCGTAGGTTATAACGGTGGTGGGGGGCCGGGCTCGGAGCGCGGGAATTTTTAAAATCCGTCTTGCACACAACACTCACTGTATCCTGTTTTACGTCTTTGCGTTCGGCGTTCGGCGGCGGGAACATTTTAAGAAGAGGGTTCCACGTAGAAGAGAGTTTGTAGCCGTCATCTCTATTGAAGTTCGGAGTTCTTCTTATTTCAATGGCTTCCCGGATCATGCGAGGAAAGTAGAATTGTTCCTTGGATAGAACAATGGGATTTTGAAACTGCATCCAGTGGTTACTTCCGCTATCCAATATATGTTCGCAGATCGCCGATTTTTCTCGCTGAACGTTTTTAACAGCTTTGATGTGTTCTGTCAGTCGCGTGGCTATGGGCCGTTTCGTTTGTCCAACGTAGGCTAGACCGCAGCTGCATTCGACTTTATACACACCCGGGGTTTGCAGTGGTATTACATCCTTTACAGGCCTCAAAAATCGAGCTATATTTTGGGTCGGTTTGAAGATCGTTTTTATATCGAATCTGTTTAGCATCTTACTTATTCGATCAGTCACGCCCTTGACGTATGGTAAGAATGCTCTTGATCTGCTCGGTTTTTGAGTTTCGTCCGTATTAGATCGTGTGCGTGTCTCGTGATATTTTCCGTATCCATTTTTTCTTAAGGACATCATTGACATGTTCCATCTCCTTCGGAAAATGCTCAGTGTCGCATAGATCGCGTGCTCGATTCACGAGCGACGTTTGCACTGAACGTAGATGGTAGGGATGATGGTGTGAGCTTGCATGCAAATATCTGTCCGTATGTGTGGGCTTCCGATATACCGTATGTCCGAGAGTATTGTCACTTCTCCTCGTCACTTTGACATCCAAAAATGGTAAGGAGCCGTCCTTCTCTACTTCATAGGTGAAACTGATTTTTGGGTGTATGGAGTTTAGATGACCCAGGAATTCTTTCACCGTTTGAATGTTGCCTTTCAGGATGCAGAAGGTATCATCCACGTAGCGAAGCCAGAGAATGGGTTTAATTTTGGAGGTTTTTATGGCTAATTCCTCAAAATATTCCATATATAGGTCACTAACTATCGGCGATACGGGGCATCCCATTGCTACTCCGTCGATTTGTTTGTAATAATCGCCGTTCCATAGAAAGTAGCAGGATGTCAGGCAATGTTGAAGCATGTCGGCGTAGCTAATAGGGAGGTCCTCAGACCTTAGTTTATCTCTCACCACCGTAAGACACTCCGAAATGGGCAAATTCGTAAATAAAGATTCGACGTCAAAGCTCACCATTATTTCGTCTTCGGCCAGTTTTAAGCTTCTAATAATGCTTACGAAATGTCGCGAGTCTTTCACGTAAGACGTCGTTTTGCCCGTAAGCGGTTGGAGGACACCAGCCAAGTGTTTTGACAGAGGATATGTGGGGCTGTCGATTTGGCTCACAATCGGTCTCAATGGTGCATTATCCTTATGGATTTTAGGTAAGCCATATAATTTCGGTGGCTGTACGTTACGTGGTTTAGTGAGATAAGCTATTTCTGGGAGGGAAGTGACAGATTTATCGATTAAAACTCTCGTTTGCCTGGTAATTCTGCTCGTGGGATTGTAATTCACCTTCTCGTAAGTGTTGGCGTCTTCTAAGAGCGTCCCAATTTTCCGCTCGTAGTCCACAGTATCGAGTATCACGGTTGCGTTGCCTTTATCGGCCCGCAAAACAACTACGTCCTTATTGTCCCGCAGAGATTTTAAGCTTTTTCTCTGGGCGGCTGTGGTGTTCGACTGTGGGAGCTTGGCCTTGCGTACAATTCGTTAATCTAACTGTCATTAATCTTTCGAAAATTGACATTGACCAGCCGACGACAGAAATTCTTAGCAGGGGATTAAATTATGTACCGACACCGAACCGTTTGCCTGTGGAAAGTATTATCGGTGGCATTGAAGAAGTCATCTCTCGTAACAAGATCCCTGCGCCAGAGGCCGACTTACTGCGACAGGATGTGGCTGTCTTTGTACGCAAGGCCAAGCTCCCACAGTCGAACACCACAGCCGCCCAGAGAAAAAGCTTAAAATCTCTGCGGGACAATAAGGACGTAGTTGTTTTGCGGGCCGATAAAGGCAACGCAACCGTGATACTCGATACTGTGGACTACGAGCGGAAAATTGGGACGCTCTTAGAAGACGCCAACACTTACGAGAAGGTGAATTACAATCCCACGAGCAGAATTACCAGGCAAACGAGAGTTTTAATCGATAAATCTGTCACTTCCCTCCCAGAAATAGCTTATCTCACTAAACCACGTAACGTACAGCCACCGAAATTATATGGCTTACCTAAAATCCATAAGGATAATGCACCATTGAGACCGATTGTGAGCCAAATCGACAGCCCCACATATCCTCTGTCAAAACACTTGGCTGGTGTCCTCCAACCGCTTACGGGCAAAACGACGTCTTACGTGAAAGACTCGCGACATTTCGTAAGCATTATTAGAAGCTTAAAACTGGCCGAAGACGAAATAATGGTGAGCTTTGACGTCGAATCTTTATTTACGAATTTGCCCATTTCGGAGTGTCTTACGGTGGTGAGAGATAAACTAAGGTCTGAGGACCTCCCTATTAGCAACGCCGACATGCTTCAACATTGCCTGACATCCTGCTACTTTCTATGGAACGGCGATTATTACAAACAAATCGACGGAGTAGCAATGGGATGCCCCGTATCGCCGATAGTTAGTGACCTATATATGGAATATTTTGAGGAATTAGCCATAAAAACCTCCAAAATTAAACCCATTCTCTGGCTTCGCTACGTGGATGATACCTTCTGCATCCTGAAAGGCAACATTCAAACGGTGAAAGAATTCCTGGGTCATCTAAACTCCATACACCCAAAAATCAGTTTCACCTATGAAGTAGAGAAGGACGGCTCCTTACCATTTTTGGATGTCAAACTGACGAGGAGAAGTGACAATACTCTCGGACATACGGTATATCGGAAGCCCACACATACGGACAGATATTTGCATGCAAGCTCACACCATCATCCCTACCATCTACGTTCAGTGCAAACGTCGCTCGTGAATCGAGCACGCGATCTATGCGACACTGAGCATTTTCCGAAGGAGATGGAACATGTCAATGATGTCCTTAGGAAAAATGGATACGGAAAATATCACGAGACACGCACACGATCTAATACGGACGAAACTCAAAAACCGAGCAGATCAAGAGCATTCTTACCTTACGTCAAGGGCGTGACTGATCGAATAAGTAAGATGCTAAACAGATTCGATATAAAAACGATCTTCAAACCGACCCAAAATATAGCTCGATTTTTGAGGCCTGTAAAGGATGTAATACCACTGCAAACCCCGGGTGTGTATAAAGTCGAATGCAGCTGCGGTCTAGCCTACGTTGGACAAACGAAACGGCCCATAGCCACGCGACTGACAGAACACATCAAAGCTGTCAAAAACGTTCAGCGAGAAAAATCGGCGATCTGCGAACATATATTGGATAGCGGAAGTAACCACTGGATGCAGTTTCAAAATCCCATTGTTCTATCCAAGGAACAATTCTACTTTCCTCGCATGATCCGGGAAGCCATTGAAATAAGAAGAACTCCGAACTTCAATAGAGATGACGGCTACAAACTCTCTTCTACGTGGAACCCTCTTCTTAAAATGTTCCCGCCGCCGAACGCCGAACGCAAAGACGTAAAACAGGATACAGTGAGTGTTGTGTGCAAGACGGATTTTAAAAATTCCCGCGCTCCGAGCCCGGCCCCCCACCACCGTTATAACCTACGCAGTGGCGGCAGCGGTTTGCGGCCTACCCGCAAAACAACGGACTGACAGCTCTCCAGTCTACCCTAGACAACGGCGGCTGCAACGTCACCGAAACGTCGGGTCCTACAAATTTCACGCGATAGTTAGGGTGCCCAAAATGAACGAAATCCCAATTGTGACACATGCAATAAAGTACAAAAACAAATTTAAAACGACATTTAGGAGTCACGCGCATTACAAT
The DNA here is from genome assembly GCA_944548615.1 of Micropterix aruncella. Taxonomy (NCBI): domain Eukaryota; kingdom Metazoa; phylum Arthropoda; class Insecta; order Lepidoptera; family Micropterigidae; genus Micropterix; species Micropterix aruncella. The sequence goes on along the minus strand of OX155953.1, from coordinate 8,627,404 downwards.
CATTACTTTGTGTTAAATTCTTAACAAGTGAAATTGCAAAACTTGCAAGTATTTTTGAAATTGCTGAGTCAGTTATTATAACAGACAATGCTATGAGAGCCAATTTTGCTGAAGTTTATTAGTCATTAATATTATTTTTAATCATTCCTGTCACATGCCGACAGCTGAACGTTTGTTTTCGATTCCGCAACATATTCGGTGAAATGCCCCCAAATGTATAAGCCAATTTATAATGTAGCTGCAATAAAAGTATGCAATGTAGCTAGGTATACAAAAATTACTTCATATATGCCATAATGAAGGTAAGTAGGGGGACGGGCCTTTTGTTAAATTTTGCACCAAAGCCCATTATTTGAAGTTACGCCAATGCCGCATAGGGCAGGTAATGAAATGAATTCGCGGTCGACAGCTTGGCTACCCCTCCTAAACGATGGTGGTCAATATTACCCTGAATGATTTTAAAAAAACGGTTATGTCACCCGAAAACTTTCCCGCAATTAGCGAAGGACGTCATATCATTCAGTTTAAAAATCGATTTGCAAACGCGCGTCACCGTAAAATTCACCATTAAACAAAAATTTCGAAAGAGCGACACAACGCAATGTAGATTTAAATTTCGAACTTGCGTCGCCACTTACATCAAAAGTTCCAATCGCTAACGGGCGAAGCCGCAAATTTAAATATTTAGTTCTCCTATAAATTTGTATGGCGGAATTTAAATGCAGCTTTTATATGAATATTAATGCAGCTTGTAAATAAGATATTCCAACCAAAATTTCGCAATGTGATTTCGTTCCAACAAGTCATCTGTGTACCAAATTTCAAGTCTCTAAGTCCAATATTTTAGGGTGATCAAGTGCACCATTGGTGGACCGATTTCCACCACAATCTTCTCAACTCTTGCCATGACCAAATTATGCCTGCATATCCAATTTCAGATCAATCGGATTAAGCGTTTGGGGGGAGGGTCACGTTTGAGGTGAGGGATTGAGAGGGGAAGGGGTGGAGTATAAGGGGGGGAGGGGGTTGCGTGGCGAAGGGGGGGGGGGTTGTCTGATTGGCGGGAAAATCTTGGGGTAACATAACCGATTTTTTTACTTTGTGAACATATTCCAATAGCTTTTCACAAATTGACAAAACGATCACAAACAAATTTATTGAAATTCGCGCAGGACAACGTCTGTCGGGTAAGCTAGTAAAATATAAATTTATTCACTTGGAACTGTAGACTCTCTTCTTGGACTTTAGTTCGATAACTTATTTGTATAAATAATGTTTAACTCTTCGTATATTTATAGTTGAAGGATTTGTAAATATACCTTTTGTATTGTATATTAAATACTATACATATATAGGCGCTTCCGCATGTAGAACATTTAAATACTTAATTTCTCAAACACTTTTCTGCGCATATTTCAAGCGATTTCCTACGCACAAAAACTACCTACGTAAATTGATAGAAAGAAATTATAACACCATAAGTAAAATAAAAATCTACTGTTGTTGTAAAACCTTCTAACTTACATTATAGCAGAATCTCCTTGACTTTGCAACCCAATCCACCCTTATATCTCGCTTTTTACGCGATTGAGTGAGTGAGCTCCTTACGTAAATAGCAATTAAAGTTCTAGTGACAGTGCGTGCTGTCCCTGACCTATTGAGCCACTCATCATTGAGCATCGTTCTCTTGAGGTTAATGAGTTTGTTCCATTGCTGAGCACGTCACCCCGTCATTGTTCGATAATCCATCTTAATCGGTGATGTCACGCGCTTTAAAAAACCCATGAAGATCATTCGTTCCAGCATTGGAGTATTTCTGATTTGAATACTCCAAAAAATTAGACCGCATGATCATGATTGCGTAGAAATGACCAAGTCACATGTACGGGAATGACAGAAGCGATCCAAAATATGTATGGATCAACACATAGTATAGAATAGTACTGTATATGTGTATTGAAAATATAATGCAGAAATATATAAATGAATTTTCATATCGCCCACTTGTGTCGATGAATAATTTGTATTCAGATGCCTCTGACAATAACTTGGAAATGAATTCCATGTCCATAATCGACCATTCCGGGCTGTCAAAATCAGTATCTCAAATTTACAACGTTTTATTAGTCTGACTACATAGGTAGGCACAGCTAGCAATTTACCTATCATCATTAGGTAATTAATTTTTGAACTGTAAGGGCTTTAATATGAATTTTTAAATCAGCTACATACTTGTGAAGATGAAGATTATTTGAATTGAGATGACTCTGGCAATGACTTAAATATGAGCGACAATGTTTTCACGGAATGTTATTAGTCTAACATGGGTAGATACATATTTACCTAATTATCATTAGGTAATTATGTTTTGAACTGTAAAAGATCCATAAAGGTGCAATAATTGTATTGGCGAAAAGCAAGCGGCAGAGATCGAGAGGAGAATTTCCCAAGTCTCGGCAACTAGAGTTGTCAACTACAACGGGCGAACCCGTCACCTCAGGAAGTTTTAACGAAATGATCGTTTTTCCTCCCGTGAATTGAACGTAGAAGACTTAGGACAAAACAGTCCACAGTCAAGCTCCGCCACATGCCCGTAAGAGGTATGGTTATCCGCGAGATAACCAGGTATGTTACCCAGCGGGCTTACACTAACGCCCTTACTTCCAGTTGCGACCAGATTACTCCGGTCACTCGACTGGTTACGAGTTCGAGGTCGCTTGCGCGCCCAAGTCTGGGCAGTGTGGATTTGGTAAAAAAAATCAGGCGTCCTAAGGAAAAGAATATAAAGATGAACACAGCTGAAGAGTGGGTTTAGTAAAATACAGCATGTGTAAGGGATACGAATAAATGAAATAAAACAATAAAATTATCTAAATATCAAATTCTCGACATAAAAACTTTGCTAACAAAGCCTGTCAGCTTTATGTTGTGTTGATTTTTTAAAATTCACCCTGTCTTTATAAGAGTAAATTATGCAAGGTTTTTAATTAATCTAGAGTAGGTTTTTAGATGGCTTTTATTACTTGCTCTGCTTTATAAAATTGAGTTGTATATTAAAAAGTTTCAGTCGAACTGTTGATATTTTTTTTGTACATGCAAAAAAATATCGACAGTTTGTCTGAAACTTAATATATTTATCAACTACATACACCAAAAGGATATAGAGCAATTCATATGAATTGCTCTATATTCTTGTGGTTGATAAATCCTCATTTAATCTCTATCTACTACCTATGTATATAATATAACAATTACATAATAAAGTTAAAACAGCAAATAGCATAATAAAAGTATAACAGCAAAAACAGGAATAAGAGCAATAGCAGCAATGACCTATATAATTATACATTTATATCGCTACTTATACATCTAAATATTTTTACATTTGTATTTTTAGTACAATATTTCGTCTACAATATTTTTACTATAATCATACATAATTTATTTTTAAGCTATTGCATAGCTTTTATCGCGGGCCTAGGCCAGCGCGGCGACCGAATGAAGAAATTTCGACGAAAATTTATTATTTTAAACTGATAATTACGTCTAAATGAGTACTGCTTACGATTCAAAGAAAATATATGTTAAACAAGAACATTTTCGTAATATTCTTAACTTGAATATTTTAGATTTTGTGTATATTACATAGTGTAATTAATTTGTGAAATTAGGTCTAACCGAACACAAAAACGACTACTACGCAAATACTATCTGGCGTATTATTATGAAACCTGCACCATTTTAAAGATAATTTAATTATCTATATTTTTATCTATGATTTTTTTCGAATAATCCGGTTTTTTTGCTTTATCGAAAAAAAAATGTTTTCTGCATTGAATTTTAGCGATATTGGACTTCCGTAGATAATTAGATACCACAGTTATTGTTTTATTTCATTAAAAAAATATCGTAATGATAAAATGAATATGATGAGAATTACGTTATAGTTGATAATGCAAGAAACTCGTTTGAATAAGTTTTTCACATATATTCCCAGGAAATAAAAAGCTTAGTGTCACGTTAATAAGAAATCATCTCAGACTGTGTAGGACGTTATTTAATTAGCAAGTATTTACGGCACGCAAGAAGGAGATAAATATCTGTGTACGACCATTCATAGAATTATCTAGATTAGCCATTTCTCATGAACGGAAGATCATAAGAGTAGGTTCACTACCTAACTTTTGACTATTTTTTGGGGTAAATTTAACTATTACGTGTACCTACCGACGCATCAAACTTTCTGGAAGATGTTAGAAGTGGAATACCGAATAGGGGGTAGCTATTCGTTTGCAAATAAACTCCAAAAGTTAATCGACACTCGAAAGCTATACATTCAGCTTATCACCCTAAGCTCAATCAAACAGCACCATCGCTCAATCAAATTTAATGTATAATCAGAAATGTTTTAACTACAAGTTATAGGAATAGTTTAGATAAAATTCTTGAGATTCTTGTGGCTAAAGTTTTCTTTAATAATCTTTTATGAATATGCTATAAAAAAACGTGGAAAATATCGATAAAAACAAACCAGTATGATTATATGTGAGGGTTGTCAGATTCCGATTTTTAAAATAGATCATTAAGTTAAATTAGTTGATAAATCCTCTAAGTAGGTTGGAAATCTTAAAAAAAAAGATGTTTTTTGATGTAATTCAGCAAACGAAAAGTAAAAACAGGAAGTAAGTTTTTGGCGACATTCGAAATGTTTCTAATTTGTTTATAGTGGTTGCCTACTCGATGACTCTGAGATTAACGAAATATTTTTGATTTTATATCTGCATAGACACTGTTATAATCCTCACAGGAATAGCCTTTCTAAGCACTTTTAGCATTACGTATAGTGGTATAAATATTTGTTTACCTTTGGTCTTTGGCTTAATATTCATATATCATTTATAGCAGCATTATTTGTAAAAATTGCTAAGAATTATCACCCCATATCATTAGAAGTTCGTTGGCTTTGTTATTATTAATATATTATTTTTGGTATGCTGTTTACGCTGTATGCCTCTTAATAAAATAAAATAAAAATAAACCTCTCCTTCTCCTCTGTAAATGAGAGTGAGTAATGGCAGACAGGACGTTGAAATATCATATTTGATAAAGTTCATTTTTGTGTAGTAAAAATGACCTCTGCTAAAAACAAGTCGATATCTGAAAAATGTGACCACACAGCCGATAAGGTGATCCGAAGTGCTATACCATACGCGAAGTGCTATACGTGTCTGTGAAATATTAGGTCTTTACCTATTTAATTGCCGTCTTTTCACTCTGACCCTTTTTGAACTTATATAGATTCGGGTTGAACTGGAATTCTAAATTGAAAAACAAATACCTCAAAGCAATACAATAATGTATATGGCAATATGATAATGTACACTACTTAACTACATACCCAAAGATAATATCTACTGTAAACAAACTAAATGTCGAATAGCTAATTCTGTTCCTTTAAATTTTAAGTTTGTGTAATTTCTGTATTTTTATTATTGTCTAGCATATACGTTTCTACAGCCTGTGAAGATTTTTGGTAATAAAGTGAACTGAACTGGTTGATTGTTCAAAATCAGTTGTTGCAAAATCTTTCTGTTGTTTTTCGGATATTTGTATTTGTGATAATCGGATATTTATAATTTAATTCAATACCAATTTATACGTAAAACCTGTACAGATTGTGGAATTCAATTTGCAATATATAATATCCCTAATTAATAAAACATAAAATACCTAAACAGAGATTGTTAAATTAGAAATCGATTGTGTGCAATCATGAAAAAGATAAAAATTCGCGTTATGTTCGAATATGAATTTCGTCGTGGCGGAAACGCAGCAGAGTCGGCACGCAATATCAATAATGTGTATAAACGAAATATACAGAACGATTAATTTGATCGCTTCGATTCTGGTAATTTTGACCTCGGAAACGAGCCCCGTGGACGACCAGAGCGCAAGGTTGATTATGATGAAATAAGGGCGATAGTGGAAAAGGATCGATCGCAAAATTTGCGATCGATCCGCTTCCGTCATTTAATGACGTCTGTGTAGAAGCAGAAGTGATAAAATAATATTGAGTTATTTGAGTAAAATCGGTAAAGTAAAGAAGCTCGAAAATTGGGTACTGCATGAGTTAAATGAATCAAAATTGCTTTAACTCAGCGGTTTCCAACTCCAACTCCAGCGGTTTCCAAGTTGAGGTGGCCTAATCTTCGAAAGTTTATAGAGTTCGCGGTCCACCGAATATATTTTTTCCGTTCGTGTTAAAATATTAAGAAAACCTATTTTCAATATTTATCTTTAAAGGAAACTGTGTACTTACATCTCATAGATTAGTTTGTCGAACCGAGGCCGCGAGGCTCAATCGAAGACAAAGCATCTAGTCTGTTCCATTGCTTGTTTTTAATTAAGAGCAATGCTTAAAGCCCCTGCACGCATAAATAAGTTATTGAAAAACGCTTTAAGTACTTCATCGCAAAGTTATGATCATGGAAAATAAACCACAACGTTTTTCTCAAAATTCTTCCAGACTGATAAACTTGATGGTAACATCTAGCGGTAGGTAAAATACCGCGAATAAAAATATTCGCGATATTTTACCTACCGCTAGATAGCGCATTGCGCTCAACGATTTTTATAGTATTTTTTCGGAAAATCCGGTACTTTAAGAATAATAATAATTAAACAACCAAAGTCATTAGTTTATTAATTATAAAAAAACTTTCTACCTTTAACATGGTGATTTTAATAAGACTTTTAGTGCTTATTTAATTATTTATTATGTACGTTATATTCTGCTATGGCTATCTCAACTCGACGGCAGAAACGTCAATAAAAAAATCCAATTAAATTCTTCTTACATTTTAAATGAGTTTAACACATCCGTGACGGCGACTTCAATGGGCATAATAACGAGTAGGCATAAAACCGGAAGCAGTTTATGGTATTACACATTGCAAACAATTTCTGAGAATGCAAGGCATATCATAGTAAGGTACCAGTGCATCGTGTATACTTATGAACTATATCATAAGGAATGAACGTCCATGTGGATTATATCTTAATGGCTAAATGCTAAGACAACACATTATGTTCATATTTATTTGAAAACGAGTTGTTGAAATATTCGTTTATTTGGGGACATTATATGTTTTTATATAGAATACGCGACCTTATACTACAATACAGAAATGTCAAAAAGTTATACATGTCAGTTATAGTCAATAGTCGGTAGTTTAATTCAATTTAAATATTACTATACTACCTAAATAATAACATTATAACCTCTAAAAGTATGCCAAAAAGTATTCCTCTTGGCGTAAGTAATAATCAGTATAAAACATTTTTTTAAAAGATTTTTTTTATTTTATTTTATCATTATTAAGGAAACCTACACCTATTACAGGAGAAATATCTGAATTTTATTTATAGACTACAATGCCAGTTAAAAGTTTCCACTTAAAGATCGTAAAAATATACAGTCGCCTAGGAATGGGATAGGAGGAAGTGGGGGGGAATTAAAGTTATACATTTTATTTTAATAACATTTTATTTATTATTTTATTATTAGGGATATTTTATGGTTTATTTTAATATTGAAGAAATAAAAGAAAGAAGAAAAGAAAAAATATAATATAATTATTTCACTCGTCCTTGAATATTGCCTTTCAGAAGACCCGGAATAAGAGTCTTGAGCGCAGTCGCAGTTGTATTAAACAGGTCAATTTCGCTTAGCTTGGTATTGCAGAAATGAGATACTCGATAAATGTAATTATTTTGGGCATAGTTTGTGCTTACTTGAGGTAGATGAAATAAGTTGAATTGGCGGGAAGGCCGTGGGGGTACATGGAAATTTATAAGCTGAAGCAATTCAGAACAGTCGATAAAGCCATTTAATATCTTGTGTAGGAATATTACATCTGAACTAACTCTTCTCATTTCTAATGGTATAAGCCCATGATAGTCACCAGCATCGTTATAATCTGAAAAAGTTACATAAGACCGATAATTTAAGTTTTTTGAGAACATGTTTTGAATGCGTTCGATCCTATTGATGTGAATATTGTAACAAGGAGACCAAATTTGCGAAGCGTATTCGAGGTGGCTGCGGACATAAGCCTAATATTAAATTATAAGGGACCTATTATGATTAAACTGCTTGGCTAGTCTGAGAATAAAGCCCAGCATACTGTATGCTTTGGCAGTTATTGTGTCAATGTGTGAAATGAAATTTTATTTACTGTCTAGAATAACACCCAAATCCTTTATAACAGATTTTCTTGGGATGAGAAGTCCATTTAAGTTGTAGCTAAAATTTAGCGACTTAGTATTCCTTGTAAAACTTACAATTGTACACTTAGAAGCATTGATGTGTAATCGGTTTGCCGAGCAGTAAAGAGACAGTCTATCTAGATCTTTTTGAAATGATATATAATCATCCAGAATTATTAGTTCATGCTGTTACTCTACCTAAATAATTAAAATATGTTTTCCAATTAATTCAGTGATTCGATACCATACTTCTGTATATGTTTGGATACTACAATGTATTATTTTATAAAGGATATATTGTAATGATAAATTAATATGAAGCGAATTACGTTAGAGGTTGAGCATGCAAGAATCTCGATAAATGGGTTTTTCACATATAATCCTAGGAAATAAAATCTCTGTGTCAGGTTGATTAGCTTTGTGTTACGTCATTACGGCATGCAAGAAGGCAGATAAAATATCTTTGTACGACCATCTTTAGACTATTTATTATAGATTAGCCATTTCACCTGATATTATTGGCATGTGCCAACGAACACATATATGCGTGCTTTCATTCGAAGATAGCATCTAATGGCTTATGAGACGAACTCTCTTCTACATAGGACCCTCTTCTTAAAATGTTCCCACCGCCGAACGCCGAACGCAAGGACGTAAGACAGGATACAGAGAGTGTTGTGTGCAAGACGGATTTTCGAAATTCGCGCGCTCCGAGCCCGGCCCCCCACCACCGTTATAACCTACGCAGTGGCGGCAGCGGTATGCGTCCTACCCGCAGAACAAGGGATTGACAGCTCTTTGTCTACCCATGACAACGGCGGCTGCAACGTCACCGAAACGTCGGGTGCTACAAATTTCACACAGTAAATTCGTTTCTATCCTTATTGTAATCTTATTGACAGATTTTTTTATTTTTTTATTTGAGTCTGCTAAATTTTAATTTTTATAATTGATCCGAAGGTGCCTTGCCTTTACATATAAAAAGTATATGTACACCTAATGAAGTTGTGAATAAATTCTAGCAAATATAAAATGACGTATTCCACAGTATGTACTTTTTGGAATTAATAAAATATGACTATGACTAATATTTAAAAGTGTTGCCGTATGTTGTAACCCAGTTGGTAAATTATCTATTTAGTATTCACGTCTATAACCATTATATCTCATTTTAAATTTTATATATACTGACTCTTAAATCACCCTACACTAAACGCCCTGGTCAATTTTGTACAGTCTTCGAGCGTTTATCACGCAGTTGCATATTTACAGTCACGGAGGTATACGATTTAACATTACGACATAAAAGTGTAAATACGACTTTCAAAACCGTTCCCAATAACAAATTTTCTGATCACGCTGTATTAGACGTTTCAATTAATCTGTATCATTACAAAATCAATACAAAATTACTTGTTCACGTAGCATTACATTACATTACATTACATTTTCGTCGTGTCCAATTGACGGCTAAAGACCGCTCTTGGACGTATCAAAATAATTGGGTTAGGTAGTAAGTTTCGTTACTACTCTTTACTGAACATACATAGGTAGTCAAGAATTAACTACTAGATTGTAAAACTATAAATAAATATATAATCAAAATAGAAGCCTAATATTTGAAGTAGTTAGTAATTCGAAAAGATACGTAGTAAAATTATTCATCGTAATATTCAAATTGTCAGTAAAATGTTAAATAATCAAATTAAATCTACGTTATGCATTTTAAACTAAAAGTACAGATATAAGATCATATAAAATAATCAGACAATAAGGCTCTACTTTTTTAAGTAATGTAAATAGGCACGTTTTTAAGTAATGTAGCGTAATAACTTTCAATTTTAATAAGTTAATAGTAAAAACACATTTTTAAAACAAGCTTTTATTAAAATACTCTGTCCTGAGCCAACCCTGGATGCAGCAGCCATTTCATAGTGGAACTAAGAACGAGCTATCGCGGCGACGCAGCAGCCGTGTCATGGTGAAACTTATAACGGGCTAAAATAATTGAATGCGTATACAAAATTTCGTGTCAGTGCTGTTGACCGTTGAGGAGTTCCCTCGTCAGGAGCCAACTCTGGGCTCAGCAGCCATGTCATGGTAAAACTTAGAATGGCTATCATAATTGAATGCGTCTACAAAATTTCGTGTCTGTGCTGTTGACCGTTGCGGAGTCCCCTCGTCGGGAGCCACCCCTAGGTGCAGAATCAGGTAATGCTCGCCAAGAAAATGCATTGTCATCGGAACTGAACCAACGTGTACTATTTCAACTTCATAGGATAAGAGGAAGTGGTTGTAAATCTGCTTGCAATATTTGGCATAAACAAACATACTGACAAACATTGCAAGATAAATGAAAGCTTGTAAAAAATCATCCCAGTCACCTATTGACTTCTAAATTCCATTCCGTCCGATTAAGTACCTTCAGTAACTCGTATTTCAACAGCATCTGAAATTCATGACATACCTTAACTGTAGTTTCCTCTTTTTTCTATTTCCTTTTGGTGTTAGTTAGGTCGTTAATAGTCATGCATTATATAACTACATGTGTCAATATTAGTTTTATTGATGTATTACACCACCGTTTTATAAGACGTTATAAAAAGTTTGACTGTCATACATTTACTTATTCATGTTTCTTCATAAGATATGAATATCGATTCCTCTGTTTTGTACACGTCACGACCTGTCAATATCATTCGTTCATCATTCCGAAATTAGAATGCTTATAATGTTAAAATTCCTTTTCAGCATTTCTCGCCCTTCCTATGTGAGCTAACCATTTTTGGTTAGACGCTTTCCGCGCTGTGCTAACAGTAATATGTATTCATTATTATCTTAATTGTTTTACGAGATAATGTTGTAACGTTATAATATTTCAAATTTCAATGTGATCATTTTGCAGTTATTCTTTTTACGATCCGTATAGTAGTTTAAAAGTTATGCGCAAAACTATCCCGGGCAGAAATTTTACCCCGCCATAGGAGGGGTTAAGTACATTTGTTGACTTCTTGCTCTGTACTCTTTATTTTTGTAAGCTTTCACAAAACTAAAGAGTACAGAGCAAGAAGTCAACAAATGTACTGAAAAGGATTTTTTTTACAATTCCAAAGGTAAAAAGAACATTTGCCCGAAGACAGTGTTTTTTTATCGCTCTGAAAGTTTACAACTCACTATTTGAAACCACGAAAAACGTGAAAAATAATGTAACTTTTAAAGGTAAAGTAAATAACTGGCTTGTCGGTATTGGGCGTTCAAAACTGAAGATCTTATTACTACTGTAGGGTTAATATTAAAAATATGTGTATTTGTAAAATTGTTCAATATTACATATTATTTTCCCATACATATATATATAACAATGTAGTGTTCATTCATATATTTGTGTATATTACTACTTATTTTCCACATAAAATTATTGAATATAATATTAAGTTTACTTTCTTTTTAGTCTCTAATTGCATAGGTACATTTTTCTACTTTTAATTTTACTTTAATTTGTGTAAAAAACACATTTCTTAGATTTAGAAATCTTTGAAAACTAATCAAATGCGTCAGTTCACGTGTCAACAAACATACAGTTGGTATAACACAGCACAGCCAGATACAGACCTTCTATGTCTAGTTGGTTGTGCGATTTCGCCTCGTATCGGATATGCTAGCGTATTTATATGCATAGAGCTATGATTTTTGCTATATTAATGTTTGTTTTTAATGTTCTTCATGTACAACAGTATGCATGTCTTGTATTTTTTCTTGTATGTTATAAATAAATAAATAAATAAATGAATACCTTCATATTACCGATACTTAATTATGGCGACTATCTATACAGAGTATCTTACGAAGAAAAAAGCCAAAATGTCAAATGGTCGCCTGTGCTAGTTTTTTCATACTAAACCTGAAGCCAGGTTTCTCCATTCCTATACAAACATTTTCATTTTGCTACTTAAGTAGCCTATAATAGAATTGAATTTGATCCTATCATTTGGTCTGCACAGTATGCCGAGCCACATAAAGCTGATGACGTCAAGAAAGTTTAAACGTCAATTGAATCGGTTGTTTTGAAAGGGCACAAGTCTATAAGACAAAAAATTCAAGAGACGCAAAAAACCTTCTTTTGAAAAAAAAAGTGTATTAGTGGTGTACAATATCTAATGCAAATTTATAGTCCTATCCAATACGTTAGTGTATATGTTATTTTTATTTTTTTTTCTGTTGGAAGTAATAAAAATGTAATATAAACTCATGGACTAGTGCCCTTCCCAAAACAAACAAGAAACTTGAAAAAAAAACACATTTTTTTTTCATATGTTAGTGATGTACAATTAACAAAAAAAACCTTATTTCTATACATCTTTGATCACGACATTTTTTAGGGTGCATCTTCCTCTAAAGTGTTCGTGTTTTTGGTTGACCAGTTTGTTATTTGGTTGTGCAATCCCTAGTATTGTGATGGAATTAGACCATCACTTTTTTAACATGTCCTGTAGGCTCTAGTTGTAAGCAGCACCGCATCTTCTCGTCCATGACGTAGACTGAAGTCATGTTTTGTGATGTTGTTATCGATGAACTCAAAGGTTCGGATGATACCTGGTCTTTGGGCATTGTAACGGAACTGAGAAAACATGGATACGTTGAAGTTCACGTTTTGGTCTCTGGCGACGTGATGTCCTAGAGGTTGGATGGACAGGCAGTTTTTCTTGAAGTACCTAGACCACCAAGTTTTAAAATCCAATACATCATCTGTTTTTACCTCATATACTAAGAAATTTTGTGTGTTGTGTACCTAGTGTTATTATTTCTTCATACTCCTCCGGCAAGTAGACACGGTCAAGTTTTCTCACCTTTTTCTTTACAAGGCCAGTCTCTATCGCACGGCAAAAACGAATGGCCGCGTTGTGACGTTTATTTTTAGAAGGACCTGTTTCCTGGAATTTTGCCCTTTGCCCAAAACAAACGCAGAAAATGACATTTCATATCTCGGTAGATAATAGTTGGACTTGAGCCATTCTCGGCGAAAACATGCGTCTCCCATAAAAGAACATTGCCTCATCCAAAAAGTGTGACTTGTGCCCTTCCCAAAACAACCGATTCAATTAATATTCCGCTCGTTTTCCTCCGACCGACTGCAACGCTATGGTTCAGAGACATTGAAGGACTGGCGAATAGTATCAGATATGTCGCTTTGATACAAATATAAAATAGTTATTTCTTAGTTGGACAGTCCATATCTCCTGAGCAGTCCATGTCGGTTGCCCTCGGTGATCAAGCAATAAAACAATTTTACATTAAATATTTGTGTTTTTTGTATTTATCCATATAGATACTAAAAGCGATGATTTCATTTGATACTATACATGATTAGATAAATATCTTAATTTATTGACATTTGGACAATTATTTACTTGATATTTGGACTGGTTAGGTAGGTACCCTTTGAATCCCGGGATGACAAAACGATTCTAATAATACTGTCTGTCTAACAATACTACTGAAATAGGTTCAAGCGGTAACATGAACCCTGAAAACATTACATTTTTTTTGGGCAATCGCTTAAAAATGGTGGCCATTATATCATGCTAAATAATATTATGATAATAAACAGAGTAAATACTATCATTTAAAATCTAATATAGTGTAATTTTAAATATATAAAAATATAACATTTAATTCGAGGGACAAAATGAAACGAAACCTAACTTGTTCAATATCAACAAAAAATATTGGATATGAACAAAAAATATAGCGCCAGCTATGTAACACTAATTAGGTAACTAATATTTCGCCCCCAATTTCAAAATGAGACACGCTAGTTTCGAGAGTATTACAGTCATGCTTGTTCATCGATTTTAAGCCAACAAGACGGATACAGTTTTTTTACCAGCAGTCCGTGATATATCGTATGCGATTGCTTTAAATTATGCACAATATACCGTTCATAATTGATCAGTATGATAACTTATGCTAACCTAATACTATCAATAAATACATTATGTATGTACCATTCTTAATATGTGCATCGGGACGGGCCTGTATCCGGATGATTTCAAAACATATAAATGCGTCCCATATATAAGGGAGACGGGAGCGAACCCGATTTTGTAGGGCTGTGTTTTCCAACGAAACCGTGTCCAGTAGACTACCAATCGCAGGCGGCTTTGCAACGCTTAGTGTAATTAGGTTCTCTTGTCCAGTAGGGGATAATGACAGAGAACTTACTGAAATCATCACTGATTCATACCAGGGTATGTATTCAGTGGGCGACTACTAATGACTGATATCCAAAAATCTCTTGTTACTATAGCGTAAACATACAAATAATATGACCATTTGTCCTTATCGAAGCATAATAACATATTACTTGCAGGGAAAATAGTCGGAATATACACGAAAAGTTATGAAAATTTTGCAATGACCAGCACATATTAACATATTACTTACAGGGAAAATAGTGGGAACATTCAAAACAATTTTGAAAATGTTGCGATGATCACAACAAACCCGTACGCATTTTGGAGCATCGCGGTCCGCCACTGGAGACGCGGCACGATCGAAATACGTATTGCGCCTCAATTCTATCTGCTGCAAGATATCTCCGTGGAGGATTATTTCGAATAATTTCGCAGCAGCGGATAGCAAGGCAACGGGGCGACGTCGTAGGTACTAGTGGCAATTAAAATGACATATTCTGCAAAGACCATGGGATCGTAACTTCGGGCATAAACCTAAATGCACCTTGCGTCACCGGCCGAGTAAAATATTACGTTGGCGCGATGGCGGTAGGTCGCAACACTCTCGACGGAACCTCATTAAGTGTAGCGCACGTCACGTTCGTTCTCTTCTCGCGCATGAGCTTATAACGATGCTATACAGCACAAATGAGAACAAGTCACTTTGTTGTAATGTTACAACACGAGCCACACGATATTATTTAACTGCCATTTGATTTCTCAGAATCGTAATAAGGCGGTGTAGGAAATTGCAAGTGAAAGGCCCTAGCTTTTGCATTCTAATGCCCTCTTTCTTCTAATCTCTCGAGCATTCTAACGCTCGAGAGAACTTGTAGATGTGTAGATGTGCGAGTGCCCCCCAGAAGTACCCGAGTTTCTCGTTTGTTTCACGTGCCCAGATGCAATACAAGCCACTTCAGCAACTCTACTATGATACGGTTACTCACCTCTTTTAATAACAGGTTTAATGACCTTGACATGTTTTCTCTGGACAGGAAGCCTTTTCTTCACGCAGTCGAAGAAAAGCTCAGGAACGATAATTAATTTAAATATTTATAAAATACGCACTACTTATTACTTTATTATATACAATGTATTTATGTGTGAATGTATGTCTATATGTATATATATATATATATATATATATATATATATATATATATATATATATATATATATATATATATATATATATATATATATATATATATATGTCAATAGTATACGTATGTATGGCCATTTATTAACGTATATTACACATAATGTTATAACAATCCCTTCCTTCCATTTCCATTCCCCTATTTTACTTATACATGCTCCTTTTTCTTAAAAAAAGGTTATAAAATTATTATCTTTTAAATATGTGCTTTATGTTATTTGCTAATTTAAAATTTATTAATGGATATAATAATGTTAATTTATAAAATGTTTTTTTAAGCTATTGCATAACTTTTATCGCGGGCCTAGTCCAGCGCGGCGACCGAATGAAGAAATTTCTTAACGAAAATTAATGATTTTAAACTGATAATTACGTCTAAACGAGTACTGCTTACGATTCGAAAAAAATATATGTTAAACTATTTTCCTAATATTCTTAGCTTTGAATATTTTAGATTTTGTTTATATTACATAGTGTAATTAATTTGTGAAATTAGGTCTAACTGAACACAAACACGACTACTACGCAAATACTATCTGGCGTATTATTATGAAACCTGCACCATTTTAAAGATAATTAAATTATCTATCTTTTTATCTACGTTTTTTTTCGAATAATCCGGTTTTTTTGCTTTATCGAATAAACAATTCGTGGCGGCGCTCTATCGGAAGACGTTTAAATTATTCCGAATCATTTGCTTCCGCAGCCGCAGATGATTCGGAATAATTTCAACGTTTTTCGATAGAGCGCAGTTATCTGATATCAGAAAAAATAAAATAAATAAAATAAATAAATAATTATAATTGCATAAGTTGTTAAAAATGCTATGCAATAGCTTTACCGCGGCAGTCCCCGAGTGCCACACGTATTTTTTTTTTATATAATGAATATGCTGTTTACATTTAACTAATAAAAAAAAAATTATATATATTTTGACGAGATAAACTGGAAGCTAAGTCTGAAGCCGGCGCAGTTTAAACTCATGTTATTTCACCGTACGGTAATATTTTATTTATAACAGGAGATATTGCGAAAAATAGAGTTTGCAGCCATGATTGATGAGTTTTGGACTAAATTTTGTTTTTGTGTAGAGTGCCTAATGCCATGCATATTTCCAGTGTTTGAACAATGCCCGTATTTCGGAAAAACTAATCATTCAAGGCTCCAAAGTACTGCTTTTCTAAGAAGTGCTTCCGTTTCTTTCTCCTTCCACTCCAAATTTCCCTTTTAAATATAATAGTTTATATTTTATACTGACTAGCAATATTTGTTTAATAGTCTTTATTTCCACAACGCCCCTGCACTGTGATTAGGTTAGTTGCAAGATATTGCCATGTATTTTAAGTTTAAGTGCAAATAAAGACTACTATTATTACTACTATTAGTATAAAAATATCCAGCCTTATCCAGGCCCAATCCCACCAAAATCGACGATTTACCGGCATATCGCCGATGAGCCTTTTAAATCTATTATTCGGTAGTTCCTTCATAAGGGGCTCTCTAGACCATCAAGCATGCTAGTCATGCATCGCGTCACGGGCTGGGAGGGGATCGTAAACCGAAGGAAATATGCAAATATTTTTTTTTTAATATTTACCAATAATCCCTAATTTTGTAGTTTTATACGAGGGAGTCACACCATCCATCAATTAAATACGTCTAATTAACGTGACTCCCTGGTATAAACTGGTTAAGGTTAGCTGTAAGATATTGCTTTTAGGCAATAAGCTCGCCTTTTTGTTAAAGCAAATAAACCGTTTAATTATTATTTTTTTTATTATTATAAACTACAAAATTAAGCATTTTTGGTAAATAATTTTTAAAAATATATTTGCATATTTCCTGCGGTTTATGATCCCTTCCTAGCCCACGACGCGATGCTTGACAAGCATGCTTGATCGTCTAGAGAGCCCCCAAGTTTCAACAGCAGCGCTTTCCTCCACACTACATGTATATGTTTTAGTTTGTTTGTGTTTACTCTTTATTGTGGAATCACAATGGGAGGGTTTATTTTCATATCAATCTCTTACACCCTTCTATGACGTGTTTTTATATATGTGAACGTGTAGCATGTGTGTGTGTCTTTTTATTGCATTCGATCGACAGAATGAAAATGCAATTCCGTTAATTTTATCCTAACGAAAAATGGTGACCCAGCCGGGAATCGAACCCGAGACCTTACAATTACAATCAGGTGATCTAACCACTATGCCACCGGGCCGTTATCGAACTACCGATCTATCATATGATAGATACGATAGATCGATAGATTCGGCTGATAATTCCAGGGTCTTTGAGCCTTAATTTGCCTTGTAATAGCTAAGACTTAGTAAAAGCGACTTCGTGAGGGCCAAAATCCGGATTGTTCAGAAGGAACAGCAGAATACTTTGGAGTTTGTAGGCGATTGTACAGCAAGTGCTCCGAAAGTTAACAGCTGGCGCTAAGTAGATAGATTGGCCGGTAGTTGGAGGGATCGGACCGCGGCTTTCCAGGATTCTCAAGATGGCTATCACTTTACTTATCTAGAAGTCTAAGACTAAATTGATGTTATTACTTACTTAAATTATTCGCTTGCATGTAGGCACAAAAGCAATATTGGTACGTGTCCTCTTTGATAATATATACTTATTTTATATGCAACGCAATAGAATAAATTACGTTTGAATTGCATTACATATTCAAATGCGGTTAGTTTCGAAGTTTAATGCAATTGAGGCACTTGTAATTATGTGCATTTGTAGGGCAAGCGTAATATCTGTCGAGTAGTTATTTCAGACTGTTTTTAAGTTCGTAAATGAAACTTGCAAATATTCAAGACACAGAAAGAATGAGTGGTACGTATGGCAATATTCTTAAAATATAAGTCACGCGAATGATTAAATTTTAACCAGAGCATGGAATCAAATGCACCAGCAAAAAAAAAATGTTTTAAAGATTATTTATTAATTTTACAACACTCGCTGGATTAGAAACTAATGTCGAAAACAACCCCCTGCCAAAGCTATAATGATAAATGTCACCCGACTGGGAGAAATCAATTATAGAGTGAACATTTTATGATTATATAATCCTTAATAAAATAGTTAAACATATTTATAATAGAGCAAAAAAAAACAGCAGTATCCATTTTAAAACTTAGGCATTAAAAACATGCTATAAGGTATGCTACGTAGCTAGGTACGTATGTTGCCTTATAGGCCATCTATAAAATACGTAAGGCACATTAGGCACAGTATATATAGATAGAACAGTAGACGCATCTAAAGCGATAGGGGATTGCGGGGTAGAGTGCGAGGGAAGTGAGCAGAGGGGTACGTCTGGACGAACGCGTGTTAAGGTCGGCGAATTCCTCAAAACCTTTGACCATCTACGTTGGCGGAGTAGTAGACATATCGCGGTCATATGCGAGCTTTTGGACGCGTGACGTAGATCGCCTCATTTTCAATTTTGTTCTAAGAGGCGATACTGTATGGTATACTGTGCCTTAGGAGAGGGAGTGTGAGATCTAGAGGGGGAGTGAGAGGAGTTTAACCCTTCAGGCCTCGGCCCCTCAGCCGATTGACAAGTTGATGTCCCAAAAAAATTTTGTAAAAACTAGTAAAAAAATTGAATTATGACACTGTCTCACCAAAAACATTAATTACTGCCAAACCACTGTACCCACAATTAAAATGAAACATATTAACATAATAAAACATAATAAAATAAAACAAATTAAATTAAAATTAAATTAAAACGGGCCAGTCACGCTGAAGCAGTTTGTGGCCGATATCGGTCAATCGGGGCTTGAGGGGTTAATGCTCATACATTACAAAACGCAATAAAAATCAGAAAAATATTTTAAAAATATACAAATAACCGTCCCAAAAATTACGAAAATACAGACCTACCTTCCGAACGGGTCTGGTAAAGGTTAACTTTATATCGGTGGATGAGGATTTGAAAATCATCTACAAGTAAGAAAAAGGGAAAGATCGTATGTAGCAGTTTAGTGTATACTTTCAAAAAAATATTTTAAATTTGATGAATATTGACACTGTTTATAACGGAAGTTATTAGCATCACAAACTATTGTAGAAATGAGAAAGGTAAATGGCTGGATGTGGAAAATATCAAAGACTACGACAGTGGGCTAGATTGCGTTTCTTCGTGAACTAAAATCGGAAATTAGTCCGTGTGAACGAGACAGGGCAATACGGTAGAGCGGAGTGTGAGATGACTTGTTGTCACTTTTTCACATTAAAACTACCCGCCAAGGTCAAATCTTACACCACACAAAATATGCTCGAATTTATAGAAGTATAAGTTCGGCAGGTAGTATTTATCGACGATCGTTCATTTCATATTTCGCTCTAACGTATTGTTCTGTCTCGTTAGCTTGGACTAATTTTAGTTTTAGTTCACAAAAAACGCAATCGGGTCCAGTGTATACATGATACTACTAATCATATTAGTCTTCTCAGCAATTCCCGTAATTGCCTACATAGAATCCATAGATCACCAATAAATAATTGGGAAGATGTCTTCGAAAAAAAAAATTTTTTTTGTGTTCTTTTACTATGTTTCCTTTTTTTTATTTCACGCACAATCACACACACACATACACTCATCACTCACATATACACACAAATTAAATTAAATTTAAAATCAATTTATTAATTTTGGGATTCTATATCTCTATGTTCACCGACCTTCAGGTTTAACAACCTAACCGATTGATTTGAAATTTGAGATATAGACTCATAAGGGGGCTGTTAAAAAAAAAGGTTTTGGATCAAAAAAAGACAAAAAAACACTGTATGTACCCTGGGAGGACGGGCTAGACATTTTTAATAATATATTAACAAAAATATAGCCATAAATTTAAACAAGCTTGAAATAATGAATTTAATTTGTAAAAACAAACTAAATGATAATTTGGTAACAATAATAATCACCACTGAAATATTAGAAAAAATAATAATAACAATAATAAAAGAACCAAAATCAATGCGGTCCTAAAAGCAATTTGGTGAGAAATAAATTTTGACAAAATAATAATTAATGTATAAGTCATAATCGTTCGGATCAATGGAAATAATTAAGTAAAATATACTGCAATCGATCAAAAAATAATAATTGATGATGTCGAAATGGCGTTTTGCAAAGACAATCCTGTAGCGTCGAAAAAAACTACTCGGTGAGTTCGAACCAATCGCATTACTAAAGCCACGATAATTATCACCTAGAAAAGGCAGGAAGGAACAAGACAAGTTCCAATAAATGATTTCTCATTGAATCCATCATCAAAAATGCAATAAAATCGTAATTTAACTACTGCTCCTTCATAGGTTGCATTCGATGTTAATGATGTTTAATCGAGGCAATAAAAAATATCCGCAATGGATATCGTTTGTAATAATTAACAGGAAAAGCTAAATGCATTATAACGCAACACCAGATGCTCACTGTACACAATGCCGCTCAAAAACCAATCAACGGGTAATTGATAGACTGTTAGTCAACTGAGCCTAGCACATGGTAGCCGGCGATAATAGCTGACTTCCGTTAACTCCTTCGAAATCGGGGCACGAAATAGTAGGATCGTGTTTTAATCGGAATGCGAATTAAATTTATTTGCAATAATGAATCATATTTGATGGAATCGCGATGTTTCGCAGTAAACCGCAAACATCGTCCTTCCCATGGTCCAGGTCCTTCCCAGAATTTTAAAATTCTAATAACCAGTTAACTGCGGAATTTGTTTTTGAAAATCCCTCAAGGGGTGCGTAATAAATAAGATGCGATGACGAGTATAGGTCGAAAGCAATCCAAATGGTGCCATAATAAATTTTACAAAAAAATGAAAGGTAATCGTTAAGGATATTAAATGCTAAAAATAATAAAATTCATAAACAGAAAAATTTAAGATGAAAAGTTTAGTAATTCAGTTGACTTCATTGAGGTATTTTTCAAAGCAAGGTACTAAAAAAATACCATTCGATATAAAAACTCGATATTTATGTAAGATACTAACAATGCTGCTGCTGCTGTCGTCGCTGCCGCCGCTGCTGGAATCGCCGATAAGGCCGCCGCTGCCGCCGCTGCTACCGCCACCTCTACAGCAGCAGCAGCATCAGCAGCAGTAGTAGTAGTATCGTACTCAAATATTGAGTTTTATATGGTATTTTATTTATTTTACACGACGTGTATGTACGTCGAACGAACCAAAATAAAGATTTGGATCGACGTGTATACACGTCGAATGCACTAAATTGGTTAAATAAACATCAAAAAAGCCCAAATAAAATCAACCCTTTTCCAGATCTTTTTCATTCTTCATAATAACTTTTTTTTTAAATAAAACAGCAGACAGAGATATGGCGCTGACGCACATTTATTCAATCAATCTATCACGGTTTATTGTCGTAAAAACTCGTGCAGATATTATTTTACAAAATAAATTACTTTACGTACCTACTATTTTAATTAATTAAAACGATAAAACATGCGAGTAAACAAATACATCCAATCCAATACTGTTTGTAATATTAAAAAGCTTTACATTTTTATTCAGATTTACATGTAAGTAACAAAACTCGAATATAATTAAAGAATACCAAAAACCCTTAATTGAACTAAATTGGAACCATTACTCTTGCTGAATGCATTTTTTTTGGTTTTCTTCGTTTTTAGAAAATTAAACAACTAATATAACATATAGGATGATTGATTCTTAATAATTGTATGTTTATTTAACTTCATTCATTTATTATCATTGCATATTATTATTAAAAAATATTATATATTTTATAGGTATATTTCTTATTAATTATGATAAGTAAAAGATAAAAAAGTTAATACTTCAGTAATTATTTTAGATGCAGTTATAAGACTTTGCCATATTGTAAATAGATAAATTATAATATTTTGGTGGATAAAAGTGAAAGAGGCCAAATATCAGATACGACAGTAGACCGAAGGGACAGCATGTGCGAAAATCCGGCGTCTTTTCAAACATGAACTCAAATATAACCTGTTTTTTTTTAACACTGACCCTTTCATCCATAAAGAATGCCGAGCAATGATATACATGATATGAATAAGTTATGTATTTGAGTTCATGTATGGAATGAGTGGAATCGCGTAATGAGTGGAAAGAAAGGAATATACACGACACATATGTTGAGTTTAAAAAAATATATAAAGTGTAAAATCAATATTATGCAGGATAGAGGAGACGACATTAATGGACTTACGTTAGGTTATGGGCAACATGATTTGTTATGCCTACACATTGTGACCTTTCTGACCTTTTAAATTTTCTTATCGAAATTATAGCAAAATAGATAAGATAGTGGACATAGATATAGGACAAATGATAACCTAACACTTAAAAATAAGAATATTTGTGGAATATTAGAGATATATTGCCAAAAATATTTGCCTGTGCCGTGACAAACACTCAATAACCTTCTAGCGGTCGGCGTAAACGTACTGGTTGATGGCTATTTTTACGTTTTTTCGGCGTAAACGTACCGGTTGACCCTATTTTAATATCTTCGGCTTCATTCCAAAACCACCAATGTGCCAAAGTAGATGTATTGAGCCAACTACACAGTTGTACTAATAATGAAATGGGGATGGTTATTTTAAAACTAGCAATGTGGTAACTATAGTACAAGTGGTCGAAACAAGCGACATTTAAAAATTAAATTTACAGTGGCATTTTAGCTTGGTGCGAAAAAAACCTAAGTGATTTTTTGGAAATGCAACAAGCAATAACAAACATTCATTTATGATAGTGTCAACCGGTCTTTACAGTACCATAATAACATTAAACCAATGGCAGTAAATAATTTGTTGTTGTAAATTATTGGCAGAAAATTATTTGGTGTGAGTTGGACTCTGGACGAAATTTCGTCGGGGTAAAATTTTAAACGTGATTATCTCATATGTGTGTTTTTTTAAATAACATTTCATTATATTTTTTTGTGTACAGACAGAAGGTTCAACATATCATAGCCTAATCTCGCTAATGTACTTTGTAACTAGGAATACATTCATCAGAGAAATAAATCGAATAGGTTAATTGGTTTATGGAAATTTATGCAAATCTCTAACAAACTAGTTGGCATCGCTTGGATTGCTCATCCCGCGGTGCCGAAAGGGGATTGACTCGGACATTGCGTTACTTTATTACCCTTACTCTATTGATTCAGTACTATCGATTACTAGTTTCCTATCTATACTTATCATTCGATAACAATAATTTGGCTTCGTGTCGAATATAATTATTGATATATTTCGATACTTAATATTAGTATCGAATAAAAGTATTTACTAGTATCGAATGGATTTCACGGGCGGGCGTATATGCGAATCAAAACACTTGGTATAGAGCAATGTTACTTGACTTGCGTTTCAAATTCTTATACGGTTGAGACATAATGAAGTCCCATATTTCCGAGGTGAACTCTGAAGAAACACAAGTTATAAGAAGGTACAAGTTATTAGAAAAAACTCTCTAAAAAGGTGTTTTGGTTAGGTTTTAAAAGTATATTGGCCTTGACGGGTGATGCACATATGGAGCCGTTCCTTGAAGTTTTCTTCCAATCTTACCAGAATATTTAAAGTAATTAGAGGATTTCCTCATGAATGTCCACCTCTTCCCTCCCCCCCCCCCCCCTCTTACACCCCCCCCCCCTCACCCCTTGTGTTCTTGTAGTATTTGATGATGATGTACCTCTGCCTTGAGATGCCTTCTAAAGAAAAAGAAAAGCAATGGCTCAAGAAAGGCGAGCGAACACGTAAGAATATAAGTCGGCCGAGAAATATCACTTGCAAAATGGCGCGAGAATGACGCATTTTATGGGCTGTGGCTCCATCCTGTTAGAACCAGAAGGAATCTGTACGACCTTCCTACATTTTGAGGCTTAAATTATTCTCCAACATGTCAGAATATCTATCGGAAGTCACAGTATAACAGTAACGCCACCTTCTTAAAAAGGACACTGTGTTAAGGAATTGGCGGCTATCGAGCGCTTGAAAGCAGCCGAACAACTGCAGGAATTATTAAATTGTGGTATCTAGTCAATAACTTATTTGTGGCTAAGAATGATACTAGGTAGCAGAGACGAGTCAAAGTCATAACAAAATCGGGCCACAACGACTCCTTATCAGCACAATTCTGTACCCCACATTTAAGGTTAAACTTTGACACAAAACTCCCAATAGTACATATCGTAGTAGTATTATGATATCAGTTGAAAAGTAAGGTCAGCGCTATTATTCGCTGAATGTGAAACATTCGAATAAGAGCCACGAAACGGCCGACATTCAAATTCTTATGCGGTTGGGACATATGGATGTGATTGTTTTCGTAAAAAGGTGAAATGTTTTTTTAGAAATTGAGTTATGGCTGAATTGTATAAGCGGCAATGGACTTGATTTTTGGAACTTAGCAAACGTTATGTCATTTTTCATATGTCGTGTGACTACATTTTTTTTAAATACTTTTTTAGAATGGGGTTTAAATGTATGGCGACAATATTGGTACATATGAGTCATCTAAAAACAAACATAGCTAAGTCCGTAAGAAACGTTCTAGAGAAAATTAGGTTTTTTGTTATCACTTTTTTCACGTATGGTAAGTCAAAAATTAATGTATTTGATACAACTAGGAATAAACACAGAACAAACACTTAAAATAACTCCAATATGATATTGTTATAATAAGAAGAAAATAATAATACAAATCCATTTTGTTTTTAACTTACGGAGATAATTTTGTTAAAGAATGGCTTGGACTTAGTTTGATATAAACATGTAATAAACACGATTTCCTCGCGCTTCGTTCTAATTGGTGGAAACAGACTTAGCTGTGTTTTGTACCAAACAGAGTAAGGACTCAGCTATCTTTGTTCGAGACACCTGTTTAAAATTACTGTTCTTCTTTGACTCCGGTCGGATATATGGATATCGTAAACCACAAAGAAATTTCTTAAGTTTAAGCAGTGTAAAGTCCTCATCATGTAAAGATATTAATTCCCGATATGGAATCCAATATTTGGTGGAGAAAATAAAGAAGAAACATCGCGGGCATTCCCTCTCTCCTCCACGGTCTTTTTTTAGCTTTTATCGCGGGCCTAAGCCAGCGCGGCGACCGAATGAAGAAATTTCTTAACGAAAATTAATGATTTTAAACTGATAATTACGTCTAAACGAGTACTGCTTACGATTCGAAAAAAATATATGTTAAACAAGAATATTTTCCTAATATTCTTAGCTTTGAATATTTTACATTTTGTTCATATTACATAGTGTAATTAATTTGTGAAATTAGGTCTAACCGAACACAAAAACGACTACTACGCAAATACTATCTGGCGTAATATTATGAAACCTGCACCATTTTAAAGATAATTTCATTATCTATCTTTTTATCTACGATTTTTTTCGAATAATCCGTTTTTTTTGCTTTATCGAATAAAAAATTCGTGCGCGGTGCTCTACCGGAAGACGTTTAAATTATTCCGAATCATTTGCTTCCGCAGCCGCAAATGATTCGGAATAATTTCAACGTTGTCCGATAGAGCTCAGTTATCTGATATCAGAAAAAATAAAATAAATAAAATAAATAAATAATTATAATTGCATAAGTTGTTAAAAATGCTATGTAATAGCTTTACCGCGGCAGTCCCCGAGTGCCACACGTATTTTTTAAGTCCACCTTTAGTCCTGTTCCATTAAGTCCACCTTAAGGCTTATCCATTAAATATCTTTCATTACTATCATACTTCGCATCGACGAGAGCCCCATGGTTTCGTGCTGAGAAAGAGTCGATCGGACTCCTTTGATTGTTTTATATACGTAAAAGTTACGATTTTTTGAAACCCCCTCACTAAATGAGCTTATAGAATTTTGAGTGGGCTCTTATATACAACGTACGCAACCCGCTGAGAGCTATCCAACAATTACTCAGTTTTTGCGGAGAGTAATTTCTTCGGGCAATTAGACTTTCTACAAATTTGAAACGGAAACCGTTAGAATTTGCCCTTATGTTCTTTTGCGTGACATGTACTCCTACGTTTGTTTGTGTGACATACGAAAGTAGAAACATTTTCAGTGTAAAAGAAAACTTCTAAATTAGTGACAGTCTAAGAGGCGGCTGCATAAGCCCTTGGAATATGGGACTGCAAGACAGTCCCGCATCCCGCGTCCCGCACTTTGTCCCAATTGTTTTATATTATTTTACAATTACATTATTTTATTGGTGATGGCATCTTCAAGTGAAGCATGGTGTTACGTTAAAAAATAATTATTTACAACGCTGTCCACGCAGTGAGGCAGCAAAGATTTGGAATCGTTTTATTGGTATCCCGGATTCGCGAACAATGCCGCCTGCACTTTAAAGGGGGATATAATATGTCTTTTCACAGAAATCCGCACTCACCCCTTGCCTTCCTGTCACACAGACAATAGGCGTTGCTGGGCGGTTTTACAACACTATTGCACCATTGTTCACATACGGGTTAACTTTTCGAAGAAGTAAATCTGAAATGCACCCTGTCATAAAGACGACCTCGCTTCTCTGAAAGGACTATAACATTTCAAAAAACCCAGTCATTACCCCTTGCCCGTTTAGGAAGACAATAGATGTCGTCGCCCCAAGTAACAACGCTATTTCGCCGTTAATTGTTTATGACTTAAAAGGAGAAATATGAGCAAGAAGACCTTGCCCAAATGGAGTTTTAAAAAAAAGAGGAAATATTGCCGCCGCTATAGCAGCGCCATAATCCTCATCATTAATTTAGTTATCAGATAATTGATCTATGACAATTACATTATAATATAGGATAAGGTTATCAAACGGTCTGCGAGAAAAATAGCTTGACACCTTATTATTATTTAGCTAATTAATGTAAGCTTGATTGTTAGTATAAGATAACATAAATTACTAAGTAAATATATACTAACATATAATAAAATGTTCAGGTCCGATATGAAAATTAGTAAACATTTATGCGTCTAATTAGAGTACCTAGTAAATTGGGGTGATTAGATTAATTAATTTTGTAATTCGGGTGATATGGTAATCAACTTTAATCTATGATACAGAAGCATCCCTAAATCACCATATCACCGTATTTGAGTTGTTAGTTATAAGTAGAGATAATCATACAATTAAGTAGACATAATTAAACATTTAGTAATGTATTTACGTGCACTGCTATCTATGAGTATATTGGCATACCATTTTGGAAAGAGGCGTTTCCTTTTAGATCCTTTGACCAATAAGAGAAGGTGTGAAATCGTTCCGGCCAGTAAAAGCATAGACATGGCGTTTAAGGGGCGGAAGGATTTTTATTGTAAACAGTGAGGAAAGCGAAGGATGCCATTTTTAGTTAGTTGCAAAAGAGAGCTGGGACGGGCGGGACTTTTCGGGCATTATGTACCGACGTCAACGCGAGACCCATGTAATCGCGCGCTCGTAGGGCAATAAGCCCATAAAGTATAAGTATTTTTGATAATACATACAAGTTAGAAAAATAAATGTGCTTTAATTGCCGAGAAGCCGTAGAAGTTAAAGTGTCGTCAGTCAGCAGCCGGAAAATCGAGGAAGCTCCACTGCAGAGGCCAACCTGGCTGAAATAAAGGGTGCTGTAAACCACGAAAGAGGGTGAGTTAAATATATTATTACAGTCCACTGGGGACTCGCCCTGATGCAAAAGGCATCCGAAAATTCACACACTCTTCGCTGATAGAACACATGGACTATGCAACCAGCGACGAAACAAAGCGCCTTGTGAGTTTCAATTCTGAATGGACGAAGCGATTTCATTAGACTAAGCATGACACCGCTCGCTGTGAAATATGACTACTTTTCTGTCGGCACGAAGGTGAGAACCACGTTGTTCGCTATGCAAAGTCGATGTTACATCAACGGAATTCGGAAGCATTTAGATGCTTCTGACGCTTTCTAAAAAGCGCCTTTATTTCCAGAAAAGTCCTCAAAACCAAGTCGTTATCGTCTTCGCTGAGACATGCAATTGCATACCATAACGTACCTACATCACTTAATTAGCTGACAGAGCAAGAGCTGACATACAAGACAGCTGACAAGCACATTCGCGCACTTGACAAATTCCACCTTCGATGCCTACGCGACTTAATGAACATCAAGTGGTAGGACCGTGTGAGGAACACGGAAGTTCTTCGACGTGCTAAAGTCAGCGGAATGGGAGCATACATGATGCGACGACAGCTGAGATGGTGCGGACATGTCTCCCGTATGGCTAATGAGAGAGTGGCAAAGCGTATCTTTAACTCTGAACTAAAGAACGGCAAGCGGAAACAAGGCGGCCAGCTCCTCAGATACAAGGATGCTCAGAAGAGGCATATGAAAAGATGCAACATTGAGCCCTCTCAGTAGGAGAGTAAAGCGAAAGATCGCCCAGGATGGACACTGCTAGTGCAGGGCAATGTAGATGATTTTGAAAAGAAGAGGCTGCTCGATACCAAGCGCGACGAGCTAAAGGCCCGACCACCGGCGACCATAAAGTATAATTACATCGATGGTGTCTTGACTTGCGGTAAATTTGCAGGCACATTCCAAGCCAAGATCGGCTACATCAGTCACCTGAGGGCGCACCAGCAAAACCTCCAACCATAATAAAATAAAAATAAAAAAATACAATGAAGTCACTAGAATCTATAATGCAGTCGCTATGGCCGAACACGGCTAGGAGGATATGTATATAGCTGAAATAATGCATCAAGTTGCGGTAGCTGATTACATGAAGGGAGTTTTGCAACTCTGACATTCCTAAAAAGTAATTTACCTATGGACGCATGAAAATGTCACCAATAACTACAAAAAATAATAATATACAAATAAAATATAATATTGAATAATTTAAACTAAGAGTTCAGTGAATAATTTATACCAAAAAAATAGGGATAATATTTTATTATAATTTAACACCTGCTTTTACGTTAGTAAATCTATTTTCAAGAAGTAAAATAAACATTAAATATTTTTTTACTAGATATTAGTTTTTTAGTACGTACATTTATCACTAAATTTGTAGTAGGTACTTAAATACAATATAATAGAAAACATAAACACGTGCATAAATACACATACTCCACTTCCTCCTATCCCATTCCTAGGCGACTGTATATTTTTACTATCTTTAAGTGTAAACTTTTAACTGGCATTGTAGTCTATAAATAAAATTCTGATATTTCTCCTGTAATAGCTGTAAGTTTCCTTAATAATAATTATATAAAATAAAATAAATAAATAAAATACATAAATAAACACACACATACTGACCATCATACACAGTAACACACATACACACACAATTATCAAGTTATATTTATTATGTTTTGTATTACTAAATGCGCACAAAATTAGTAAGATTTAGTTGAATTAAAATAAATATAAATTTGTAATTCAAGGGGAATTCTAAACCGCTTTTTTTATTTTGGAATGTACAAAATTTTGTAATATTGTATAATGTGACATACTCTGTGTTTACCTTGTTAATTAATTAAATAAATAAATTATTTCTAAGTAAATATTTCTTACGGCTAAAATTCGTTTATTTTTAACAAAAAAAATGTAAATAAAAAATAGTGGATTGTGGTGTTCCTCCTTCCACCCAAATGTGCCGCATGCAGGCGTGCTACTAAAAAGTATATGGCGACCCTATTGAAGAAATGGCCCAAAACTGGACACTTTATAAGGATCCACGCCAACTTCCAGAAGGAATACGTTTTCTGCCTCAGCTTATCTAACCGGATCCTGAAGAAATAAATAGCAGTTTGCATAAAATATGCTACAGTTGGAGATCAGTCTTTCAAAGTGAAGTGAGTCTTCCAACACAACGGAATATCTCTCCTCACCATTTTCGCTTCGTCATTGAAGCGCTTGCCGAACCATATCACACCATCGATTAATTAATTAATCTAACCTAAGATCGTACGACCTTCGCCAGCGCAGCATTTCAAAACCTTGCTCGGCTCGACTAAACTTTCTAACGCGGACAGCGGCTTAGAGAAGGCTACGAAGCTCTGAACAGGCTTAGCGGGGGATTTTAGATACGTCCATTCTCAGTACCGGCTGCAGCGGCCAATGTAGGGACACACAGGTCAATGGGGTTATCGACCCAGCCACCGGCACGGCACGCTCGCCCGCACAGATTCCAAAACTTTGTATCTTAGTTTATTTATTTATTTATGGTAATGTACATAATATGCAACAAGCGTAACAAATCATACTTAATATCTAGTTTAAAATAAAACCCACAGCAAGTTGTGTCACGCTTATAGTGATGATCGGTCCCATGTCGCCCAACTAAGTATACCTACACTTGTTCTAGGGCAAACATATTAAACAAATACTAGTTTAAAATAGAAAACATATTCAAAAGAAAAAAAAGTAGTTCAAACAAAAAGAGAAAAAGCGAAAATGGAAAAAAAACCTTGAATTAAATAAAAATATGTATAAAAATAAAATATTTGGTTAATGGTATTATTTGGTAAAAAATAAAGTTATTGGTACTCAAATACAAAAAAGTACGCTAATTGTCTGTCACACTACGTAAAATCAAAAATGCCCGATGCGTGTGGGCACTATAACCTTTCGCTTTTTTTCATTATATTGAACAGTCTTTTTCAACCAACGAGTCACGACCCCCTGGGAGGTTACGAAGAGACTGCAGGCTATCTTAAAACAAATATCAAAAATATTCCAAAATCTTTATCATATATTATGCAAACATTTACAGCTTCGGACGAGAAACATAATGACTGTCAATCTGCCACATATATAAACTGTTTAGGGGGTTCGTTGATAATCCGCCCATCCTTAGAAGAATCGGTCTGCTTGTACCCGCCAATTACTACCGTGCTAGGACTCACGTATTGTTCGCGTTACCGCGAGCTAGAACTAACATCGTTCAACACTGCTTCACGGTGCGGACGCTTCGTACCCTAAATGCGCTATGTTCGTCTGAGCCAGAATTGGATATTTGGACGGTGAACTTAGCACAACTGCAAAGTACGGTAATGACATTTCTTAGCAATCAAGTAATTAGATAAATATGTAGTATGTAGTATTAAAATAGTTAAAAATTAGTAACTAGTATAATAAGAAAGGTTAGCTAAACATTAGATATATGTAAGTATAATCGTTTAATATTACACTAACGTATTTCTCTGTCTCGTTTGCTATAGTGTAGAATAATAATCTATATATTAGAATAATAATGATAGTAATAGTAATGGAGTAGAGTAATAATAATATTTTTAACAGTAGAATTATAATAATAGTCTATAGTACAATAGTAATTATAATCTAGAATAATAGTTATAATCTAGAATAATAGGCTAGAAAAATAATTAACGATTTGGAATCATCTGTAAGGTTAATTATGTTTTGGGGAAATAAATAAATAAATAAATAATTACTATGTGTTTTTTGCTATTTATTTTACAATACTTTTTGTTGATCTAAGATGGAAACAGGGAAGTACAGCTTTGAAAGTAAAATACAGTATAAATTATGTGGTTTTCGATATTATTTTTACAACAAAAAAAGGGGACGAGACTAAGGGGGTCAAGAGAACCTAGTCACATTCTAAGGGGGGTCGCGTGAGAGTTTTATTTATTTTTTACTAAAAAGGGGGTCGCTATCTAAAAAAGGTAGAAAAACACTGCAATAGAACAATAGTAAACTAGCCGAAACGTCGGATTCCGAAACGGGATATGTATATTGACATTAGGTTTCAAAAAGTACCGTTTAAAATTAAATTTCAACTCAATTATGATCATCTACCTTTTTCGCAAACTTCCCCACCTCAGGAATCGAAGAATTCTTCGACGAGCCAATCTATTTTCAAATAAATATCCAAAATTTTAAAAAAGTTCTAGAAACTTAGGCCAGATTTGCAGCTAAGGATCGCTTTGAAAGTGCTCGACCCTGAGCTGGTGAGCTGTCCTCGGCCCTCGTCCCCCTCTCTTCATTCTAATACCTCCCCCCCCTCCCCTCGCATTAGACACTAAGCCGAGTTCATTTAATTAACTCCTTTACCTTAAACAACTTTTCATTGCTATTACCTAGAAATAATAATTGCATTGCTAATTTAATCGCTAAATCGCAGAGTTGGCTTCTTTTCTGGATCAAAGTGGATGGTGCCTTGAGCATAATAAAGGTTTGTATTTTTTCTGAACTAAATTTTGTTAAATTATTCATTAAATATTCGATAGTAGGTTTTTTTACATATCTGTTAGTATGTAAAACTTATTAAAGTAGATACAAAATGATAATTAAATATAAGTACTCTCTATAAAAATGTATAAAAAATACATGTTTTAATTAGTTCAAAACCCAATTAGGTATCATTAGAGGAAGTTACCTAAATATGAAAGACTAAATAATGTAATTTAAATAAATAAAATAATAGAAATATTATTATAAAACTTCAATTACAGTAACTAAAAAAAACTTGTAAATTTAGTTTTTTTTTATTAATGTAAAAAAAAGTTAAATGGTTGACCGTAATATATGACTATTGCGATAAATCCGCCATTTGTGCATAAATTGTCTTTTTATAAAAAAAACATGTTTAATATTCACTAAGTATGTAATGTTTTGTAGCCCAATAAAATTATTCTATTCTATTGAATTTACTTATTAAAAAAGACACGGGTCTAGTGTTAAACTGAAATTTCAAATTTTTTAAATCAAAATATAGGAAAATTGTATAATGAAAATATATTTTTTTCAGGTAAAAAAAAAGAAGAAAACTTATAATCAATGGTCGCTAATATCGTCTATGATTACACTGAATGGCCATATTTCGTGATACCACGTTGGTCCTTTAATCATTCTTTATTTTATTGTAACTGAAGTTTTCCTTTGCCCTTACTTTTTATCACCTAATGATTTTGGTGAGTATTTTTTTTTTTTAAACTTTCAAGCGCCATTGTTTTGATTTGTTTTATATCTTTACGAATCCTGAATTAAGGTTTGGTTGCATGGATTTTAATAATTCATTTTTTTGCTATTCCATATTTTGATCACAATATAACAGCGAAGGCCCATATTAGGTTATATAAAGTCATAATAAGATAACTAACAATATACTAAACCATAACAAAAAAAAACTTGTAATGAAGGGTTTATCTCTACATATTATAAAATGCGTCGTCTATATGCCAATGTATTAATGACCCCTATGAAATTCGACTGCTCATCGTCACTTAAGACATTGTAAATATAGTTAGTATATCCTATTCCTTACCTAATATTTACTTTGTGCAATGTACTATACATAAGCAGATATATAATAAACACACAACATTTCAACAACACAGAGACGTTAACGAGGGCGGAGCCGCGGATACAGCTTTTAAAATAACACAACACAACCGCTCCAGTGCAGTCAATCATCAAACCGCATGACTTAATGGAGCGCTTCACTTTACGATGACGTAAGGGAAGAGATAGCACCAGGATCCCATCTCCCCTATACTATCTGGCGTAAACAGACTGAGGGTGGGTGTGACCAGATGCCGAGCCAATCCCGTGTATCTGGCTCGCTGGGGCTACCCCAGAGAACCGGATATGCAACTGGGGAACACTACAGGATGAAGACCCCCTCCGATCCTGCCCGCAACTGTCAAACCCATCACACACCAAGACCTGCAAGAGGCAGACGATAAGGCGCTTCATCAGGCAATCCAGATCGCTTATTTTCAGCAGAGAGGCGTGTCCTAGCCTGGGCTTTAAAATATAAAAAAATGCACCTAGAGTGAAATAAGGATTTATTCCATAGAAAGCACTCAAATGTAGAAATGCAACTGTTCACATGCAAAACACGCACCCACTCCCATTACGCTGCAAATATTGTATTACTCAAAAAGTACTGGCATATGGGGAATTCAAAAATAAAATAAAGAAATGGTTATCGAGTCATGACAGACTAACCATACATTAAATGTTAGAAATTATAGATTAATAAAATTTAGGTGCACAAATTAATAATATATTTTTAAATATGCATGTTGACTATATTTTAACATTGAATTAATTACCAATTTTTTTTTTATTTGTTGCTATATATTGTTTTGATAATGAATTGTACTTTTTGACTTGGTACTTTATATTAAATTTTATATTACTTAACATATATTAAATATTCATGACTTTTTATTTCTTTTCTTACATATAACTTTACTTTTCTCTTAATTTTAGTTTTAGGACTACTCTGTTTGTCATTCTCTATTTATTCTATAATGAAATTTTATTTTATTTATTATAATATTTTTTAAATGTTTTTTTTGAGGACCACATTTTAGGGCAATTTAGTTTATTTGCTTTTTACTAAAACTTTTACATATATTTTTGTAATATTCGAGTTTCTGTCCACCCTAGAATGGGGTAGTCGGACAGTGGGTTGCAGAATCAAATAAGCAAAAGGTTAGGGTTTGGCCATTCGGTCCCTATTAGTTAGTAAGCAAAATCAATGTGTTATAGTAATTAATTCCTAAATAAATAAATAAATGAGTGGCCTTCCAAAACACAATGTTTACGCCATTATCATGACGATATCTACTTCTTTTCTTCGCATACTTAGTATTCCTTATTTTAGGAGCGTATTCCATTTACGGGTTACTTCCTCTACCTACATAAATAATTCTAGTATTAGAAGATATGTATTTAATTCAGTCGATATTAATAAGTACCAAATTCTAAAGAAGATGTCATTGTTAATTATTTTTCCTCGTACACGTACAAGTATGTAAATAAACCACATGACATCCACTCAAGGGTCATGGCAATATTTCAATGAAGTGTTTGAATAAAATTAAATTATAATAGGTATTGATTTAATTAAAGTCTTCATCGCTGCTTCTTATTTCCCTCACTATTTTGTGTTTTTGAGTGATTGTTGTGATTCTGTGTGCTTACATATCAGGAAAAAAATGTTACAAAACTCATTTTTACAAAAGTTTAAAAAAAACTCTGTTGTACGGAAGAAAGGTTTTCCAACTTTTTTAAACAAAACACAGCGTTGAGTTTATGGTTTCTGGATAATTTATTATTAAACCTATGAAATAATAAAAAAAATGTGAAAATAGTCTTATACTTATACACTAAGGATTTGATAAATAAATAGCTATCATATATTAGCTACATAATTATTTTATTTATTTAGTGAAAGTGGCATATACGTAGTAACGCTACTTCATCAATGTCGTCCTACTTATTGCGCCATCAATTTTGTTTAATATCTAAGGTGTAATCGATTTTAACTATAACTTAAATGATGTTTGTGGTTTATATGGACCCAAACTGCTTTATATGGACCCAAAATCAAAGTAAAAAAACTACAGAAAATCGAAATAAATAGATGATACTAGTTTAAAACTCTAAATGATAAAACAATACGTGTCCACATTTTTTCGAAAACAAGTCTTTGACATAATTGTTTTATGTGTAAGTATGGGGCCATGTATTCTATGTTAAAATAGATCATGTCCAACAAATAGTTTCGCATCAACCGACAAAGTAAAAATGCTGAAAAAATGCATCTTTGGATATTATGTTGTTTAAGTATCTAGCTAATCAATTGAGAAAATCATGGTTTATTTTCCACAGTGTTAATTCAAAATGGAATACATTTTTTTCGAATTCCTCTAATTGAATCAAACAAATTCAAAATTTTCCTACTTCGTTGCTTAACCCCCAGGGGGGGGGAGTGACCTTGTTTGCAATTTGGAAGGGGCATTTATTTGTAATTAGCAAGTTAAAATAAAAAAAACTAAAAAAACTCACGTGTAATCCAAAGAATCTACATATGTACAATCAATCACGCTATTATTTGTAAGGACGCGGAAAATTCATTATTGCAAAATAGGACATTTGATTAATACCTCGCTTCTCTGGCAGTGGTTACCAATCATGTCAATTTGTATAATATCCCACCAAATAAACTTCGGCCTTGTAGGTCCAGGTCAACGATTTGTTTGTACTTATTACCATATTTCGTTTTTCAGGCTCACGTATACTTTCAAACCATCAGGGCTTACTCTGGGAGAAATACCATCTTCCACACGTGAGGTTCTCCGCGCACGTTGCAAGCGAAGTTAAGAGCGCGTATCAAGGACATGACAACTTCTAAATGGAAAATATATTTCCGATAGTTTTAAATTAGGTTAATAATGTTATCTTCAAACTAGATTAGTTTCAAACTGTTTTGGACATATACTAGTACCAGTAGGAAGCGGCATTGCATCTTACATCAAAAACATAATAAGGGGTTTGTGGATCAATGGCTGTTTTGAGTAGCCGCGCGATTTCTGAAACGGATTCTTGATACCTGATCGGATCGTGGCTGGTAGATAATATTAACCTGGGAGCATTTGTTACATATTATGTACTTTTAACCGTTTTACCAAAAAATGCACTTAATTTGCTGATCTAGAAACATTGAAGGCCAACTTCTATAATAAATCGCAAATCTCATGAAACTAACAAGTCGTCCTTTACTCAGAATTTCCTTATTCCCATAATTGAGTGATCTTTGTAGGCTATTCGCATATGTTACGAGAACTTATAATATTGAATAATCGTTTTATTTCTCATAAACGTGGCATTGCTCATGATGCTTAAACCATTGCGGTAAAACAGTATTACAATTTATAACAGACAAACCAAGTCAAATTATAAAATAGTGATTTAATGGCGACAGAGATGGTTCATCCAAAGCAAACATCGACGATTATTTTAATTAATATTTAAAGTAGCGGTTCATATATTTTTTATAAATTGTTTCTTCTCGCAAGGGCCGTGAGCAGTTGCGGACCATATTATTATTACACCTCATCATAGTGTTTCCTTTATCTACGTAAAAGTGACCATAAGTGGCTGCAATTATTTGGAACAGTCTCGTTTACAAAAGGGATCCAGCTTAAAATCGAAATTTGAGCATTTTTTAAGCCAATTTCCACGGATGCAAATAGATTATAACAAACTTATTTTGTAAATAAACAGTATTATTCCACTATAGGAACCTCTCCTAGATTGTTGATTTTTTAATGCCACTAGACTGTATTTATATAGCCCGGTGGCATAGTGGTTAGGTCGTCTGATCTTACATTGTAAGGTCCCGGGTTCGATTCCCGGCTGGGTCACCATTTTCCGTTGGGATAAAATTAACGGAATTGCATTTTCAATTCTGTCGATCGAATGCAATAACAAGACACACAGTTGCACACATACATATAAACACGTCATAGTATGGTTGGTTGTAAGAGATTGTCATATGACAATAAACCCGACATTGCGACTTCACATTAAAGAGTAGAAACAAACAAACAAACTATATTCGCCACGCTGATTCCGAATCTCCAATAATCTTTATTCGGTATC
Organism: Micropterix aruncella; assembly: GCA_944548615.1. Classification (NCBI taxonomy): domain Eukaryota; kingdom Metazoa; phylum Arthropoda; class Insecta; order Lepidoptera; family Micropterigidae; genus Micropterix; species Micropterix aruncella. Next base: position 8,589,314 of record OX155953.1, on the reverse strand, counting down.
AATAAATAAGCGAGATATAGGCATTCAAAGAAGCGCCAAACCCATATATTTCGGTAGGCTAAGTTAGTTTTATTTTAATAATTACATAAACACCTATTTGGCGGTAGGTTAGAATAGTTTTTTTTAAAACAGCCTTAAAAAGTGATTTTTCTTTTGTATGTAAATTTTGTCCTGAAATTTTACGCGTCCGAAGCTTTTTTCTCTCACATTTAGCAATACAATGATAGAATCTAGTAGTATTTCTTTATATTTTCGATTTCTGAGAAAGGTCCATACTGCAATAATTCCAAATAAACATTTGCTCTGCTTTCTCGATTGCTATCACACATTAATAGATATCAACTTACTTTTCCGTCCAGAAGGCACCGTGTATGTCAAATCTTGAAACTCTATATTAATAGGCGGTCTCCTCGGAAGATGAGTCAGCCTTATAGTTTCCATGTCCACTTTTCTCTTCAACAAACTTTCACTGACCATTATGTAGTGTTTTAAATCCAACGTTCAATTCCGAATTAATCTGATCACAAAAAATTAAATCTCACTATCACTTTCGATCAATGCTGCAGGCGTAAAAGTTTCCGTTCGATGACTCTAATGAAAAAAATCTATATTTGCTTGGGTTCCATTTGTAAGAAAAATAATTATGCAATCAAATCTTAAACAACGAGCAACTCTTTATTAACTTGATTAGATCTACACTCTACAGAGTTATAAATCTAAATTTATGTTAAGGTAAAAACAGCAGCAAATATCGAAGTGTTTTGGCGAATCACCTTTTTTGAGCTTTGGAAGGCGTTTGTTGTTATTTTTTAACCGGCTTAGCGCGTGGTGTACGTGAAATTATACAGCGAACGCAAGACGCGCCCAGCAACGGCCAGCTGTTCGATTCAAACTGAACTCAACGCTACAGAAAAAGCGTCGTCGATTCAAACGCCTTATTATCGCATTAATTCCCGTTGGATTGCAAGCTACTGGCGTGTGACCCTATGTTTTATCAGAATCGCAGTTTTACAATCCACACAACGTTTTTATTTTTATGAATAAGATAGTTGCACAGAAGCCTAGATATTTGTAAGTAGCGGTAAGCAAGTCATTGTCATCTTAGCTCGCTTAATGGTGGTTTTCGCCGGCGTGTTGTTTTTAATTGCGCAAAGGTAATGAATGAGTAAACTTTCTCAGGAACCGCGGCCAAGACCACCCTGTATACAATTCTTACGTCTTCATCATCATTGATTATATATAGGGTATTAGATTGATCAATGCCGTACTACGTTTTGGCAGCCAGGAGACACAACGTCTATATATCACTCCAATATATCAACGCAATTCCAAAAGTTGATTAATCGTCTCTTTTGTTCAGTAGCCCAATAGATAAGGCTCTAAACACGCCGAATCTCTCATATCTCAAAATAAAACACTAATATAATAACAAGCAAATTTTCAAATCATAGCTCTTATTATTTTAATATTATTTACATAAATATGTCAATTTTTAATTTGAAATACAGGTTTTAATACGTAATAATTTCGCGCTTTAATGTTCAAATAGATACGGCATATCTAGGATAGATACAAATATCTCCGTATTATTTCTGTGATATAATCAGCCTTTATAAAAATGTGATAGATGGCACTAATAACTGAAATCTATTATTGTTATTATTGGTTAAATAATAGTTATAATCAATCAGTCCTTATAATAATACATTCAGCGTCGATGTCATTATAGATGGCCAAATAATTTCCTATTAGTTTCTCCGGACAATGCTATCAGCCCCACCTGCATAACGCCGGTGCAGAAGGGTTGCTAAAACGTACTATGACATTTAGCAATCTAATAGCCTATATAATAAATGGTATCATATTATATTTCGCTTCCCCAATATGGTGTCCTTAGTACGGCATGTACAAGGATCAACTAGAAAACGACAACGATTCGTCCGATATATCACCCTCCGCGAACATGTTACATTAGGAACATTGTTTAAAGGCTTAGCTAAATACTTTAAAATGTTGTCAAGATAGGCGAATCATTAATGACGTATATAGTCAACAAGGTTATCGACTTTCCACAACGACTTTCTCCAGATATCATTTGAGGGTGGCGCAATGTGTGATCCGCCCCACGCATTAATTCGCGCCTCACGAGTAACTCTTTCCCACATAGGTTGGCCTACAGGTGCATTAAACTTTTTACTGGCGTTAACACTGATACTATCGATAGAGTTAGCAAACGTTCCAGTCGATAGTGTGATTGTGGTGGGTGTGGAAGACAATACGCATATATAGCAGTAATACGGGACCTAATGGGACGGTGCAGCTTGGGCCTGATGGCCTGATTGGGTTGTTTAATTAAGTAACTGAAATTAAGTTAAATATCAAAATATTATCGTTAGTAACCTGTTACCAATGTTTGATTATAATTGTTTATCCTATTTTTTTTGTTTAGAAGGTACATTTGAATATTTTAGTAATCAAAACCTAAAAAGTGTGGGCTGTAAAAAGTAAAAAGAGTTGGCTGATATCGATATAAAAATCAACCCTCCGAAGCTAATGAAACTAGGATTCTTCAATGTGTATGAGATGGCTGATTATGAGTTAAAAAAAAAGTTTAGCATTAAAAAAATCTATTTTTTTAAATGTTTAATTATTTAAATAAAAGTGTTTTTTGCTAATTTGCAGTGTAATTTAATTACCAGTTTTATGGGCATGGGGTGTTACAATAGTCCTACATGTGAACTGTATTCCATTTCTATTAAAATAAGTAAGTGGTCCAAAGAAGACCCGAGCAGGGTTACGTTGTTCCAAAATTTAAAACTAGAAAAAAGGGGAAATTTGATTAAAAACAAGTACAGTATAATTCCTTATAGTCTTTGTTAATTGGGTAAATTCTATTTGGATAAGTCCATTTATTTTATTTTTTATTAACGAATATGTACGTGAAGACATGAAAAAGTGGCTCAAAGTTGCCGCGGTTGACGATATTTCAGCGTTTCCGGGGTGCGACAAAAGCGATAGGTAAGAAGTTTCGTAGATTTTTCTTTGAAATATCGACCAGTGGGTGGGTACGTATGCCCCCGTTTCTGACGCCCTATAAAGCGTTAACTTACTTATTCGATATATTTGATCTTATTCCCTTTGGTAAACTTGTGAAAATCAAGCGTTTTGCGAAATTTTTAATTCGCGATTTCGCTTAAACGAGTCCGCAATATGAAGGTTCATCCCTAAAGACAATCTATTTGAAGAAACCCCCCAAGAAATAATATCCAAGAAATAAACTCCTCTGATCATGTAAACCTACTTTCAGGTTAATATCAAGAAAGTTCAGCAAACATCTTTTTAAAAAATATCATATTTGCCTCTAATGCGAAGAAACCCATCTGCTACCCAAATTCATCAAGTTCCTCATTATTTATTTTCATTTGATCAACAAATTAATAAATTGTCAATATGATCATTATAACTATCTTTTAATTTAATATTCGAGTCATTACGCCAATGCCTGATTTAAGTGTATATACCTCCATTAAATATTTAACACTAATATTTTCCTTGCCATCAACTTTTCCTTCCAAATGTTCAGGCGAACAAGCTAATAATTTATTTGTATTGATAAAAGTCATAATTTTAATTATTTTGTTGTTTAAATTCATATACTTTAACTCCTCTTTCCAGTGATTTAACATTTGCATCTTTAAACCATACAGACTCGACGTAATCGATAGCATGTCGTTAAAGTATTAAGGATATATATTTTAGTAAGTAAAGGATATATATTTTATCTATAGATGTATATAAGTATCTATCCATATTTGTATATGCGTAAATATCTGTAGTTTTAAAAATAAGTACTAACTATAGATTAAGTTGACAGTGCACACTTTATATCATCATTAAAAGTCTGCCTTAGAACAGGCCTAGGCCTAGTTAGGCGACTGTGTCAATCATAAAAATAATGTCGCATCAATTTCTTGCTAACATCTTAATCAAATATGACATTAACTTTTTACTAGATGTGTTACTACTAAATAAATAAATAAATAAATAAAATAAAGAATTGGAGCATTTTTAAATCTACTACAAAATTGCAGAAGGTTGATAAGGAAAATTCCATGGCTTATAAAAATATAGCCAAGGTAGGTCGAAAGGACAGCGATCCCGATGATCAAAATCACAATGACGATGATCTTAATAGTGGCAGAGAAGTTATCGAAGTTACTGCTGGGATAGCTTTCGGTGATCTCTTTAAGGCTTTTGATGCAATTCACGAAGCGCATATTCAAATCGCTGTTGACGACATTCATCACAACAGCGAACGTGGCCGATGTCAATGCCGAACAATATGACTTGACCGGTCAATCCCAATCGCGACCTATCGAATGTTTAGAGCCAAAACTTCGTCAACAAAGACAATTTAAGTATGTGATTCCGATCGCTATAATACTCTCACAATAGCATCTGCATTAGTCTAGACTTGCGCGACATTAGTCTAGATATAGTCTTTGGTTATTTTCGCTTTGTCGACGTCGAAAACAACCTTTTTTTTTGACAATGACACAGCGTCGATTTTTATATACCTAACACGTCGTGAAAAAAACACTATACTTTTGAGCGAGACCATGTCGGGTCTAATCGTTCTGTTAATTTGGGGGTTAATGGGCCTTTGTTGAGTTGGCCACGAAGACCCATTCTGTTCAGTGTTGGTCACACTCACGGGTCAACACCTATCCGACGGCCTCCACGCATGAAGTGCGAGCCTAGGTAGGACTCTGGCCTTATGGTCAGTTTCCCCTGGGAATCAACCTTGGACGGTCTGCGCACCGTGCGGCGTAAGCCAATCGACTGTGCACTCTGACTAACAACTTGCGGTGTCAACTACAACGGGCGAGCCCATCACCACAGGACGTTTTAACGATTTTTTCGTTCTGTCGCCCTGCAGTGAACGTAGAAGACTTTGGACAGAACAATCCAACGTCCAGCTACGTCACAACCCGCAAGAAGCCAACGCCTTTACCGCGAGATAGCCAGTAATGTTACCTGGCGGGCCGACACTCGCGCCCTTGCTTCCAATTGTGACCAGATTTCTCCAGTCTCTCGATTGGTTCCGAGTTCGAGGTCGCTTGCGCGGTCCTCTCCCTTACGAAGCGGTGAAACGGTGTACGCCGAATCTATCGCGGACCAAGGCGTCCTTTGCCCGACTCTGAACCGGGATCGGATGGCCAATGGTCATTTCAAGAGCAGTCGCCGTAAGGTAGGCAACTACCCCCGCTCTATAGGAAACAATACAGTTCCCAGACTCCCCCGACTGTTAGTCGGAGAGCACAGTCGATTGGCTTGCGCCGCTCGGTGCGCAGACCGTCCAGGAGCGCCAGAGGTTTGATTCCCAGGGGAGACTGGTTGACCCAGTGTCCTACCCAGGTTCGCAACCCATGCGTGGAGGCCATCGGATGGGTGTTGACCCGTGAGTGTGACCGACCCTGAACACATGGGTCATCGTGGCCACCTCATCATGGGCCCATTAGCTCCCTAACAGTCGGGGGAGTCTGGAAGCAGTACTGTTTCCTATAGAGCGGAGGTGGTTGCGGACCTTACGGCGACTCCTCTTGAAATGACCATCGGCCATCCGATCCTGGGTGAACAGCCGGGCAAAGGACGCTGTGATCCGCGATAGATTCGGTAAACACCGTTTCGTAAGGGAGAGGACCGCGCAAGCGACCTCGAACTAGTAACCAATCGAGAGACCGGAGTAATTTGGTCACAATTGGAAGTAAGGGCGGGAGTGTCGGCCTGCCGGGTAACATTCCTGGCTATCTCGCGGTTAAGGCGTTGGCCTCTTACGGGCTTGTGGCGTAGCTAGACAGTGGACTGTTTTGTCCTCAAGTCTTCTGCGCTCACTCCAGGGAGATAGAACGACTAATCGTTAAAACTGTAGTCGACAACCCAAGTTGTTAATCTTTTTTAGAGATTATCAGTGGTCGAGCAAAAAGAAACAATGAAACGTCGTTTATCACACAACACCTTTAATTGTAGCAGAAAAGAAACACACTCTCTTAGATAATGGCTGTTTGACAGATCTTATTTTTTATTCGGATTTAGAACAAAAAACAACATGAAAACGAAAAACTAATTCAAATCCAATACTCCCACTAATTATTTGAAGTCTTTCATTCCCAACAACACGATGTTCATTTTGAATTTTTGAATTGGCAATGGCTTGGTGAATATATCTGCCAGTTGCTCTTCACTACACACGAAGTCGATCAGAATCGCTTTTGATTCATACAGTTCCTGGATGAAAAATAAGCGGAAATCGATGTGTTTGGTTCGCTGATGAAACTCAGAATTCTTGATAAGCCGAATTGCGCTTTGGTTGTCGATGTAGAGTGTCGGTGGATTCTCTTGAATGCAACCCACATCACACAGCAGCTGTTGCAGCCACACTGCTTCCTTTGTGCCTTCGCACGCTGCCATGAATTCAGCTTCAGTAGTGCCACTGTCTTCTGTCGATGACTTTTCCATGTGACGATGCCCTCGCCTACAACAAATGCATAGCCGGTGGTTGACTTTCGCTTATCAACATCGCGTGCAAAATCAGCATCGGAATACCCTCTCAACGCTGTCGACAATCCAGAATATTCAATTCCTCGTTCGGTCGTTTTATTCAAATATCTAAGAATACGCCTGACAGCCGAAACATGCGGTGGTTTTGGATCATCCATATAACGGCTAACTTCTCCCACTGCATACGAAATGTCTGGTCTTGTCACGATTGCAGCAAACATCAGCGATCTGATCGCTTGACGATATGGGAAGACGACGCTGTCCTCTTCACATGATTTGGTCAATATGACGTTGCTGTCTGCTGGAGTAGAAATACTCTTCGAGTCTTGCATGTTGAATTTCTCTACGACCTTCTTTATGTATGCGTCTTCGTATGATTTTGGTTCCAACACTACGGCCGAATATCCGCTCTCAATCAGATGATCTGGCGGATTCACCCTCTCGCGCAAACCATAACGTTCATTTCTGCGCACGTTTTTGTTACTGCCTTCATCGACATTGTAATCGTTTTCATTTCCTTCAGTCAGTGTGACATCATTTGTATCGAAAAAACTCATCATTCGACATGGACGAATAGTTGTGTCTGCTGTTATTCAAGACTACACGCTGCGGAGTCGAAGCCACGATTATCGGCTGCTCGACAATTTCTTCGTCTTCGATGATGTGATCCACATGAACATTCTTCTCGTTTATTTTTACATTGCAGCTAACGATGATCTTCTGTGTTTCCGGATCAAAACAACGGAAATTCTTTGATGTGGACTCGTATCCAACGAGGAACACCTTCTTGGCCTTGGCGTCCCATTTCTTGCGTCCAGTCTGCTTCGGAATCTGCACGAAGCACTCGCTTCCAAAAATTCTCACGTGACCCAACTCTGGCTTCACACCAAAACATTTCTCGTATGGTGTCGAATCTGGGCACTTTTTGTTTGACGATCGGTTCAAGATATATACGGCTGTACGTATTGCTTCTGGCCACAGACGCTTGTGCAAACTACTGGAGAGCAACATTGTGCGAGCGCACTTCACCACTGTTCGATTCTCACGCTCCACGCGTCCGTTTTGCTCGGGTGTGTACGGTGCAGTTCGCTCCACTGTTATTCCAGCTTTCGACAGCATCCGCATACATTCATTGTTGACAAATTCAGTGCCATTGTCGAAACGAATGTGCTTCACCGATTTGCCCGTCGTACTGCGAACTAGCGACACTATCGCATTGAGTTTATCACACACCTCAGATTTGCTAGCCAAATTGAATACATACTTGAATCCCGTTGCTTCGTCTTTGATCAGGAGGAGAAATCGAATACCTCCAATGCCCAATTGTTCCATTGGTCCACACAGGTCAGCATGCAAATATTCGCCGCAAACTGCTACCCGCTCTTGTGCTGGTTTGTGCGAAGCATGTTGCATTTTTCCGATATGACAATCCTCACAGTAAAAATTTGCTTCACTCGCCAATTTGATTCCTTCAACCAAATTTTTCTGGCACATGCGTTTAATTGCTTCCTCGTTCAGGTGCCCAAATCGATGATGCAGTTGCTCAAGCGTGACGGTCGCAGAATTCGCATGCTCATTCAGTCGCTGCCGAAATATCATTCTCAATTGTTTGCTGTCATCTTTTACACCAACAGCATACACAACACCATCAGCATCCATCAATTTGCAGTTATCGCGGGTGATGTCCATTTGGAAACCTTTCAATGTAGCGGATGCAGTTGAAAATAAATTTTGCTTCAGCTCAGGAACGTACTGTACATTGTTCAAATGTCGTTGCAGCCACACACCGTTGACCTTGGCTTCGATTAAAATTGTTCCCGTGCCACGAATCGGTATACGATGGTTGTTTGCGATTTCGACAAAACGCTCTGCGTCGCACTTTCTATAATTGACAAACCACTCGATGCGTGAAGACATATGTTCAGTGGCACCTGAATCTGCAATCCAAATATCGCTGTAATCTATCGCTGTTCCACCGTTGAGTTTCGCACAAAATGCAACATCTCTGCCGCCCTTCTTGCCATCGGACGATTTTTCAGCACGCTTCGGACATTCTTTCTTCCAATGCCCGAATTCATGACATTTGTTGCACTTCGTTTTTTTTTTAAGCTATTGCATAGCTTTTATCGCGGGCCTAGGCCAGCGCGGCGACCGAATGAAGAAATTTCTTAACGAAAATGAATGATTTTAAACTGATAATTACGTCTAAACGAGTACTGCTTACGATTCGAAAAAAATATATGTTAAACAAGAACATTTTCCTAATATTCATAGCTTTGAATATTTTAGATTTTGTTTATATTACATAGTGTAATTAATTTGTGAAATTAGGTCTAACCGAACACAAAAACGACTACTACGCAAATGCTATCTGGCGTATTATTATGAAACCTGCACCATTTTAAAGATAATTTAATTATCTATCTTTTTATCTACGATTTTTTTGAATAATCCGGTTTTTTTTGCTTTATCGAATAAAAAATTCGTGCGCGGCGCTCTATCGGAAGACGTTTAAATTATTCCGAATCATTTGCTTCCGCAGATGATTCGGAATAATTTCAACGTTTTCCGATAGAGCGCAGTTACCTGATATCAGAAAAAATAAAATAAATAAATAATTATAATTGCATAAGTTGTTAAAAATGCTATGCAATAGCTTTACCGCGGCAGTCCCCGAGTGCCACACGTATTTTTAACTCCTTGATTGACGATGGCGTCTTCTTGCTGGCTTGCTGTTTCTTCGACTTGAACTTCGCACTGAATGCAGCATCCAATTGCACATCATCGGTTTTGCTTATTTGGTCTTCTTCCAGCTGCAAGCGACTGTGCAAACTTTCCAGGGTTCGGCCTTCTTTGATATTGTACCAAACGGTCTTGAAATTACGAAACTTAGGCGTCAAGCCACTGATAATGCGCACCATTTTGATGTTATAGGACAATTTTTCGCTTTGGTCTTCTATTTCATGTGCCATTCTGTTCACTCTTGATACATATGCAGCGACCGGTTCATCCTCAACCATTTTTAATGAAAAATACTTCTCATAGAGGCACATGATGCGCACTTCGCTCCGTTTTTCGTACAAACTGGCCAATTTATCTGCAATTTCTTTCGCTGTTTTGCACATCAGAATGTGATTTGCCTGCTCGGAATCCACTGATGAAATCAGGATAGCCATTGCTTTGCCATCGTTTCGCTCGTATTGCTCTTTCACTGTCATGGCCTCATTTGCATTAGGAACTTTTCCTTCCATGACGTCCGTCAGAGCTCGCGACTTCATCACAGCATTAATTTGGAATTTCCACAATTTGTAGTTTGTGCTGTTCAATCTGTGATGGATGACAGAGCCACCGCTCGATTTATCGTCCATCAAATCCATTTTGCTTGTGTTAAAAAAAATCACTACTCATGTACGGCACGGCGGCTCGGCTTTTGTAGAACTTACTTTTGTTTTTTTTTATTTACAATTTAACTGTTCAGTTTTACTCAACTTCAGCCACTGGGCCCATAACCTTTTAGAGATTATCGGTGGTCGAGCAAAAAGAAACAATGAAACGTCGTTTATCACACCACATCGTTAATTGTAGCAGAAAAGAAACACACTCTCTTACACAGTGGCTGTTTGACAGATCTTATTTTTTATTCGGATTTAGAACAAAAAACAACATGAAAAACGAAAAACTAATTCAAATCTAATAATCTTGATGGTTATGTCATATTTTATTTACAATGTCTATTTTTAACTGAAATGGAATTGTTATTCTTATATTGTTTACTGCTTTATAGTTTTGACCTATAAAATTGGATTTCGCCTTTTATTTATGGGAAAGAAATGCTCGCACCTAAACCATGACCAATGAGCTCCTTACAACCTCCTGGACAGAGAGCATCTGCTGCTAATGGAGTCTCGTGCAGAATTATATTATAAATAATTAAAGTTATCTGAAACTGATGATTTTTTCTGGATTCGCGATAGGCCTTGTTGAACAAATATTAGATATTTTTCTGCTGCCTGGAGAATTTTCTGCCTCAATGATTCTGCTGAAAACGTGATTCTGTGTCCTGGAACTTCACCGTCAAAACAGCCTTGTATGATGTCGATTGACCGATGTTTTTCTTCTGCTGATCGAAGTTCCGACATTTTTATTATTTTGAAGTGTCAATGTCATTTTCGGTTTGTCTCACGGTCAGGACCTGTATGATTCAAACTGATCCAGCGATGATGGCCCTGTGGGTTAGATTATATGAAGATATTCCACTGCAGCGTCCCCATGTTTAATCGACTCGAAATTTCAGTTTACGCTCGCACAATATCTTGGCTCGTACAAATAGTATTGAGTATTGCTGTCTCTCTTCAAAAACAATTTTTAAAACAATGAGATGTCATCAGAGCAAATCATTGATTCCAGTTGCAAACCAATATCCAGTTAAAATATGTTACTCTCCATCTTTGTATTAGAAATATTACATAATAATTTCGACTTAGAGAAAAATTGTCTCTGTATTGGGTTCTCTAAAAGGATATTCCAAATCAATCCTATGATTAAAGGAAGAAAATAATAGGAAATTTAACATTATAAATAGGTAAGAAAACGAATTTACCGCGTGAAATTTGTAGCACCCGACGGCGACGTTTCGGTGACGTTGCAGCCGCCGTTGTCCAGGGTAGACTGAAGAGCTGTCAATCCGTTGTTTTGCGGATAGGCCGCATACCGCTGCCGCCACTGCGCAGGTTATAACAGTGGTGGGGGGCCGGGCTCGGACCGCGGGAATTTTGAAAATCCGTCTTGCACACAACACTCACTGTATCCTGTTTTACGTCTTTGCGTTCGGCGTTCGGCGGCGGAAACATTTTAAGAAGAGGGTTCCACGTAGAGGAGAGTTTGTAACCGTCGTCTATATTGAAGTTCGGGGTTCTTATTTCAATAGCTTCCCGGATCATGCGAGGAAAGTAGAATTGTTCTTTGGATAGCACAATGGGATTTTGAAACTGCATCCAGTGGTTACTTCCGCTATCCAATATATGTTCGCAGATCGCCGATTTTTCTCGCTGAACGTTTTTAACAGCTTTGATGTGTTCTGTCAGTCGCGTAGGAAATTTAACTAACCAAATTTGTAAGAGTTTTGAATATTTTCGTTTCAAACCTCCGAAAGTTACTCGGAGAGACTTAACCGTCATAACATGGACTCACTCGAGGATAGGCGCCTCCAATATGATATACGTTTTCTGTATAACATTATTAATAATAAAATAGACAGTCCCTATTCTGTTGGCAGAATCTCCTGCCGAATCCCAAATAATAAGACAAGGGCTCGCGATTTATTTTATCTACCGGGAGTCAATACCAATTATGGTCAAAATATGTATTTTAATAGAGCACTTCGATCATATAACCTAAACTTTCAATGTTTGGATATTTTTAATTTATCTTCAAATACTTGCTTCGAAGAAATTAGAAATACGATAAACAGCCTTCGGGTTTGATTGGTATTTCTTCGTCCGCTAGGTACGTAGGCTGTGGTAATGGTTACTACACTATAACAATGCTTTCTAGCCAGTATAATATTTTCTACAAAAGTTCATATGTTTATTAACATTATAAATACATTGTGATATATATTATATGTATATATTTATATTAACTATACTTTTACATTTTATTATTACCTTATCGTATTATTTATATTAATTTATTATTTGTGCACGTGTATGTATGTATATATGTATGTATGTTATATAACATCCTATATCTTAAATACATCTACATAACTCATAATGTGGCTTCCCTATCCCTTTCCTCTTACTTAAACCTGCATTTTTTTCATAGCTCATTGCGCTGTAACAAAAGATTTAGTTTAATTGTGAAAACTTTTAATTGGCCTTAGATTTGTATAACATGTATTAGAATTAAGTATAAAACGCTGTAGGTTTTCCGAAAAATAAAAAAATAAATTTTTATTAATGTGTAAGTAATTTTTATTAATCATAATATTTGTGTTTTTTTTTATTTGAAATTTCGCATAATGTTTTTTTCTATTAAGTTTCCTTTCTCACTGGGGGCGTATCTATTCTCGTTTTATTCTCTATTAAAAAAGAAGATTTTTCGAAAGAATTTATTTCGCGACATGGCTTTTAATTATAAATAAGATAAAAACGAATTTACCGCGTGAAGTTTGTAACACCTAGACAACGGCGGTCGCAACATTGACGAAACGTCGAGTTCGTACAAACTTCACGCGGTCAATTCGTTTTTATAATATTTATAATGTCAAACAACCGCGATAGTCTTCGATTTCATAAATAACTTTTAATTAATTTTTTTCTACTTTTCCGTTTTCCCTTTTTCTCTGACAAAAAAAATAAAACACCCCATTTTCGGTAATTTATTAGTGTTCAATTGATCAGTAGAATTTGAAATCCAGAAGGGAGTAATAATACCATTTGAATTTTATTGGTAACCTGGTCGATCAAATAATAACTATTTCCAATAATCTTTTTATTTCCGAATTATTTCTAGGCAATGTTTTCTCGATTATAGTCAATTTGTAAATTAGCATCGTACCATCAGATTTTCCTCTATTCTTTCGTGCCGTCCCTTTCACAATGCTCAAAGCATTAATGAAGACAAAAACAACTTTATTGTCCTTACCGGGAATACATTTCCTATCACTTCTAATATGTTATATTTAATGAAAAGACAATAAAATCACAGCAAGCGAGGACGCATACGCGATAGAAGAAACGTTTATGAATAAAAGTATATATATAAACTTTCATTTCTCTTATACGTGCCACTAGCGCAAAATCAAGAATTATCAAAGAAGAGGTAAGCAAGCAAAACAGAATGCGAATATAGCCATTTATGTATGTCGGTACATAAAGAAACATGCGCTTGTTAGGGCGGCGTAAATTTATAAACGGCTTTAGTGTAATAAACTCATAAACTATTTATTAAACAATATAGTTATGTGCTGGAAATTTATACCATAAACAAAACAAAATTGATATGAAAACTATCAAAATCATTTTCTGAAATTATTGGTGAACCCAAATATCTTACTCCGATTTTTATTTCTTTTCTTACGGGAATTCGTTTAGATAATGTGGCATACAGTCATTAAATCATTTACTTTTTTTTGGTTTACGGGTAGATATTATTATAACTAATTATTAATGTTAATATAAATAAATAGAAAGAATCCTGCTTTTGCTGTGTTTACTATCCCCAAAAAATACACCATGTGACACGTATTATATAAATAGGAAAGTCTTGTTTTCTAGTAAAATAATAGAATTCGGTTTCGCACTGGAGAACCAAGGAATCCAAAAATGCGTTTTGTGGAAACTGGCTCTCTGTATGTGTGTCTGTGCCTGTGTGTGTTTATTTCTACTCTTTATTACAAAATTTCGCAATGGGCAGGTTTATTATCATAAGACGATCTCTTACAACCAACCCTACTATGAAGTGTTTATAAGTTTGTGTGCGTGTAACATGTGTGGAAGTATGTGTCTTGTTATTGCATTCAAACGAAAGAATTAACATGCAATTCAGGTAAATTTATCCCAAAGTAAAATGGTGACCCAGCCGGGAATCGAATCCGGAACATTAAAACTCCGAAACATAAATAAATGTGACTTGGAATTTGAGGACGTTAAAACTCTTGCTTAGGTCACTTTTCGATGTCCTCAGCGTGTTTTGAATTAAAATGCTAAAATCTGATAATCAAATACTTAGAACGGAAAACATTTGTCTTAGAATTCTTAGAATGATTCCTCTAACTATGTTGTTGATCAGTCCTTTAACCGAGGACGTATCCAGGGAGGAGGTCGTAGGGAACGCCCATCCCCCCTGATTTCTTTTGAGGAAAAAAATAAAGTCGATAAAAGTTGAGAATCAGGAAGAATTATGTACTTAGTGTGAGGCACGTATCAGGGGAGGGAGGGGGAGGTGGGTAGTTTAGATTCGTTTCATTGTGCAGGAAAATTCAAGTTTGGTGGGTACCACCCACGTTATTTTAATGAACCCCTCCCCCCGAAACTGAAGTCTAAATACGTGTTTGCCTCTAACTATGTTGTTGTATTATATTTTTTTCGCACTGGGTGAATAGAAACTGATTTGATTATCAAATTGCATTTGCAATTAAATGTCTTGCTATATGATTTAACATACGTTTATTATTCTGAGCTCATCATCTAACACTCTTTACGTCAATCAAATAAATAATAGTAAGAAAAATGAATAAACATGTTATTGCTAAAGTTAAACATAATTGAATCAGGTTTTACCCCCCCATATACACATATATTTTACAGTGCAATTGTAGGTATTTACGGCATTATAAATCATTACCGTTTGTATATGTAATTGTTGTGGCAATTAAAAGACGTCAAGGTTTCTGACAATTTCTGAATGCAAACTATTCTGCGATCGTTATGTTCTATCAATGTACCTATACATACACTTAAAAGTTACGGCAACACTAGTTTGTATGGTCAAAGCTTTTATTTTATTTCACTTCACCTGTCAAACTTTCTCATTTAAGTATATTCCCAGAATTTTTAAATTTTCCCAGATTGGAATTTTTCGAAACTAAAATTATTAACATATTTACAAAAAAATATTATTTAAAGCATTTGTAAAAACACATAAATAATCGTAGATTTCTGCTCTTATTTTAAGAAATTACAACGAACATGCTAACAACTGATGCAACACCAAAATCCCGGTTACTCTGAAAAAGTATTGCTCTAAAAAGATGTCCTAAATATCTGCGACGGTTTCGATATAAGTTGTAGGTACTCTGTGACCCGTTCAATAACAATTTTTTTAGTGTACACCCATATTGATAGAGACTAGGAGGGATCTTCAAAATTATTCATTGTCTCAAAAAATACATTTAAGCACTCCTATGTATTTAGGTCTTCAATATATAAATATAATTTTTATAAATTTAAAATATATAAATTTCCTTTCCTTCAATATATAAATTTCCTTCATTGATCAATTGCATTTTGCAATAAACATTTTTCATTATTACTTACTTGATGTTTTTTTCTCTTTCAATATGCCCTAAGTCTTGTTTTCTAATTGTTGACTACTAACGGATCCCTTAGAATAACGGCGAATTTCTTATAAATATAGTGTATACAGAATATAGTGTCTACAGAAACCTAGGATTACTCTTTGATATAGGAATATTGCGAAGAACATGTCAAAAAAAGGGTTGGTTGAGGTTTCGCTCGTCTGAAGACTCTCTGTATGATACCGGAATACCTCTGCGTCAAAGTCTAAACTCTTCTAGTAACACCTTGATTTTATCGATCATTGAATGTGATGGACATGTGTATGGCATTCAATGAGACACACCGAAGAATCCAGCGTACATAAAATGCTTGTGCGCAATTCTGTTTTAAAATTCTGACAACGGACTAAACTTTATCTAGCTACCCAAATTCTAAAAAGTGTAAATTTTTAACAACCGAGCTATTTTTCGCATTAATGACCTATCCTCGTAGTTGTCATACATATCCCACACGAGCTCGCCACAAAAGCCATCATCCCTAAATACAAGACCACTAGTTTTAGGGGTAGCTTCTCCTATTATTCGGCGGTTGTATGGAATCAGCTAGGAGCGGATTTGCGGTCACCTTCGCGTCTTTGCGGCCACCAAAGAAGCCGTTATGCGGAACCGCCAGCGATTTTTTTTTAATGTGCTGTTTTTTTCAATATTTGTTTGATGGTGTAATCTGAAAATCAAGCAACTCGATTTGAGAATACTCCCAATTGCAGCGCGTGTAACGTCATCATGTAATAGGCCGTTTTAAATCTGTTTTAGAATCTAAGGAATATTTACTGTGTATATATTTTGCTGCGAATAAACAAAGATGCAAAAAAACGTTTGTACTTATACATTTTATTCAGATTATGCAATGGGGTTTACGTTGGTACTCCTCCTTAACCTTATTCCATTTCATATTCAGGTCGTCTATGTTCCAATTCAGAGGAACTGAAGATGGTGTTGTTCCCTTGTACAAAGAAAATATTTCTTTTCTTAAAACTTAGTGATCTTCCCTAAAATGTACTACACATTATTGACGCAACCGATAATGATACATAGATAAGCCATTGGAAACAGGGCAAATTACTCCATTTTTTGCCTATGGAACCATGTGTATTTTGTAATATGTTTTGGTAGATAACGATAGCGTTCGAAAAAGAGAGGCTGATCATGACAAGGGCCAAATAAGAAATACGCTTTAAAACTTTTCTCACCGATGGCATTTTCATAGTGAAATACCTCTGTTCAGAAGGTACTTCAGCTGGCACTTTGGTGATAGCTTCACCAAAATATTTAAAAGACTTGAAAAAATGTCACAAAAATTATTAAAAATTAAATGTCAATGCAGTATGCTAGGCAGATTTATTACGGTTGAGTGAACTGATACGATCCGCACACTAGATCAACGCAGAGGGCAGTTTCAATATGAGAAAAAATCATCAATAAATAATAGACAAAATTTTAACAAAAAAAAAACCGAATTCAAAAAATTTTAAGTGCAGCAGTGAAATTTTTCATTTCATGGTGAAACTTAGAACGGTCTATCATAATTGAATGCGTATACAAAATTTCGTGTCTGTGCTGTTGACCGTTGAGGAGTTCCCACGTTGGAAGCCAACTATGGGTGCCGCAGTCCTGTCTTGGTGAAACTTACAACGGGCTGTCGTAATTGAATGCATATACAGAATTTCGTGTCTGTGCTGTTGACCGTTGAGGAGTCCCCTCGTCGGGAGCCAACCCTGGGTGCAGCAGTCATATCATGGTGAAATTTAGAACTAGCTATCATAACTGAATGCGTATACAGAATTTCGTGTCTGTACTGTTGTCTGTGCTGTTGACAGTTGAGGGGGAGTTAATGGGCCCTTGCTGAGTTGGCCACGAAGACCCATTCTGTTTAGGGTTGGTCACACTCACGGGTCAACACCCATCCGACGGCTTCCACGTACGGGGCGCGAACCTGGGTAGGACTCTGGGGGGCAAGCCAGTTTCCCCCGGGAATCAACCTTCTGGCGCTCCTGGACGGTCTGCGCACCGAGCGGCGCAAGCCAATCGATTGTGCTCTCCGACTAAGATCTTGCGGTGTCAACTACAACGGGCGAGCCCGTCACCACAGGACGTTTTAACGATTTTTCGTTCTGTCGCCCTGCAGTGAGCGTAGAAGACTTTGGACAATACAATCCAACGTCTAGCTACGTCACAACCCGCAAGAGACCAACGCCTTTACCGCGAGATAGCCAGTAATGTTACCTGGCGGGCCGACACTCGCGCCCTTGCTTCCAATTGTGACCAGATTTCTCCGGTCTCTCGATTGGTTCCGAGTTCGAGGTCGCTTGCGCGGTCCTCTCCCTTACGAAGCGGTGAAACGGTGTACACCGAATCTATCGCGGACCAAGGCGTCCTTTGCCCGACTCTGAACCGGGATCGGATGGCCAATGGTCATTTCAAGAGCAGTCGCCATAAGGTAGGCAACCACCCCCGCTCTATAGGAAACAATACAGTTCCCAGACTCCCCCGACTGTATATTTTTTTTTTTTATAGTCGGAGAGCACAATCGATTGGCTTGCGCCGCTCGGTGCGCAGACCGTCCAGGAGCGCCAGAGCTTTGATTCCCAGGGGAGACTGGTTGACCGAGTGTCCTACCCAGGTTCGCACCCCGTACGTGGAGACCATCGGATGGGTGTTGACCCGTGAGTGTAACCGACCCTGAACACATGGGTCATCGTGGCCAACTCATCATGGGCCCGTTAGCTCCCGAACTCTGACTAACAGTCGGGGGAGTCTGGAAGCAGTACTGTTTCCTATAGAGCGGGGGTAGTTGCGGACCTTACGGCGACTACTCTTGAAATGACCATCGGCCATTCGATCCTGGGTGAACAGCCGGGCAAAGGACGCTGTGGTCCGCGATAGATTCGGTAAACGCCGTTTCACCGCTTCGTAAGGGAGAGGACCGCGCAAGCGACCTCGAACTCGTAACCAATCGAGAGACCGGAGTAATCTGGCCATAATTGGAAGTAAGGGCGTGAGTGTCGGCCCGCCGGGTAACATTCCTGGCTATCTCGCGGTTAAGGCGTTGGCCTCTTACGGGCTTGTGGCGTAGATAGACGGTGGACTGTTTTGTCCCCAAGTCTTCTGCGCTCACTTCCAGGGAGATAGAACGACTAATCGTTAAAACTTTCTGAGGTGACGGGCTCGCCCGCTGTAGTCGACAAGCCAAGTTGTTGACAGTTGAGGAGTCCCCTCGTCGGGAGCCAACCCTGGGTGCAGCAGACATCTCATGGTGAAATTTAGAACGGGCTATCATAACTGCATGCATAATAAAATTTCGTATCTGTGCTGTTGACCGTTGAGGAGTCTCCTCGTCGGAAGCCAACCCTGGGTGTAAAGAATCAGGTCATGCTTACCACAAAAAATGCATTGTCATCGGAACTGAACCAACAAGTAAATGTTGAACTTCATATGATAATATTTGAGGAGTTCCCTCAATTCCTCATGGATCCCATCATCAGAACAGGATTTGATGAAAAATAGGGCCAATCTGAGAGTATATTCTTTCAAATAGAAAAAGAATTTTCCGAAGCGGTTTATAAATGACGGAGTTCTGAGGTAACAAACATTTAAAAATACGCAACCGAGTTGATAACCTCCTCCTTTTTTTGAAGTCGGTTAAAAAAGAAAAAGGCCGATGGATTACATGTATCGGAATTGCAGATAATGATTCTGTATTCGCTTTCTCTTTTACTTGCTTGCTTAAGTGATTTTCAATCCTTGATTACGCGCAAACTAGTGCAACAAAACAACACATGGAACTTGATATAGATACTTTATTTCACAAGCTTTGATTATATAATATCTGTGGTCTTTTGCTTGCGGACTCGGTTATGCCAAATCACGATTGGAAAATATCACAAAAGTTTGCTTCCCGCACTTTTACTAACGGAATTAGCTTCCATTGTGATGCTGACGCTATAAAACTGTGAATTAGCAGAGAAAACATCGCAGCTTCCTATATCGGAGAACGTAAAGTTTAAACTTACGAATAAAAACGAGTTCTGCCGCAAAAATGTGGACATCCAACGCGTTCAATCAAATCAGGTTTCGAATTTACCGCCGAGAGAAACGTGTCCTAACACGAAATGAAGAAGTTACAGTTAGAGACAACAAATAAATATATTTTAGCTGTTTAGAAAATAAGTACAAATTTCATACGTGTACAAAATGACGTGCTATTATTACTGTGAAAACCGCTTAAGTAAGAATTTATTATCGAAAACCCGATCTGGGTATAGACATTATATATCGTATTATTACAAATAAAATTACATTTCCAATTACACATAAAATTATAAAATAGTGTATAAAAAATATAATTCATAAAGAAGATTAAAAAACAGAAATTAAACAACAACAATATATTTTTAAAAAATATAAAAATTAAAAAAGAAATAATAAAGTACATAAAAATCAGTAATTCGATAAAAAAAATAGAAGAATAGAAAGTATCCAAAGAGAGTTTTATAGTAAGAATACCTTATTTATTAAGGATAAAACTAACAATTAAATTAAAAAACAACATGAATAAAAAATATCAATAATTAAATTAGTTATAAATAATCCAAATCAACGTAATAAAATGGCAAATCGTAATAAATCAACGCAAGTAAATAAATTTAGGAATTAAGAATAAAATTATACAAATCACCATGTGCAATGAGACTAACATCAATATATCATAAAAGTCGTACAAAAAATATAAACTATTAAACATATTAAAATTCTACAAGGATATAAGCAAATTCATATAAAAGCAATTTTTCAATTAAATGATTTTTTCCTGAATTTGTCATAATTTTGAATATTTTTAATGTTTTCTGCTTATTATAGAAATTGAGGCTTATGTAGTGAGTAGTACGCTGGAATTGATAAATGAAATGCCTGAACGTATAGGGATTTATTTCTCGTATCATGGTAATGCGTGCGTTACATAACTATTTTTGCTTTTGTAAAATTCACATTCACATGTGAGAATACGTAGTGAATAGAGGTTTATATGGTACTAATTGCCCTTTACCTCTGATTTGTCTCACCGCCCTTTTTTGCAATATAAAAATATCGTTTATAATAATAGCTTTGCCCTACAACAATATACCATATCTTAAATGAGATAAGATTCATTCTTTTAAGTAGAGATTTATTTTTTTTAAAATCCTATTTTTACTGTTGAACATGTTTTCCCATTAGATTAAAGATGGCTGTAAGATATTGCTTCAAAGCAATAAGCTCGTTGTTTATCAAAAAAAGCGTTTTTTTTATTATTATCATTATTATTAAGAAAGCCATAGATCGTTCTTCCACTATAAGTAACTTTCTTTCGAGATAAAGAATGAGGAAAATCGACCGAAATATAAATACACACAAGTAATAAAAACAGCGTTATCATAATAAATTACAATATAATTCGCGAGAAACAACAAAACGCAGAATAATATTATCATAAACGAAAACGAACTCAAAACTCTCTTTGCAATAATTATATGACTGTTATAGATAATAAATAACTAATAAATAATGAATATTTTTGCTATACATAGATAATAAATAATAGATTTGTAATCAGGGGAATATCAGGTTTACATATTCACAGCCATAACCAATGCGTGCATATTTCTATTATCTAGAGTTATTTTTTCACGTTAACCTGTATAAGATTGTTAATAACTACCTAGATTTACTACAATAATTGGAGTTCTATCCTATAATAAACTGTGGATGCAATTATTGCGTCCACAGTTTATATGGAGTGTGATTATCTCCCATTATGTGGACCTAGTATATCACTAAGCGTGTTGTTGTTAATATATTGATTAATAGATCCTTAGTGGTTAAATACTTGGTAAAGTATGTATAAATTGTGACCTAGTAATTATTTCTTTCGTCATAGTTTGGCTTGCTAATGAACAGTTTATGTCAGTTTACCTAGCAGAAAACCTTGAAGTAAAACCGATACTGTTTTCCTTTAACCGTTCATTAAAATTGTAAAGAGGAAGGATTAATTATTTGCAAGTACGGCATAGCAAAAAATACTGATGTTGATTTCAGATCAACTTTTTATTTCCTTTGGTCGCAACGGAAAGTGAATATTGCAGTTTTACTGAATTTAACAAAATCCACTGGAATTTGATCAATAACTCGTCGTCGTTTCCTCCTCTCCTTCAAAAGTATCGGAGATCGACAAAATAAGTTTGTTATCGCAAACGTGCAGCATTACATTTTTTTTTTTAATTCCCAATTCTAAACAATAATAAAACAAAGCCCCCCAATAAGCATCTGTCTGCCTGTCTGTCTGTTTAATCGCGATAAACTCAAGAACTGCTGTACGGATTTCGATGCGGTTTTACCTTTTCGTTAAATAAAAAAGGATTATGTTTATCATCATCAATATATCTAAAAAAGGGAGTTGAGCAATGGATGAAAAAATTGCCCTGCGTCTGGTTTTTAGACATTCTGTTCGGCTCTTAGATCGTGTTAAACTCAAGAACTACTAACCAGATTGTATATAATATAGTTTTTGGTGTTGGTTAGATGGCCCGTTCTTCCTTTTAGTGCATACAAACTCGTCCCCTATAAATTAAATTTAGTAATGCATTTTTTCAATATGTTTCTAAAATTTTGCGTACATTATAAAATTGAAGACTATCGCAGTTGTTTGACATTTTAAATTAGATAAAATTAGTTTACCGCATGAAGTTGGTACCACCCGACGTTTCGGCAATGTTGCAACCGCCATCGTCCTGTCTACACTGGACAACGGCGGTGCAACATCGCAGAAACGTCGGGTGCTACCCCCTTCACGTGGTAAACTCGTTTTATCTTATTTGTGTACACTAGTCCAACCTTCAACAAACATAAGATAGGCAGTCCTCCGTTGACGAAACATAATTATTTGATAACAAATTGCAATTGTGACCAAGTCATTCGGTGAGATAAATATGTTTTTCGGACAGAATGTTAATGTCCCCAGTCCACCTCTAATTGTGTTTGTTTACAAGTATATTTTAACAAAAAACTTGGAAAATATAATCCTAAAAACATTGTTTATAAACAATTTAATCACTGGTGTCCCCGGAGACTTCTTATTTTGTTACTATATTCTGTCGCAATTGTTCTGGAAATAAGTATTGCGACAAAAAGAAATATGCCCCTTACGAACCCGGGCGACGCGTCTCATCCCGTGTCCCATGCCCATGAGACAGCTTGCTCGATCTAGTTAAAACTTACATAATCAGTGAATAGATACCAAAGGGCCGACACCTCGCCGCGCGAGCACCTCTGTCAGCTCGCTCCGCTGCACACCAGGCCGCCGAATGCCGTACCCGCGCAGTCTGCTAGATTAACTGACTGCCAGCGCAGGTATCGCAGCACAGCAGTCATCGCCACAGAAAATGCCATGTACGCCTATTTACACAGTCGATAGATACCTGCCGCAGGGCGTGCAGTCGCCCTCTTAAGGGCAATTGCACAGCGGAAAAAAGTCACGGGCCTTGAACAAGGCTCCTCGACCGAATCACGGACGAATGAATCCAGTCCTTCGTAAGTCGTGAACGAGGATGCCTGTCTTTATGCGGCGTCTGATCGGTCACTTAAGTTTTTATTGCAAATATGTTTGGTTATTTCGATTTGCTATTAAACGTTTACTTCTCATAGTTAAAGTTATTGTAAAAGATCACATTTATTATACTTACTTTGTAAATATCGCTATGCCAGACTTAAACGTAAATTTTGCAACTTCGTCACGCTACAACTCGACCTTATGGTTGTGACAGAGTGGTAATAATTCATGTGACACGTTGGCACGTTGGCAAAAGCTTGACCGCAACGGTAAGGTGCAAGCGAATCGGCACCACTGTGACGTATGAAAAAAATATGGGAGAATGGTCAAATCATTGACCAACGTGTATAGCGAGCGTTTCTCGTGTATTTTCTAGACTAATACACACGGGAGCAATGAATCCGGGTCACCAAAATATTTCGTTACCTTAATGTCTTCTTTAATATCTCACCCTAATATCTCGGAAACCTAAGAATGCTATGTTATTCAATAATTACCACATTAATATTAAATAACAGGAATACCACTTATTTTTATAGGGCAGAACAAAAACAAAATAAAAAACAAATGGAGTGAAGTCGTACTTCGAGTTTTCAAAAAGTCATATATTTTACCTTTAGCCTTTTGTGATGACATTTTTCATATCAACCAAGAAGTTTTAATAATGTTATTTGAGTAGTAAAATAGTCTATAGAATACTATTTATTTGAATAAGCTAGCATTCTTAGTTTTAGACATACTAAGGTTTATGTTAGTGACCCGGATTCATTGTTCCCGAGTGTATTTTTGAAGAATGAGTGCAACTGCACCCCCCCCCCCCCCTTCCTCCCTCGTCGCACCAACCACAACCCCTTCCCCCTCTAGTAGTGTTTTCCTAGTATTTTAGTAGTATTTCATAATATATTTGTATTATTTTATAAAAATGATATTTTACCAACATGCTGTAGTATTTTCTTAAATATTGCGGAGTTTAAACAATATTTGTGTCAGATGTGAGATATTTCAACCAAAATTTCACAATGTGGTTTTGCCTCAACAACACATCCGTGTACCAATTCTCAATATTTCGAGATTGAGTATGACTAGCGCGCCCCCTGTCGAATGGATTTCAACCACATATTGAGATGTCAACCACAACGGGCGAACCCGTCACCGCAGGACGTTTTAACGATTCTTCGTTCTATCGACCGTGCAGTGAGCGTAGAAGACTTTGGACATTACAAATCCGACGTCTAGCTATGCCACAACCCGCAAGAAGCCAACGCCTTTACCGCGAGATAGCCAGTATGTTACCTGGCGGGCCGACACTCGCGCCCTTGCTTCCAATTGTGACCAGATTTCTCCGGTCTCTCGATTGGTTCCGAGTTCGAGGTCGCTTGCGCGGTCCTCTCCCTTACGAAGCGGTGAAACGGTGTGCACCGAATCTATCGCAGACCAAGGCGTCCTTTGCCCGACTCTGAACCGGGATCGGATGGCCAATGGTCATTTCAAGAGCAGTCGCCGTAAGGTAGGCAACCACCCCCGCTCTATAGGAAACAATACAGTTCCCAGACTCCCCCGACTGTATATTTTTTTTTTTATAGTCGGAGAGCACAATCGATTGGCTTGCGCCGCTCGGTGCGCAGACCGTCCAGGAGCGCCAGAGGTTTGATTCCCAGGGAAGACTGGTTGACCCAGTGTCCTACCCAGGTTCGCACCCCATGCGTGGAGGCCATCGGATGGGTGTTGACCCGTGAGTGTGACCGACCCTGAACACATGGGTCATCGTGGCCACCTCATCATGGGCCGGTTAGCTCCCGGATTTCAACCACAATCGGATGAAGCGTTTGGGTGCTGTCGTGGAGGAATACACACACACAGACTCACAGAAGTGCATTCACAATACTTTCCCTCTGCCAATAAAGGAATTAAATGCAATCATTAAATTTAGATTTTTAGTTAGTCCGATAAAATTAGAAACAAATCAGCCCACAAAAATTCAAGTAGTATTGAAAATCGGTAAAGTAACTCCGGGGGGGGGGGGGGGATTCAATTATCCCTTCCTTCAGTTTCTCGCAGACATTTCGAAAACCTTTAGTTTTAGTGTTATGACTATTTATACAAAAATAAACTACATAAAATCTCCAACAAAAATTTCGTGTTACTTTTTATTTTAGATCAGTTACTTTTTACTGTAGATCAAAAACATAGAGCAGCAAAAGAGTCAATTTGAATAGAAGCCCTGTTTAACAACTTAAACCCCCTGTTCCTTCTATAGTGTCAGTCATATATTTAAAAGGATTGGAACCTTATTTACAGAAAAAATATCAAAACGGTACTCCTCAAGGTTTTGAAGATATCTGCAAATAGCTGAAGACACATTTGATCCCCCATTCCCCGGCTCATTCCTTCACTCGGAGACTTTCAGTGTGTTCATTAGGACATCTTGAGGAGTAACTGTACAGGTTTTCAAAACTACGTGAATTATTTAGTCTGCAGAAGAGGATGGATACGGACCCTAAAGTGTGTGCTTTATGCATGCATGCTCCCTACAAAATTTAAACAGCTGGAGGACATAACATTCAAAAAAACATCAAGGAGATGCTGATAGGCCACCCTTTCTATAATCTAGCCGAATTTGAGGGCCATGATTTTTCAAATATTGTGCCCATTCAAATTATTAAGAGTCTTATTGTCTGATTATTTTATTTGGTCTTATATCTGTACTTTTAGTTTAAAATGCATAACGTAGCTTTAATTTGATTATTTTACTGACAATTTGAATATTACGATGAATAATTTTCTACGTATCTTTTCGAATTACTAACTTCTTCAAATATTAGGCTTCTATTTTGATTATTTACATTAATAGTTTAGCAATCTAGTAATTAATTCTTGACTACCTATGTATGTTCAGTAAAGAGTAGTAACGAGACTTACTACCTAACCCAATTATTTTGACACGTCCAAGAGCGGTCTTTAGCCGTCAATTGGACACGAAGAAAATGTAATGTAATATAATACAGCTCCATTATCCGCGTGTCCATACACATGGAGATTCATGTGGTTTCTTCTCCTCTGCTGGAGTGTAGAGAAGCCTAGCATTTCCATCACGAAATGATAAACGAAAGGATATGTTTTTCAGTAAACCCGAGGAACGTATCCTTAACGTGCATGTACAAGTACCTTAGGAACGTCCTTTGTATCACATCCGATGATGATGATAAATGTTTGGCTTCGTGTGGGCTACATAGGGACAGAGCTGTGCGGTACTCGAGTACAAATACTCGAGTCTTTAGTGATCAACTACTTTTACTCTTTTTTACTTACTTTTTTGTTAGTTGTACTTGACTAATTTTACAATGTGAAAATGTTCTCGACACATTTCGATGTACTCGAGTAGTACTCGAGTACATGTTGATGTACTTGACTTCAATAACTTGATTACCTACTTACCTACATTACTTAAACACCTACGCAGTAAGTACATTTCGGTTCGAGTTCACGATTGCTACAGGGCAAGTGCTTGCTTACATTACAAAATCTAAATCAAAATGACATTACTGTGATCAAAATGAAAAATCGATGTAATAATTAATCAATGGTAATATTATCAAAGAGTCTTACCCGGGGTATCTGTCCACACGAGGAGGCTTCTGAATAGGAGCTAAATGGTGAGTTGAGCCGATCCGAGAATCTTGTGGCCCAAGCTGCACGAATCCGTTCACCACCGTCGGACGAACCTAGTTGGGCTCCGTTCCATCCGTTGGCCCTTAGCCGAGAAACGAACTGCGCCGCCCGAGATTGATTAAATTTGATTAAAATGTATGGCGGATTGCACCATGTAATTTTGGCCCATCAAGGCTTCTGTGTCCCAACTTTTAAGTCTCTAAGTGCAATATTTCGAGAGGGAAATATGACTAGTAAGCCCCTTGGAAGACGGATTTTAACGACAACCTATTTAACTCCTGCGATGACCAAATGATGCCTGCTTGCCAAATTTCAGCTCAGTCGTATTAACCGTTTGATCGATATCGTGGAGGAATACACACACACAGATAGACACACAGACAGACTTAAATATGGAAATGGATATTTCTGTCTTAACCCTTTAAGATCAGGTTAGTACTAATTATGCACAAAACTGTTTCATGTACCTATAGGGTATGTAAAATTTGTAATACCGCAGCTCGGCGATATTGACGTATTCAATACGTTATCATCAATTATTAATGACGGTATTGATTTATCATTGTAATCGCAATATATAATATATTATAAATAATATTTATTCAAGAATATCTTTAAATAATATGTGTGACTATATTATGGAACGTGTATTTACATAAAATTTTATTTAATTATTATGACTCCTTTCTTCCCAGTTCCCACCTCTCCCTATGTGTGTTAATTCTTCAAAAAAATGATATTGTTGTGTTTAAATTATGAATGTTTAAGTGGAAACATGTAATTAGCTTTATTTTTTTTACATAATAATTTTGTAACAAATTTATTGTAACAGCTGTATGTTTCCTTAATAATAATAAAATAAAAATAAAATACTTAGAAATGGATATACCCGTTACTATAAGGAATATAGTATTTTATACCCGTACTACTAAGGAAAGGATATACCCGTTAAGATAAAATGTTTTAACCCATTCAAAATACTTTCCCTCCTCGTCGGTTGGTGGGCCGGAATAATAAAATCGGGACTAGGAAGAAGAATTGGATGGATATTTAGTTTTTTTTATAACAGTGGCACGCCTGGCTGCTCCGCTCCATTATCACTGCTCAAAATATTCAGATGCTTCATAAAAATAAGTCTAAAATTGAGCTCGAGTTTCTACGTTACCTTGAGGTCAACATGACCAATCTCACAATGCTGAATATACTTTACATTGAATATACTTTTCATTTGTATAATACGTGCTTGCCATCACCGGGCGTAGTTGAATAACCTTTTTCTTTTTCCGCAATGGCCAACGATACTCGTCGTCATGCATTAACAATTAAGAGATGACAATTTTGGAAAGCTTGAGGTATTCTAAAAAGCAAATGAAATTGTTCGTATAATGATACGGATCATAAAAAAAGATGTTTTAGTAGTCGTAACCCTTGGCATCAGCCCCGGATGGGGCAAACCGGTTGGGGGTTCCTGGCCCGGCCGGCAATTTAAAGGAGCGCCAAATTCATGCGTTCTATTTAGTGAAAAATTCTTTCACTTTAGTGGAAACAACTTGTACCTATCACTAAAGCGCCTAGTATCCAGGACGCTTCGTAGGTTCTATCGATTATTCCTTTGATTTGGAACGCATCCTAAGTGATTTTTGATCTCGTGCGCATTCCGTGTGATATGTCTGCCAGGGGAATTCCCGTCGCGTCTAGAAAAATTCCTCCACACAGACAAAAGGGGAGTGGGCTGCAAGAGCGGAGCAGAATAAATCCGAACGCTCGAACGTCAAGCGACGGTCGGTATTTATCTGGATGATTAGGTATGCGAGTAATTCGAGTTGGTTTTCTTTCTTAACAACTACTCTTTCAAACGTGTCACTATAATTGTTAGTTAATGTGGTAATAGATTTTTCGATCGACGTGTGAAACCGTAGCAAGATTAGATAGTAAAATTTGCCGGGACCTAAGGATTGAAGGCGTGTGTGTACAGCTTGTGCGTTGTTTATTATTATTATTTTTATTATTTATTTAGGTACATAGGATTAGGTATACAGTTCATTCATAGGTCATGTAATCTTATAATAATTATATAAATTATTTAATAATTAATATAGGAAGGTTTAACACATCTTACATGACCTTTACTGCCAATAGCACATCTAACTAGGCGATAATTTGGCCCGTCTCTAGATGTGCATATTTTTATGCAATTTTAAGAAATGAAGTGTTTTTTTTTAAATAAATTATTTGGACCCACCACCTGTATATATACATAAATATACCAATTTTATAAAAAATATAGCTATGTAATAAATATATACATTTATAGTTGTAATTTAATAAAATTTAATTAAGAAAAATAGATAAGTGATACTAAATAAATTGTCGTGCATTGCAAAGAAGTTGATCAGATTTTACATATCCCTTGTTAAGTAGCCATCTATTAAGGTTTTACATATCCCTTGTTATTAGCCATCTATTGTTTACACTGGTTGTATGTATTCTATACCGAGTGATTGAATGGTGGATAGAAAGTCTGGTGGTGGTAATGAGGTGGTCAATTATAAACCGATTAAAACATTCTTACCCTATATACAAAGTCCTACCATTTTTGAGAATTTTTTTTTTTTAGAATTTAGTTTTTCACCCAATATAAGTTGAAAACGCGTTCTCATTTTAATTAAACTCATTCAAATATTTAAAAATAAAAGTTTCTACAACCTCTAATGTGTATTACTTCAAATGAAAGCAATTACAAATGAGTATAAATGTTAGAACAAAGTTAAATTACATTTAATAAAATAATAAATGAACTAAAATTTCATTGACGATTTTTGAAAAAGAAAAATTACAGTAATTATTGATCTTCGTAACCTTCGTAAGGCACTTGTGTCATCGAACCCTCGCTGAATATACCTCATATTCTGACGGATTGGCAAGGTTCGAAATGCTGAGTCTTCAGCAGCGACGTAAAGTGACTGATATGACGTTCTTCCACAATATACTTTCGCATCATATCGACAGCCCACAAATTCTAAGCAGAATAGCCTTAAACGTCCCATCGCGCCGAACTCGTCACCCAAGGGTATTCAATGTACCCAGACTCCATACAAATCAAGCAAGGAATTCAACTCTGTATCGAATTATGGAAGCCTACGACGAATCGTTTCAGGAGCTTGACATTTTC
Source organism: Micropterix aruncella (assembly GCA_944548615.1). Lineage (NCBI taxonomy): Eukaryota > Metazoa > Arthropoda > Insecta > Lepidoptera > Micropterigidae > Micropterix > Micropterix aruncella. The sequence goes on along the minus strand of OX155953.1, from coordinate 8,559,248 downwards.
TCAATGAGCAAAAACGAGTTTATCAGAGCGGTAATAGACCACACCTTAAAAGCTTGAACAGACACATACCTGTGCAGAATCACACACTCTCATATATACACAACTGACACATACACGTAGATGTACTTACACACACCCATTAAACACACATTACAATCACACACATAAACACACTCATCCTACTCTATCGTACACACTCAGAAATCGAGAGAACATGATAATATATCATAATATATAAATATTATTACACATCACGCACATTAACGGTATATTACCAGGAGACTATTTTGGCCGTAATATTGTTATTATTATTTATTAACTTAAGACCTGTGCGCTGTTTTTCTCTTTTGTTGGAATAAAAAATAAAAAAAAAATAAAAAAAAAAAAAAAAATAAAATAAAAAAAAATAAAAAAATCTTTATTTTTTTTTTTTTTTTAATTCTCGCACTTGGTTATGTCAAAAACTGACAAAAATAACAAGTATAATATTTAAATATATATCTATTAAGGTATAAGGTATGAACGTCGGTATTGCAAGGTATGACGTTGAACATCCAAGCGCAGATTTTCTAGGTTATATAGAGGAAACAACATTTTCAAATATTTTCAATCAAAATTCATACATTATTTTGTAGAATTTTCATTAGTACTAAATAATCGAACAAATATTGAATAATTTCAAAAGTTATCATACGGGAAGATATTTTAAAGAAAAAAAACAAATACAAACAGTAATCATAATAATAGTCAATAGCCAATAGTTGAAAGAAAAAAAAGCAATTATAAAATAGTCAATAATAGAAAGAATAAGGAATAATAATAGTCAAGTAGGTCAATAGAGCTGCGAAAAATTGATATTGTCGAAATCCTCAATGGGGTTTTTGATCAAAATATCGTGTACCTTTTTCTTAAAGTGAACCTCCCCATATCAAATACAATTATAACATCTTGCATTTCATGCATTTTAAAATGGTGAATTGTTGCTGCTTTATGGTGGATCACGTGCGATTGCAATAGACAAAAGTAATAAGACAGTTCCGTCTTAATAAAGCAATTAGTCGCCGTGATTGATAACATCTTTTTTAATTTTTAAAATATAGAGTGATTGAAGGGTAGATAGAAAGTCTCCATGGGCTAATAGGGTGGTGAATTATAAAACGATTAAATAATATTTACCTATATAAAAGTCCTACTATTTTTGAGAATTTTTAATTTATCTTTAAATTTGGTTTTTCACCGATTTAAGTAGAAAGGCTCAATTGCGTGTCTTCGTGAACTAATATCGGAAATTAGTTCATGTGAACGAGACAAGGCATTACGATAGAGCGGAATGTAAAATTAACGATTGTCATTTCGCATTAAAACTACCCACCTAAAGTGGCTGAATCTAAGACCGCATGAAATGTGTTCAAACTTATTCGGATGGCTATAAAACTAACAGGTAGTCTGATGATGCCAAAAAATCGTCAATCGTTTATTTCATATTTCGCTCCAACATATTGCTCTGTCCCGTTCGCATGAACTAATTTCCATTTTAGTTTGAGAAGAAACGCAATCGGACCCAATGCGTCTTAAATTCAATGAAAATGCATCGTAGTCCTAAAGATACTCATTCAAAAATTTCAAAACAAAATTTTGACAACCTCTAATGTAGATATTACTTACTTCAAATGAAAACAATTACCAAGATGATTTTTAGAAATAAAATAAAATTGATAGAATTTCAGCCGATAAACACAACGCACAAACGTACGTACTTAGGCAGTGGTAGGTCAAACGGCATTAAAAATAATAATCATAATTGTTATCAATCGCGGGTAAAAAGAGCTAGGGCGACTACCTGCTTCTTTCAGACGGGACCGTCTTATTACTTTCTTCATTGCACTCTTCCAGCATAATGCAGCTACAAAATACCATTTTAAAGTGCATGAAACACAGGGATGTTTTGAATGCATTTGATCAATAATTACTGTACTTAATCTTTTTCATAAATCATTTTGAAATTTTGTAAATTACGTTTTAGTACATTTATTTTGTGGAATGGTAGGTGGAATGGGTGGTAAGGTGAACGCTCACAGGTGGCAAGACAGCTGTCCTAAACCTACCGCAGCGGGTCGTTAGTCCGGAATCCACTGCTCACCCCCCAGAAGTGTCATAACACTATATGATGGGCCCGACTTCGGTCGGTGAATTCCATGGCAGCTCCGTTTGTATTTTATTTATTTAGAAATTTTACAATTTTGGAATTATTATACACCTCTGTAATTGTCTTCATTTCAAGTAATGCACGTAATGCACATTAAATAGTTCAATGAGTTTAATTGAAATTAGGACTCATTTTCTGATTAAATCGCGTGAAAAACCAAATTTACAGAAAAATTTCCTTGAAAGTGGTAAGACTTTGTATATACATAGGTAAATATGTTTTAATCGGTTTATAATTGCCCACCCTGTTACCCCCACCAGACTTTCTACCGACCCTCTAATCACCCTGTATTAATGCCACATAAAGAAAAGTTATTAAGAAATAGGTAAGAAAGAATGCAAATGTCACAAAAAAAAACCACCCAGTACAATTGATTAGTGTTTTTTTATCATTATTCTTAAATGGTGGAGGGGAACAGCGCCAATGCCAAGTTTTTGCCACGGCTCGGTATCGTAGATCTGGGGCTCGCTGACATTGTCTGATGAAATGATAGGTTTGGTCGATAAATTAATTCTGTGGAAAGGCAAAATTAATATATATATATATATATATATATATATATATATACATATATATATATATATATATATATATATATATATATATATATATATATATATATATATATATATATATATATATATATATATATATATATATATATATATATATATATATATATATATATATATATATATATATATATATATATATATATATATATATATATATTCTATATATATACTCGACCAGAAATTACGATTTATATCTTATTTCATGGGAACGAGCAAATGAAGTATTTTATTTTTATTTTCATTTAATAGCTGGCTGATAGCGAGCCCAGCAATCGTATATCGTCCTTTTAAAGAGTGGATATATTCGAATTTCAAATCGAATTTTCGAAATGTCATTCCGCATTTAAGAGACGATTGATTGTGATTTTTTTCATTGTTTTTGCTTAAATTTGTCTTTAATAAAGACATTTTATTTTGGTTTGCAAAAGGATACGCTTTGTTTTTGAGATGTGGATGAAGGGTGATCGTTCGCTAGCGATAAAGGGATCCCATTAAACCTACAGTGTACCGTCGAAAGTGGTACTCATCCAGGAATACATCTCGTTTAAACAATAAGCATTTCCCAGTCCAGTCCGGGAAAACCTTCCAGCTATGTAAGTGGCTTTTATTATTTTTATTTCTTCATCAAAGTGTCATCCTTTAAACGAATTCTTAAAAAGTATATATATATATATATATATATATATATATATATATATATATAGAATTGATCAATAAGATGATTATAAAGTAAATAATTATAAAAGCCACTTACATCGTGACGAAGGATTCCCTTGATCGGATTCGGGAATGCTTTAGGTATAAAAGGGAATCCTTCGTCACGATGTAAGTGGCTTTTATAATTATTTACTTTATAATCATCTTATTGATCAATTCTAAAAAGAATATATACACAAAACTATCATATATATATATATATATATATATATATATATATATATATATATATATATATATCCTTCTAGCCGCGTGTTCGGCCATAGCGACTGCATTGTAGATTCTAGTGACTTCTTTAGTCTTCTCAGAGTACATTGTTCAGAAGCAGTCAAGTGCGCAGGCTATATTATAGTGCACAGGTGGGCGCGCGACCACGGGTGCACTCTCTCCTCCTCCCTCTTCTGAACCCGATTGAACGGAGACCGTTACGGCAAAATTAATAATGGCAGCATTTCCATGCACAATTATACAAGTACATAGGTAGACTCGAAAACGGTATCTGTATGGCTGTTTATAACAACTCATTTTATACTTTTCTAATATGTTTGGAATACATTACTTATGGATACAATTTGTTTACTAATACATCATAAATTATCTTTCGGCAAGACGATTTCTTTCGGTTTTGCGACGATTGGAAATTGATCATTTTTGGTTTTTTATTTAAACATCTCAATAATTTTATTTTGTTAAAAAAAGTATGCATAGTATCTTCAACAAATAAAAGACAATATGTTCGTTGTTATTTCTACTTACCTTCCTTGTTACAGTATAATTTGCAATTTTAGCAGAACCTTCTAAACTCCAGGACGAATGTCAAGTTAAATAACTACATTTGATGAAAATTTGATAGAACTAATTTTATGAAACGTTATAAGTAGGTATATAGATTGGGTATTAAAAAAGGTGCAATATTGCTATATAAAATAGGCAGTATTTATTTTTTTTAATCGCATGCGGCGCTAATGTCCCCCATTGGGGACGCTCTACCCGCCCTCAAACAATTTGACTAAAAGTATGCCATCACAAAGAAAAGGTTGAAAACCAATGGTGCACTTGATACTTATCTGTATGTACTTGTACTTAGTACTTGAGTACATTTTGTGTAAAGTACTTATACTTGGTACTCGAGTACTTTTTGCTTGTACTCGGAACAACTCTGCATGGGGATAATAATGAAACATTCACATAATATAATAAAAACTTATATTGTAGCATAGATTGAGCAAACATACATATTTACTTAAATCTGAATATCAACCACATATAAAAATTATAAATCCTAACTATATTTAACTTTACCATATTATAACTCTTTTTCTGTAAAAAAATCAATTGCTTCTTTTTAAGGGCATATCACAGCCAATCTGTATTTTGGACATTTTCAAAATATCGGAAAATTTGTAAACTGAGTTTGGCAATGATCGTTTTCTTTATAGATCTCGCAGCTGTCATGGAGCTTGACAAAACTTGAAGCATATATAATAAAGTATCACAAAATGCACCAATTTATTTTAGAACACATTATTTTTTTTCAGTTGCTACGGTACCTAAACATAAGGCACTTGAAGAATGCGCTTTCATATTTTAATGGTATTTTCAACTTACGAGTACCTATCCATTATAAATAAAAAAGGCTCCTTGCATAAACAGTAAAAATCTGTTCTCCCTGGATAGCAGTGGTTTAGATTGGCTTTTTGGTTTGTAGTTGCAAATCTTTGTGGCCAATGGATTCCACAGCATTTACTTTTTTATTTTAATATAGAAAATTACAACTAGATACCTGATTCTGAACACCGTGATAATTATTATTGCTTTCCTAAATATTGGACACGGACTATAAATTAATAATCAGATTAATCGATTAACCTACATCACATTTAATAAAAATATAACCCCGAAATACAAAAATAATATAAACTAAAGAAATTGACGCTACAGAATTGCGTTTCGTTTTTTCATTACCGTATTTCTATGATTTCTTGAATTTACTTATAATATATAGATATCGGTGGATACATATTATATTCGGCAAAGCCGTGAGCCTCTACTATGATAGCTGAAACGCGCTTCTGTAACATCAATCAGTTTTAACTAATGCTTAGTCTCTATCTGGCAGATTTTAACTTCCAGCGCAGGAATAGGAATGCGGAGATGCGCAGAATGAGGAATATCACACATAGGGCGGCAATATCCAAGTTGAAGTCGGCGTCCAACATGTCCAGCTCTTCGAGCGTGGTTTCCGGAGATTTGAAGTGACAGTAAGTCTAAAAACAAATATTTCATTATTTTTGTGTTCTTAAAATATCTACCTACAAAAAAAAATATTTTACAAACCTGATGACACTTCAGCTTCTCTCGGTCGAATGAATAGGTCGCCAGCGCAGTTCCCTCGAAACCGTATCGAATATACGATATATAGGTAATCCATCTGAGATATACAGGGATTGCATCAAACGATACAAAGAAGCCTGAGAATAGCAAGAATGGTACCGACATGACCGGAGCTAAGAACACGCCATTCTGAAACAAAAGACATGTCTATGTAATTTCGATCAATCTTTGTAAAACAGTATTTATTGTAGTTCTTGCATTGGTTCCCTTTGGACACCAGTGTAACAGTATTTGTCAACATTAAAAAAACAACAGATTCACAATCTATAACAAATATTGTTCAAGTTGCATTATGTAAATGACCTCCTCAATGGCATACTTGCTGTCTAAACAAGAATCCAGTGACTGATTTATAGTTTTCTTAAATATAGGCCACTTGACTTTGTGACACCTATCCCTCCTACCAATCTTAATCACTTGTATTTATTTACCTAGGCCTTTTTCAGGCAATCAACAATTTTATGTATTTAAATGGGTAGATGAATGAATGAATGAATGAATAAATGAATGAATTACTCATAAAATAAAAGAGTAATTAACTAAAATACCCCTTTTTTTCAGTATTCGTTATTGGCAAAATCATCTATAATATCGCCATAGTTTATGGTGTTCATTATCTCTGCCTCTTAAAAGATAGAAAACTCTATCCACGAGTGACTTGCTTGAGTATTACGTTCATAATTGTGGACAAACTTGACGGCTTCTACTGTACTAAAACGAGCACTGTCTGAAATCTGCCGCCTCTGAACTCTGCCGCCCCTAGGCAGTATGACATATTGACAAATTCATCACCAAAAGGATCCATATATTATCTCCTGAATGAGATAAAGAAATCAAATAAAAATGAGAATGACGATGGATCAGAGGTATTCATACTTTTTGCCCTATAGTCTCCACATGTTTGCCGTAGACTAACAATAAATATTTTAAACTTATTCAAAGACGATATCCACCCCTATAGACTAATTTCGGAAAGACTGCATTATATAATGGGATTGTACAGAGATGCCGCTGAGCAGACTTTGTAAAAATGTATAATAATGCAGTTACTGCATTTAAAAACGTTTCAAAGAGACAATTGATTTGGTAGTATATATTATTACATAAATCTATAAAAACTAATCATCACATTGAAACTTTATCTGATAGAAATTGAAAAAATTATATTGCTCTTCGTTTTAGTTTTATGTTATAAGAGTTATAAAATCGGAACTGGCCGTTTTCTATCGACTTAATTAAATAAACTTGCCACTGCTTGGTCCTCTTTAAACAGATATGGATGTTTTTTCACAGTTTAACCTTACTCAAAAATAACCTAAGCAACAATGAAAACTAAATTAGAATCTATCCGGTGGTTCTTGAGTATATCGCGAACAAACATCTAAGAGTTGAACATAATGTCTAAAATGCAAGCCTGTTTTTCATCCACTTAATTTTCTACAAAAAGTAGCCGGCGTTCCCCAAGGTAGTATTTTATCCCCGTTCCTATATTAAACTGTAAAATCACTACTGGCAAAAAACGCAGGCGTTTTTATGGCAGCAGTTATTTCGCTTCGAGAATCTATAGAAATACAATCCTAAAGATCTGTATCGGTGTGGATGAGGTTGCTTTCAGTTCCGATATTAACAACCTCAGTATCTACATGGACGAGAGAAGAGAGAAGCAAAGAGAGAAGCAAAGCAAACTCTTCGGCCGACTCTCGGAGAAGAGCTAGTTACGATTTTTTTAGTTTGTTCTCCCCCTCCCCCCCCCCCCTCTTCCACTGGATTATGGAGATCTTGCATATCTTGACATCATAGAGGAGTTAGCTGTCAATTTTAAGCGACTACAAACATCAGGATTCGACAAACGACAAACATATCACAGACTTTAGAGAGAAGCTTCACTGGTCGACAACCTGATTTCTCTGTCTGCTCTTCAGGATCTTGGATAGTGTCGCACATGATTATCTCATAGGTAAAGTTACTGCACTATCAGCTCATGGGCACCCTCTAAGATCTAAAGAAAACCTGCTGATTTCTATCCGTGGTCATAGCAGTGGCTTCTTCTCTTTCTCTTTCACAGTTCATGGAGCCGATCTCTGGAATGCATTGCTAAAACATGTAAGAACTACACCAGTTCTGCTTCAAAAACAGACTCAGAGAATATCTCAAAACTTTCAACTAAATTCTCCTTCTCTTTGCATCATTTTAGAGACTATTGCTTATTAGCTGTACCACATTCAGCGCACACAAAGAGTTAAAATATAGTTTTTAAAATATTTTTTGCTACTTTGCATTGTCAATTTTATTATATAGTTTAATTTAGTATGTATTGTGCAAATAATGTTTATATTATTATAGATAAGCTTTTTAGCACGCACACCTTTCGTATGAATAACTCATTCTATTGTTATTACCTTTGATTATATAGGGTATTAGATTGCTCAATAACGTACTTTGTATTGGCAGCTAGGATTTTCCTGCAAAACGCAACGATTAGATGGCACTAATAGTTTTAAACACTGATTAATCTTCTGTTACATTCAGTAGTCCAATAGACGGCATTCTAAAAATGCCAATACGGTATCCTACCTCAAAATAAAACAATAATATAAAAAAACGATTTTTTATATCATAGTTGTTATTATATAAATATTATTTACATACGGAAGTCAATTTTAATTTGCAGGTTTCAATTCATAATAATTAGGCGCTTTAATGTGCAAATAGTCTGATACATAGATAGCATTCTATTCTCTCCGTATTATTTCTGTGATGTAATCTATATGATGTATAAGCCTATACAAAAATGCGATAGACATCACTAATAATGTTATGTTATAATTGGTTAAATAATGGGTTTTTATAATCAATCAGTCCTTTATTGAAAAATCTTTCATGATCAAATTTGTTATAGATGGCCAAATAAATTGCTATAAGTCTCGCCGGACAATGCTATCAGTGCCACCTGCATGTCGCCAGCGCAGAAGAGTTGCCAAAACGTACTATGGCATTGAGCAATTTAATACCCTATACAGGATGTTTTTTATTAACGGCATCCTTGAAGCGATAAATCACTACAAGCAAATAAGCAACTTTTGATATAAATTTGGGGGAAAAACAAAAAAAAAATTAAAAATTATATTTTTGAAAAAAATATAAAAAGCGTTGAGCGCGCTGCTCCATGTAGCGGTAGGTAAAATATCGCTAATAAACAATATTCGCAATATTTTATCTACCGCTAGATGGCGCAGCGCGCTGAACGCTTGTCGAACTTTTATTTACCAGTCAAGTTGTTCAAAAAGTTGTTTATTTACTTGTACTGATTCACCAACTTCAAGGATGCCGCTAATAAAAAAGTCACGGTGTATAATCAATGTTATTATAATACTATTCTGCCCAAAAAAGCCGGCCTCGTAAGATAATTGTCAATAGACATTAAGGTGGGCCGTTACCCTAAGGGGTACAAAAAACAAGAGTGACCAAATGCAATAGAGGATTGTGCCATATAGGCATAAATGATATAAAGCTATTTTAAAACTCCCTGAGATTAATTAATTAATTTAATAAACAAACCTGAACATTCATGGCGGCGCCAACAACGAGCCCAACGCTCTGTGCAACGAAAGAAATAAGTAAACATGAACCGAGGAACATGGAGAACCGGAACCATTCTTGTGGTTGCGATGTCAGCAGATATACAATCACCACATATATGATGCAGAATATAGCCTGAAACAGTAGGAGAAAATTTTAAGCGTGGTATTTAACAACATTACATTTATGTATTATATATTTGACAGTTTGTATCTGCTGGATTAATAGGCATCGTATATTGTTGCTTACTACATATCTTTTTTTATAACGACGACAAAATGAAATTGAATAATAACAAAATTACCTGAAACGGTATATCCGAGACGGTTATAGCAAGATAGTAAGACCGCAGTGAGTACCATCGATTGAAATTTTCTTTTAACAGCACAGGCATTTCCAGGGGAACTGAAAAAAAGTCAATAATTTATAATCGATTGACTAATAGTCACTCAGGCGATTTCAGTTTTCAGATTTACAACTACAAGTGAATTAAATCAAATTCAAATACTCAAGTTTCATTTGTATATCAATGACTGCAGTAACTTTGCGAAATGACTAGAGAGTAAATAGAAACCAATTATTTGCTATTCTGCTGAATTTGAAGTAAAAAGTGAATGTTTTCTGCTAAAATAATTCTAGGTATCAAAAAAAACCTCTAAATCTAAGCGTCTTCTCTAAGGTGGTAAAATTACCTTCAGAATAGATACTATTTTGGTTGATAGTGACTGATAGTTCAGTTGAAAAACATTTCTTCGTCATTCGTCTAGCAGATGATTAACGATTTTTCGATAGATATATATTTAACGATAGATATATTTAAACAACAACCAATTTCATAGGTCTTAGGCTTTTGATCCAAATCCTTCCGATGATGATCCCTTTATATAACTAAAGAAGTTTTAGTCAAATCAGCCATAAAAATCTCGACAAAAAAAAAATTAAAAGAGTAATAAAATTATAGGAGCAAATATAGTAGCATTATTACTTACAACTTAATATAGTGATGGTCATGGATGTGTACATAAGGAACAGCATATTGAAGAACAGAAAACCAAGATTAGACAACACTTTGGCCCCATCATTTCCAATGTCGTAGTAAAGAGCACCAATCAGAAATCCGACGAGAATATGGGCAAACAGTCGTAAGTACATAAGTGTCTGTAATATAAAAGTAAATAATACCTATAACATACTTATCCGGTCATCAATCATCTTTCACTCGCAGCATCGTGGCTCGTAGATCCGATTGGGACAAATTTACAAGAATATTTTTTTCATCATATTTTCTTATTTTCATTATATAGTCTGTTCGGGGCATTGCGGTCATGCATTTTTTCAAGGTGTGATTATGTACATCAAACAGAACAAAAAATAATACCTGTCTTTTAGTAATTTTTATTCTTTAGATATAGAGTAGATTATTCTACACAAAAAACTAAGATGAAAAACATCTACAGCTTTTTTAGACATGATGGGCCTTTGTAACTGAGAAAAGAATATTGAATATCCTAAAGTTGAACTAAAAATGCTTTTTTCTCAGTAATTACCGCCTAAGTCAAAAAAAATGTAGACGGTTTTCAACTCCTCTATACAAAAACTTCTTAAGTTGAAAAAAGGTATTCTTTGTGTGGAAAAGTGAAAGAAAATTATTAATAAAGATTAAAAACCTTATCAAAAAATTTTATTTAAAAGATTTATCAAAACAGATGTTTGAAAACTCAAAACTTATGGTGATTCGAAAGAAAACTTTTGTCATGGTAATTTCGTTATTCACAGTCAACCCAGTCACTTCTTACCCAGTCTCTTCTGCTAAATAGCAAAGTCCTCTTCAATACGACCCAAAATTGCTTCAACTCGCTAGTAGGATATCGTTTCGGTGAAACGGCCAATCCGTCTTCGAGTAATGGTTGTTCAACATTGTTCACTTTCTCCATTTCCAGTGTCAGCGCTAAGGCGTCACCTAAAAATAAAGTTCAAAGATTTTAATTATTAGTTGTCGAAGCCCAGCATAACAACTATCCATCGAAAACAAATGTCGAATTCATTACGACCTTGTAAAATCGTCAATGAATCGTTTTCTTAAACAGAAATCAGAAAAGTGATAAATCTGACATGATCCTTGATCCACGATCCTTGAAGCGAAAAAAAGACAAGCTATTGACAAACTTCATGACTAGTTTATGGCAAACAAGGTATATGTTTGATCATGTCTAAAACAGGGCTAATTATTTAATTTCATTATTAGCTTTAGTGCAAAATTTTTGGGGGTTCATATCGACGCTTGAAAGACAGTCCTGAATGAGTGACATTAAGTAAACTTAACAGGAAAGTTTCAGGATTTTAAGTTAAAATATTTTGAAATAGTGATTTTATATTCACCTAATTGTTGGCTTGAAATAATGTTAAACAGACATAGAAATATTATTTTTATAGCTATTCAAAATATTAAAATAGATCACCTAAATACTTAAGGTTTAAATCATTTTCCTGTAAACTTTACTCAATGTCGCTTAGTCAGGATTGCCTTTCAAGCGTCGATATATAAATTGGCATAAATGCCTTAGCCACATTAAAGATAACCTATCATCTGCATCGTATGCTTTATCGCGGATACGGTCAATTATGGAAAAAAAAGTGCAATCCCAGCTTATTAATACCTTGTAGAATCCATCTAAGATAGTACATACTAATGCGGGGCAGGGTGACATATATCGCCAATGTTTTCATTCTGCAAAAGCGTGCAATGACCCATACTTGACATACCGCCAACAAACAGCTGTAGATTACATTTTACGGGATTAATAATATTGATCGCATTTGGTAGAGGCAGTATTCCAATACTTTAAGAAAAGAAATGTCACAACTACACACTCATTTCAGATTAGTCAGATACACACTCATTTCACAAAGCGCAGAAATAACTATGTACAGGAAGTGAATGTGAGAACTACTAAGTTCCAAAATAGTATAAATACCTAGGTCTTAAGTATTTCAATATACAGGGTTGGGCAGGGAAAGGGGAAATTTTAAAGTAACGTAATTTGGACGAATAAACACAGGAAAAACATTTTTATTGACAAAAGGGCATATATGTAAGAACTTTAATTTGTGCAGTATTCTTTGTTCGCTTCGTCACCCAATCTCTAGCACAGATGCATATTGTCAAACGGAGCAGCGAGGGCTACTCTCGATGAAGACTCGAACAGCTGCGATGGCAGCTGAAAAGGAAACTGCCAAAACTGAACCAATTTTTTCAAAATTAGGCACCCACATTGTAATCGCATTAACAGATAGGACATGTCCATGACGTCATAGCAGGTAACACTGTCAAAATGCCCTTTGCGCAGCAGTCATACTGTCACCCTGCTTGTAAAACGCTTTCACAGCGATAGTACGTTCCGCAGCACTCCAATGCTCTATGATTACTAAATGGCAACGTGTCCACAACAACTATGCATCGGTTCCGAACAACTTCCAGCAATACAGTGTTGCCAACTCTAACGTTCGAAATTTCCCATTTCCCTGCACAACCCTCTATTAGAGAGTATAAAGAGATTCAACTAATGTGGGAAATGTACTGTTTAAATACTGTTTCAAATATCGTTCTGTTTGTTTAAAAAATATATATATATTTGGGTACCTACATATTACTATATATTACCTAACTCTTAAGTACTATAATATGCACCAAAGAAAATGAAATAAATATTGGTAACTTGAATTTTCTGTAGGCTAGACTTACCCTTTCCTTTCACAATATCGTTGGTCGCATAGCTCAAAACTCCATTGTGTATGTTGTGGTTATCTTCCTTCCCGTTCTGTCCCTCTTCATTGGCAAACTTTTCAGTCAAATTGGAAGCAAGGTCATTCTTGTTGGGCATCCCGTTCTTGTGATTCATCGACTCTTCCATTGCCTTCTTGTTGTTTAATTCAGGGACTTGGCTAGCAGGGAAAGCTTTGCCATTTCTGTCAAAAACAAAAGTGACATGACATTATCATATAAAATTAGCTAAAGCAGTTCTTAGTGTATTTTTATTTTCCAGTTGAGTAATCTAATTGTATCAATTGGATACACCTGGTGCATCCTGAAATCATAACCCTTCTTAATTCTAATAATTCTATTCTACTGTGTTACATCTATTCTACTGTCTCTCCTATTAAAAAGTACGTACCTACATTATGTAATGCCGAAAGCACAATTTTTGTGCGGTCGAAAGTTATACACATTGCGATTGCTCGCTCTGTCCATGACAGAGGAAAAATATGGTAAAAATCATTCTCTTGAGTGCTGTTCATTTCGAGAGTTCATCAACGGGACTACACCAGCATCTGATGTACCTACCCATCAGCAGAGCAGCCAAGGAAGATCCGCCAGAAACGGTTTTTCAAGGTACTCCTTATCTCATTTCTAGCTACATCCACATCGGCTGTCCAGCCCTTTACCAGCCCTTTCTAAATTATACAGTCAACTGCCTGACTTTCAGGATATCAACCCTCAATTACTTACCTAATATCATGTTTTCCATTATCGATGGCTTGAACTAGCTTCCTAGTGTTATCTCCATACTCTCCGCATGAGACTTCAATGATGAAAGATGCTGGGTTATGGTAGGATGGACATTGTAAATTAAGACTGCCAAGCCAATCAACTAAAAAGAATAGAAAAAAAAACAATGATATCAGAAATAAAATAATCCGCACAGGATATTTGCTCCTTCACAACAATATTATTATTAACATTTATAGTATGCAATTATTACATATTAAACATCTCCAAGTGTATTATAATTCCAGGTCGATCCCCTTTGCTGAAACTCTTAATTTATTTATTTATTTATTTCAATATTACATATATTTGCATAATAGGTTCCTTTTGGGGTATAATGGTGTATCCAAGATTCATCTCAGTAATAAACCAGCGCCAAAATTCTGCTTTATTGAGCCAGAACTGCGACAACAGAGCGTTGGCAATGTTCATTCGAACTCGTTGTTGGTGAGCAAACACAGCACCCAACGAGGGGACCGTTTTCTCATGCCTAATTATTCATGCAATATATGAGGAACACGTTCTTTGGACATATTCATAGCATCTGCTATCTCTTTCACTTTAATTCGATGGTCATCTAGCACCATTTGGTGAACTTAAGCGATGTTATCGTCAGTGATTGCAGTTTTTAACTGTCCCGAACGCTCATTGTCTCCCAAGTTGGTACAGCCATATTTAAATTCACTCGCCCAAAATTTCACAGTGGTAAATGATGGTGCAAAGTCCCCATACACAGCGTCCAACACGTCTTTGTAGGTGTATTGCCTTTCAAAAACAAATGTTTAATGACAGCACGATACTCGATTTTTCCATTTTCACAACAATAGTCATATAGATTCACTCAAACGATTGTCAAACAACAACTGTGAGTCCGAAATGTGTCTACAAAAGATGCGCTAACACATTCCCTAGCTATTGCTGATGAGTGCTACCATCTTCATGTTCAGATCGGAAACTTTTCAGGCTACCACCACCTTTTCACTGTATAAAATTCAATGATATTAAATTGAGATTTTTGCGGTATTATCATTTCAGACTATTCAAAGTGTACTTATCCTAAATTTTATCATTTTAATATATAATGATGTAAGGATCTAATGAACATGCTAACGTACTATCTTTATTTAAACTGAGTATTCCTGATAATTATAGCCGTAATCAGCATCACAAGCTTTTTACTCTCCATATTTCAGAGCAAATGTTTTTAAATATAATAGCAAAATAAGAGCGATAACTGTTCTTAAATATATATATATATATATATATAATTATGTAGATTTGTGTAATACTTCGTTTTTTCATTTCAGTCACGTCATTGTTTCTTTTAATTAAGTATGTATCTCCATAATTATGAGTTTGGGTATTAATTACATTTAACAAATTTATTGTGTTTATTTTATAGCTCTTTATTTTTAGTTCATAGCGATTTGGTTTTATGTACATAACATACTGTTACTGATATGTTACGTACCTACTAGTATATTAAATAGGAAAATAATTTTTAAAAAAGAAAAAGGTTAAATTCATACCGAGTTGTCCTGTGCTTCCCTGATAGACGCACTGCCCTTCGGCAAGCGTGTACAGATGATCGAACATCTCGAACAACCGAGCTGATGGCTGATGGATAGTGCAGATAATAGTCCTGCCGCCTCTTGCAAGCGTCTTCAGCAGCGAGATGCATTGGAAGCAAGAAGAGCTGTCCAGTCCTGAAGTTGGCTCGTCGAAGAACATTATTGGGGGATTGTTGACGAGCTCTAGGGCAATCGACAGACGCTTCTTCTGACCACCGGATAAGTTTGATGTCATCGTTTTGTGGTGTTCAGCTAGTCCGAGAGTTTCCAAGATTTCTTGGGTCTGTAAAATGTTAAATCTTATATATAAATAAATACAAACGGAGCTGCCATATAATTCAGACCGAGGTCGGGCCCATCATAATATTATTATCACACTTCTGAGTATTGTACTCTGGACTAACGACCGGCTGTGGTAGGTATAGCATGGTCTGAAGCTTTCGCGATTATTGAGGAGGGTTTTGGAGTTTGCCTTGAATGTTAAATGCTGTTTGCCTTTTGAGCAATCCTTCATAAACTGTATTGGAGGTTTAAAGGGCACCGTCAAACTCTTATTGGTACGAGCCACTTAGAGGCTAATAACCTCGCCAATAACAGCAAGGACTTTGTCATGGCGGTAGGTTCAGGTTGAGCCTTGATCTAAGGCCGACTTACAGCGAGTTGAAATACGTCTAGTTGTGCAAGGAGTATTGCTACAGAGGAAACAGGTACTATCTTCTGAATAGCTCAAGCGAGTGAGGTTACTGGGGTCTGGAAGTGTATGTTACCAAATAAAAATGTTGTATTTTGCTTAAAAAAATATGTATTTATTTACTATCTTTGTTATAAACATTATGTTAAATATCTTTGTTACCATAATATTTTTTTCTAAATTCCAGTGTAATAAACCAGACATTAAATTTAATAGGCGCCTAATTAGCTAGCATGAAACGATAATTAAATTTCCATTAATATAAATTGTTTAAGAAGAAGTATAATTCAGGTAATTTACATTAGACAGTTGAATGAGGAAAATATGCCAAGAGTTAGGTGTGGGGTAATCATCTAACTATGTAATATACCTGTATAGATATAATTATTGTACCGAATTGAAATACTATATTAATATTGATCTTAGCAAAAGTGAGTTTGGAAAATTTCCCCAAAAAAGCTGAATAAAGAACTTTTGGAAAACTTTCCTGTTGAAGTGCGAATCGGATATAATATGAATCCTTATACATATGAAGACCATAGGAGAAAAATCAATTCAGAGAAAATTGCAAACAAAGATTTCGAATCTTTATAGTATAAAAGCTGTGTGATATAGCTTTGAAACGAAACATCTACGTACTAATTGCAAAACTCAAAAAAAATACGGAATTACGAGTAAATAAGGAAATGGCAAAAAAAAACAACTAAAGTCAATTATAACAGGGAAAGAACGGGCTTGTCAATGTAAGATGGTATAAAAACAACATATGCAAATCAAAGTTTATTGAAACCTTTATTATTTGGTGCACAGAGAACCAAAAGATAAATGAATTGCACATCTCTATGGCCGTGAACTACCCTCAAAGCGTGAAGTGAGTGATGCATCACCCGAGCGAGCATCGGACAGAAACTGTCGCAATTGGACGAGGCTACCATAGTGCTGCCAGATGACTGGCACATTTTTGATAATGCTGTTAAAACCCAAAAAAAAAACAATACCATAAGTTAAAATATTTAACACCTACGATATTGTATCTAATATTAATGTTTCTAAGAAAAAATGTAGAAAATTGCAATTTGTCAGTTTTTAAGAGTATTTAACTGAATAAGTGCCGTGTTTTTTTCTTTTACTCCCTCAAATACATTACACAAATTTATTTATGATCTCCCTCACTCCTCGCATATCGAGCTCCATACAGCTGCTTGCTTGGGCGGTGCGTTGCTCACTTCCCACCTTTCAGGAACTGAGCGGCCGCTGCAGACAAAAAGTTTCTCGCACACATCCCCATTTTACCCATGAAGTAAACAAAACTTTAGTGTCCCTTATACCACTTCCTGGTAAAATACACTTTAAGCTCCTTTATACATTTGATTTAATATACAACATTATGTTTGTTGTTTGTAAGTGATTTTAGTCAATTATCGACAAAAATAATATTATGAAAAAAAAAATGCTTAAATAGCTTTGATATACTTAAGTCCTACTAGATTAGCTAGTAAGAAGTAACAGAAAGCAATATTGACTTTAAAAGCAAAATCAATACTTACAGTCAATGGTGTAAATTGCTGAGTACTACCCAAATGGGCATTTTCCTGGTAAAGCAGAAAAACTATAATAATATATGCCTATATTCAAGATCGAGAATCTGCAGAATGGCACAATAATCCACATTTTTTTCTTTTAACTATTTGTTTTAATATTTACAGTATTCCATGTTTAATTTAATGTTATATTCAATGTATACGCAGAATAAAGGTGGAACACATTGGACTTTATTCTATGGAGATTAGGACTGCATATTAGAACAGCGTATATAGAAAGATATGGAGACTAGAACTGAATATATAGAAATACCTCGGCATCACTATATCCTGGGACCTCAAATGGGAATCCACATAATCGATATAGTTAAGAGCAATCTTCTCCTCAAGCTCTATAAAAACCATCATTCACCTGCTCCTCGAACACTCCTACCGACTATGAAATCCGTACTTTACGAAAGATATAGATCACCTGGAAAGAGTTCAGAGAAAAGCGACAAAGTTGGTGCTATCGCTGAGGAACAAACCGTATAAAGTACGACTGAAAGAACTCCGTCTAACAACAATGAGAAGATCTTCATATGTCTTTAAAAGATCTAAATGCTTCACGGTTATTATATTCTTTTTTGCGCTGTAACAATATGTCTACATTTATTGTGAAAACTTTTCATTGGCCTTGGTTTTGCATTATATGTTATTTAAAAGACTGTTTTCTGGAAATTTAAATTATTTTTTGTTATTAATTATAGTGTGATTCCCCTGGAGAACATGCATACCATGAACATTCACTAATAACTGCGTGGACACTCATTGAAATTAAACATAGAAACTGCAGCATCAAAACCCAGAAAAAAAAATTAAAATTGTGTAATGGATGCTTGGAATACATTGCCAGAGGAAGTGATAAGTGCTGAATTTGCCAACAGCCTTAAGAAGAAGCTGAATTTTTTTCTTGATGCAAAACAAGCACAAGTTTAAAAACAAGTGCATGAGATATACATGCATCAGCCTTACACTGCTAGTATATAATAGAATAATAATAATATTAAAGTATTTTTTTTATGTGAATACTGACCACTTCTTCTCGATGAGCTTTCAGCTGGCCGGAGGGTAACTTGAGTGACGTCGCGACCGCCATCGCCTCTTCGACGGTCAAGTTTCCATGTAGTTGGTTGTCCTGCATGATGTAGCATGATAGCTTTCGGAACTGGGAGAGGTTTCTCTCACGGCCGTTCACTGTGATGCTGCCTTCGGTTCCGGAGGTCCTACAAGGAAAAAATCTTCAATTTAGACTGATTTACATTAAGGCAGTTACAGATGTAGATGGTAGATGGCAACAATTCTATGTTTAGAGTTCTAACTCATGACCAAATTTTTAATTTGGTCAATAAGTTAGTTTAAAAAGACTTAATGAAATATTATTGAAACTGGCCTTCAAACCGGTTTTAAAATCTCAGGTAGAATCCAAGCTGCTGTATATTGTAATAATAAAGCGGATGCTCCTAATTATAGAATATTACTTTATGTCAGATCCAAACTGGGTACATAAATAAAAGTATTTCATATTTAAATTTGGTGCAATTACTCTGAAATACCGCAGTAGTTGTGGTAGTGACCGACAAAGGCGTTGTCAATATGCTTAATTTGACTATAGACTGGGCGGTCGGCGCTGTCATCACATTTAATACTCATTTAATCGATAATATAACTTTTATATGACAAAATACCACATGAGTATATAAGGTGACTCGCTGAAAAATTAATGGAGAGTGAGCAAAAGCCGTCGCCCATTATCCATTGTAGTTTCAGCCGGATAATTGTCGGATGGATTTCTGTAAGTTAAGGTATGCATATTTTTTTTTTTTTTGTTTGTTGAGTGGGGCTTTTCTAAGGTCTTTATGAGCCTTGTAACACTGCGACCATTGCTGATCTATTGTGCTCGCCACCTACTATAGTTCTGCGCTAAGCCTTGTGTCATTTAAGAACCGCAGCAGGCTTTTGGCGCCAGATTGTTTTACCTCCTCAGGTTGGAGGTAGTGACCATCCAAGTGGGTGTATCTTTTACGCATCAGCGGGCCACACTCGCACATGAGGTGCTGGGGAGTTTCCTCTGCCCCTTGGCAGAACCTGCACATTTTTGTGTCTTTGAGCTTGAGGTTGAACATGTGTTTGTTCAGGCCACAATGTCCCGTGAGCGCCCTTACCAGTATGCGTAGATTGTTCCTATTTAGCGATAGGGCCTCACGGGCCGTCTTACGGTCGTAAGGCTTAATAAGCGCTTTGGAATGATTCAACCCTGGCATGTTGTTCCAGTGGTTGACGGATTGTTCTAAACACATTTGTTTGAGCATTAGGTTTGCAAGGCTTTTTGGTACGCCACAGCAAGGTTCAGGGCCGTATAACGTTCCCTTTGCTCCCGTCCTAGCAAGTTCGTCGGCTTTTTCATTTCCCTCGATTCCTGCATGGCCGGGAACCCATCTTAGAATTACCCTGTTCTTTTCGCCCAGGGAATTCAGTAGTGATATGCAGTTTTGCACTAGCTTTGAATTAATGGTATTCGAGGCTAGTGCCATAAGAGCTGCTTTGCTATCCGAGTGGATATAGATACGGTGGTTGGCGTAGTCCTTTTGGAGGTTGATATCCGCACATTCAATAATGGCGTAAACCTCCGCTTGGAATATGGGGGCGTATTTTCCCAAGTTTATACTTCTTTCGAAGTTTGGTCGCTCTCCATATATACCACAGCCTACGTCAAGTCCCGATTTGGACCCATCAGTATACCATTTAAGGCTACCGGCCTCCCATTGCAGTTGGCTTTTTAGCCAGTCGTCTCTGGGCGGCAGTTCCACTGTAAAAAGTTTTCCAAAGTTTAGGAGTGGGAGCATGGTGTCTGATACCATGTTGAGGGTTGGATTTTCACTGACTGAGTCAAGAACTGATCTTAGTGCTTGTGAGATCCAGTTTACCTTCTCTCGGGCAGATAGCCTGTACATGCTGGCTTTCGCCACCTGTTGCAAATGAATGTGTAGGGGTGGTAAGTTCAGCAGTGCATCTAGAGCTGCTCCAGGAGTGGAGGACATTGCGCCAGTTGTCATGAGGCACGCCGTCCTTTGGATATTGTTTAGTTCGGTAATCACAGGTACGCGTACAATGTACATGATAAATTAATTGTGGGGTTATATTCGGAAGACGAGGAAGTGCTGATTTAGCTTCATCATTTCCCTGTCTCTGGTGCTTTAAACTATATAAATATAGCCATAATGTAGCCATATGCATTCCATATTGGAATGCATAAAACTACAAAGTCGACTTGAGGTAAAAAACAGACAAATCCTCATCTGCTCGGACAGCAGAGCAGCACTGGACGCTCTGGCTAAAGCCACCACAGAATCTTCTGTGGTCTGGGACTGCATGCAGGAGCTCAACAAATTGGGAAAATCCAACAAAATCACCCTAATATGGATACCGGGTCACCAAGGCATACCCGGAAACGAAGAGGCCGATAGACTGGCAAAACTGGGCACACTGGATTGCCCAGTGGAGCCAGCTGTAGGGGTCCCCTTCGCTACAGGTAAGAAAATCATCAGGGACTGCTTGGAGCAGGAACATCGGGCTTCCTGGAAACAGAGTCAGGGATGTAGCCAGGCAAAAGCCATGATGGAGCAACCACTACAGAAGAAAACCAAGGCCCTACTTGACATGAGCAAGAAGAACCTTAGAACCACTATCGGTCTCCTCACCGGACACACGACCCTTAGAGCTCATCTATTCAACCTTGGCTTGACTGAGAGCAAGGATTGCCGAATATGTGGCGAGGAACCGGAAGACAGCATACACATTGTTGGCCGCTGTCCAGGGCTCGCCGCCAAAAGACACAGTTTACTGGGACGAGCCTTTCTCGAACCCAGCGATCTGCCCAACTTGAAGGTCAGTGACCTACTTGGTCTGGTAAGAAGTACCGGGCTACTAGCTGACAATTGACCTAACCACACAGTGGGTAGTTACAAAAGACCTTACAGATCTAGGTGACAGCAAGGGCTGGAAACAAGCCCCCCACTCCATCTACTACTACTACTACTAGCCATAATGTATGTTAAAATGTGAAACTGGTTTTCCATCGTGTGCTGATTTCAAGGGACCGAAAGGTTGATTCGAGCATTTTAAAAATGTAATGCTTAAAAATATGTGAAATATCACTATGCGATCATCGTAAATATATAACAGGTATAATCATAACCTGTTACTGCACTGAAATAATGAATTAACATCAGAATTTTTATAAAAAGCACGTTTTATTTGATTCGCAAATTTAGTTTTTGTGAATTCAGGATCGCATCCAAACTTCAGTTTCGTGGGGAGTAATTCAATAAAACAATGCCCAACTTTAATTTGCCCTGACAATGAAACGAAAATACGCCAGATTTCAAGGGGGGGGGGGGATTTTTATACCCAATTGCCCCCCCCCCCCCCAACATGCCTGACACTAGGTAGGTACATAAGTTGCGGATTCTCCCTGATGTAATTTTTTTCTCCACTTTATTTTTTACTCAAAAAATATCGGGGGGTTATTTTAATCGTTTTTTTCTCTAAAACATTTTTATAATGTAGTTTTATTTAATAGGACCGACTGCTAATTAATGCCCGGGTATATTTTAGATCCCAGTGCAGCACTGCTTTGCTACAATAATTACTTATATCGAAGCAAACTAAGTATCCTTGATCTTCATACCTAGCTGGCGAAACGCTGTTTTAGCCAATAGCCATCCTATTATTCCATTAATTCGTTGACTCAAAGGAAAATTTGGTAGTAAGTAACCTTTGCAGGAAAGCACATGAAAGAAAATAAAAATCGCTTATCTAGTTAATTCAACGAAGGTTGAAAGTTCAAAATATGTTATTGAAATATTCGAATGCAACTGCGATAACGATATCAACATCTTTAGAAAAACGTTGTTGTTGCAAGATTATTATTAAGAGGTCTCCCTTTAATCACGACTGCATACCATGGCAGTCAGGTGTGTGTGAAATCTCCAGATTTTTTAAATAACATGCTCATTTGGAGGATACCTAAGGTTTTGAAGAGAGTTAAATTTCAATATATTCACAAACAACTTTGATTTTTGAATTTTGTTTTTCCAATAAGAATGTTAGTGTTAATTATTATTTTCCCAATTCAATTTTTTATTTAGGAAATCACACAGAATTACAGTTAATAATTACGTTAAAAAAAAGGTTGATTCACCTCAAGACCTTCCCGGCAAGGAGCCAAGACCTGATATTATTTGAATATTAATTTCATTTATAAAATCAATGAGCACCCTCTCGGTCGGCGGACGAACCCGTTGGGTTCCGTTCTATCTGTTGGCCCTTAGCCGAGAAACGAAACGCGCCGCCCGAGGCGTTAATATTTGAATAAAATGTATGGTGGAATTTAAATATTATTACTGCAGTTTGTATACCTAATGAGATATTCCAACCAAAATTTCACAACGTGATTTTGGCACAAGAAGGCAACTGTGTACATTTCGAGTCTCTTAGTCCAATATTTCGAGATTGAAATATGACTAAGGCGCCCCCTGGTGAACCGATTTCGACCACAACGTATTTAACTCTTGCCATGACCAAATGATACCTGCATTCCAAATTTCAGTTCAATCGGATTGAGCGTTTGGGCGATATCGTGGAGGATAGACAGAGATATAGAAGTGCGTTCCCAGTTCGTATCTACATAGTTCAAATATCTCTGCATGGTTTCTCCAAGAAATTTAAATTTTCGTCTCCCTTCGCCTAGATATCCTTCAAATGAAAATATGTATTTACAAATATACGGAGAATACAGAGTTACAACGCTGTAAAAAAAATCTGCATTGGTATGGAAAGTTGGCCGTGATGAGTCCTTTTAAAACATGATGTGACCAATTTCTTTCACGAAAAAACGACTTGTAAATTTCGCAAACCGTTGCAGATATCGTTTTGAAGGATAGCGAATAGATACCGGGGCTAAATGCTTAGGTAATCGCGACCTTACTTTGAAGTGTTTATTATGCATAATTACACCCACTTTAATGGTAGGAAGATAATGGGTTGTTACAGGTCGACCGTCAAGAATCATGTAGTTATACAGAAAGATACTTATAATTAATTAGCTATTAACGAATCGAATGAGAAGTGTTCAAATAATATGAGAGCCTAAAAGGTTAGAAGGAATAGATGTATTAGGTTGTTTTATTTTTAGGGTTTAAAATATGGGCGATTTAATTGTAAATAGGATAGAAACGAATTTACCGCGTGAAATTCGTAGCACCCGACGCCCCACCCCCCCCCCCCCCCCACACCGTTATAACCTACGCAGTGACAGTAGCGGTATGCGGCTTACCCGCAAAACAACGGATTGACAGCTCAGTCTACCCTGGACAACGGCGGCTGCAACGTCACCGAAACGCCGGGTGCTACAAATTTCACGGGGTAAATTCGTTTCTATCCTATTTATAATGTCTAAAAACCGCGATAGTTTGCGATTTTATATGAATTAATTGTATTTCCAATTTGAATTATTTAAATCTAGTTGAAGAAAATTAATTGAATGTCCATTTATACGTTGTATTTTTAAATTTGAAGCAATCCACAAATAGCCCGATATTTTTTGACAAATCAATCTAAGTAGTCATAACAGTATCGTTCAGATAGAAAAAGTAAGGTCCTTATCTATGAAATTGCCGATTCTTAATACTGGATACTTTGAACTCAAATATCTAGCGTTCGTTTTATGATTCCAAATTGAAATTTTAAAGGCCTGGCTCGTAATCTGGGAAGGTATGCTTCGAAATCAGTTATTTATTTGTTTTCGACCTGACATCCATCTATCTGTTCAGTGCTATGAAAAAGTTTAAAAATCGTGGTTTCGATCTGACATCTATCTGTTTCCAAACAGAAATAAGGACCAAACCCTGGTTCCACCACCTACCTTTCACCCGTAAGGAAATCTCCACCCTCTGCAGGATGCGCATCGGTCATTGCTGCACTCCCGCTCACCTCAACCGAATACATGTCCTCCCTTCTCCTCAGTGCGACTGCGGTCATGCGTTTTGCACTCTGGACCATCTCTTCTTTAATTGTCCCATTGTTAATAACTATCCTAACGGACCTCTTAAATCTCAAAATTCAGCTCCTTATTAGTATAGACTTTTTATTATATCTCAACTCCCCCAACGTCGTCCCCCAAAATCATCTGTAAATTTATTAAACTCAACAGGGTATTATTGCAGTATAGCAACCTCTTCTAGATTGTTGATTTTTTAACGCCACCCGACTATATTCACGACGCTGATTCCGAATCTGCAATAATCTTTATTCGGTCTCAATAAATAAGCTAGATATAGGCATTCAAAAAAGCGTCTAACCCAAACATTTCGGTAGGTTAAGTTAGTTTTTTTTAAATAATACATAAACACCTATTTGGCTGTAGATTAGATTAGTTTTTTTAAAAAACAATCTTAAAAACCGATTTTAAAAAAACTTTTTTTTTCTTTTGGATGTAAATTTTGTCTTGAAATTTTACGCGTCCAAAGCTTTTTTCTTTCAAATTTAGCATTACAATGATCGAATCTAGTAGTATTTCTTTATTTTTTCAATTTCTGAGAAAGGTTCCTATTCTGCAATAATTCCGAAGAAGAAAATCTATCTGTTCACTACTATGGAAAAGTTTAAAAAATCGCGTTACTTTCGAATATGAGCTCCGCCGTGGAACCAGCGCTGCAGATGCAGCTCGAAGAACCAATGATGTGTTCGTACCAGCCACCACTACGGTGCGTTTTTGGTTCAAACCTTTCCGTTCTGGAAATTTTGATTTAAAAAACGAGCCCCGTGGACGCAAGTCTATATATAATACAGAATTGAAAACGATAGTGGAAGTGGAAACACCACAAACCACGCCAGAGTTAGCAGCAGCCATTGGTGTAGGTAAGTGACAAAACAATCTTAATTCATTTGCGTCAAATTGGGAAAGTGAAAAAACTCGAAAAGTGAGTACCGCATGAATTGAGCGAAGCCCATTAGCAAACACGCGAGCTGCGTTACGTTGCTCAACCGGCACAAAAATGAAGGGACTGTGATTTTGATTCTGAAACTCTCCGTCACCCACCGTTTTGGACGGACCTTGCTCCAACTGATTTCCACTTGTTTTGGAATTTAGACAACTTCTTATTAGGAAAAAAAATATATTCCGATGAGACAGTCAAAACCGCCTTCAAAGAATTCATCGATTCTCGCTCCCATATTTTTTTAGCAAAGGAGTCAATGGACTTCCTATAAAATGGCGAAAGTGCATCGATAACAATGGTACATACTTCGATTGATTAAATATACTATTTCCACCAAAAAAAGTTTTTCTTTTTCGACATAGAACGGCTTTCCTAGGTATGGTATTTCATAGGTAACCTAATATTATCGCCGCCGCGGGCGAAGGGCATACCTTGAAGTGTCTAGAAACAAAAGTGATAATTTCTCGAAGCCCACTCACAGGTCGAGAGCGCCTTATCAAGCGGCCGATCGCGGTCTCGGAGGCAAAGTTCAAATCGATATGACCCGGCTGTTTGCAATGCGAACGGGGCAGGCAGATTACAGTCGCGTATTTACTCAAAAGCGTAGAAAACAGGATATTCGGTGCGGGGAACGCAACAGTTTCCGACGTCAATCGCGTCCGCAGCACGATAACCGATTGCAAAAGACTAGTTAGTTGAACAAAACATCGACCCAAATCGGGAATGCGATAAAACACACTCGTAAACGAACGAAATTACGCATTATGACCGCTATAGAACGTGTGAATCGAACAAACTTTGAGTAATATGGTACCTAACGTTTTATTTTATATGGTAGTTACTTTCGATCGATTTCCACCCAAGCTCTGACGCAGTATATCCATTAATGTGCAAATTAGGGGTTCGACACACTAAGCCGACATACGCAATGTACGCAACGCATGATGACATCTGGCCCTTGAATTTAGGTGGAAACAGACACACTTATCTCACGAATCGTTGCGTAGGATAAGGGGTCCGGGACACTGGGCCGACGTACGTAACGTACGTCGGACCAGTGTCCCGCACGCATTATGGCATCTGGCCCTTGTATTTGGATGAAAGCAGGCACTTTTATCCTACGCAACATTGCGTGGGATAAGTGTGTCTGCTTCCATTTAAATTCATGGGCCAGGTGTCATCATGCGTTGCGTACGTAGGCCCAGTGTGTCGGACCCCTTAGTGTGTCTGCTTTCATTCAAATACAATTACACCCCCCCCCCCCCCGTACGCAACGTACGCAACGCATTATGACGTCTGACCATTGAATTTGCATGAAAGCAGACACTTATCCCACGCAACCTTGCGTGGGATAAGTTTGTTTGTTTGATTATACTATTTATTGTGAAATTTCACAATGGATGGGTTTATTGTCATACGACAATCTCTTCCAACCAACCCTACCATGAAGTGTTTATATGTATGTGTGCGTGTAACATATTGAAAGTGTGTGTCTTGTTATTGAAATCGATCAACAGAATTGAAATGCAATAAGTGTCCGCTTTCATGCAAATTCAAGGGTCATAATAATATATCACAATACGTTGCGTACGTTGCGTACGTAGGACCAAAGTGCCGGCACCGTTAGAGTAGAGACAAGCTTAGTCCCTTCAGCACTTGTATTGTGTACAACCGCTGTACAATATGTTTTCTGATTCTGAGAATGAGCTTGAGAACGATTTACTTACGTCCGCACCACAAAAACAAAAAAAGATAAGAAAAGAAGATTTTAGATTCATGAGATAAATAGACAAAGATACAAGTTTGGAGAATACCATACATTATTGCAGAAATTGGAATATCTTCCGAATGTCTTTTTTCTGTGCATGCACCGACGTTCTATGTGTGTCTGACGCGTTGCGAACAGTTCTAGAAACGCAATGGCGGTACGTGGGGGACAGCGAACTGCCATCCCCTCCACCTTCCTATGCCTATCTAGAGATCGCAGATGGACGTTGCGTGGGACAAGCAAATATGCAACTATATTGCAAGCTATATTGTTAATATAAAAGTGAATAATTAGCTTATTACGTTACCCTCGAACAGTAGCTACGTATACCAGAACGTGGCACTAGGTGTGCCTACAGCTATTATACTTGTATTATTTTATTTATTTATTTTATTTTATTTTATTTTATAGCAAACTTACAGATAGTAAATATATGAAACTAGTATTTTAAAAACATATTCAAACGAAACTAATTTACTATCCTATGAATAGTTTGCAATGCTCGCATTGCAAATTAACAGAAATAACATGAACACGTTGATAGAAGAGAAAAAAAAATAATAAAGCTAATAATAATATAAGGGTAAGAAAAGTAATAATTAAATAAGTTGTAAATATGGTTATTTGGATATAGCAAAATAGCAAAATAGCATGATATGATATAATACAATAGTATGTTATAATAAAATAATAATATAATAATCATATAATATAGTACATTAGGAAGAAGTTAGTGAACTCTTAAGAAGTAGGAGATATGATCGAGTCTTTTATTTAATTAATGGAGTCATAAAATATGTCTAAGCCTTTACACGATTTATCAAAAACGCGACACATTCTGGTAAGAGGTCTATTCGACCCGATGTTGTTATTGCAAGCGACAACCGAAAATGTTTGAGAGCTCCTCGTTAGTCGCGGTGGCACACGAAATTGAACTCTTTCTAGACTATGTATTATAATTCTTGTATTATAATGTATGTACATTATAACTGAACCAATATTTTCAATACAAAACGCGTGGACGTCGCCGTCGCCGCGTCGATGCGCGAGTTTGTGCATTTGCATACATTACTCAACAATGACTATTGTCCATCGTCCTTGTTCTCCAAACAGAGCCAAGGATCATCTCGCATATACGCGGTGATGCTCGTAATGTCCCACACGTGAGGACACTCGGTTTTACCTTACAAAACGATTTCGTGATGGATAAAGTAGATCAGCGTGCGGTCGACAGCGACGCATTGGAACGCCTTAAATTTATTTTATAGTGGACATCGATTTGCACTTTATATTATTTTATTCATGAACATAGTACATCACGTTAACGTCTCCGCACTCTTTTTTCCAGTGACTAGGTAAATCTTATTTTTCTTCTTCTTCTTTTTATGATGCGGCAATGCACTTTAGTATAGGTGATTAATTCCAGTAGTCAAGTACAGTAGCAATTATGCTTCTTCCTTTTCATGTTGTTCTTCTGTGGTGTTTCTTTAACGTCCAAATGCAGTATGTATTTAGTTATTATTTTGTCAATCTTTATAGAGTTAGACGATAGGAGAATGCTCATAGAGATAAAAAGAGGTATTTTGGCTTTAACCAGATCCAAAATCAAAGATAGCTATTTAGAAGTGTGCGATTAAAAACACATCATCTAAGCTGCAGCCTCACTGAGGCGATGGTAATACATACCTTAAGGAGGAGTACCATCCAAATATCAAAATAAAAGATATGGATATAAAGTTTCATGTCACGAAAATTTTATTTATTAATATTTTATACTACTGAGAAATAAGCTGAGAAATATTGATAAAAACTAGCCAAAATGACTATAATTATGTTAAGATTCCGATTTTTAAAATAACATATCCCAGTGTCAATGTATGTCAATAAATTATGAATCCTCTAAAGTGATAGGAAATCAATCAAAAGTCATTAGTTTCTCAAAACTCTCTTTCAAAACTCAAAATTTTCAGCGAAAAATAAAAACTCCGCAAAAAGGCCCCTCGACTGCACAATAAACTTGAAAAAGTGAACATAATCTTAAAAAGTCAAAGTTCTCTTAGCAGTATTAAAATTAAAGAAAAATAAGAGCAAGAGAGTAAAAAACTTTATTGTCTTACATTACTCACTCACTAGGCTTAAAGCCCGGTAACAAAGGGCCAATATTATTATTGGTTTAATACATACTCGTTCAATAAAACAAAACACTACAAAAAACAATAAAGGTATTTAGTGGGAAAAATACAGGTAGAAGTTTTATACATATAATAATAAATTATATTTTGGAATGACACAATGAACCGATGATGCGATAACCGTTTTTTTAGGTTAACCAGCTATTAATCGGTTAATTACATCTAAATTTGAACCTTTTCCGGGGTATTATTTGGCAAATTACCTGTTTTTGTAATTCATCCTCATCTCAATCACAAGGATAATAACATAATTCTGCATTTCCGGTAAATGGCTATCAAAAACCGGTTATTGTTGAGTAGCGGACCATCCTAGAAAACCCCTGCGTCGCGCGTCGCAACATCACACGTGCACGCAAAGTCGATGCTACTCAATTATGCTACTACTCATGCTACTCGTGTCTAAAGCGAGATATTAATCTTAGGTATTGTATGATTAGAAATTTACAATAGACGAATATCAACGTAAAAACGAAACCTATAAAGGTTTATTTGACAGTTACCAGATTGTTTGCTATTTATTATTACATTTCTATTTATCTTAGAGGCTTCAATTTGATAGTGTTTTTTTAGCGTAGTGTTTCTTTTAAATAAAAGATATAGCGATATACATAGCTTATACAAGTATATTATTGTTTCAGCGCGCACACTTGCAATGTTGCAAATCGTTATATTTTTGCAATTCTATGTATACAAAATTCAAGTGATATTTTAAAGCTGACAAAGCTACTAAAATTTGCTATCTTACTAACGCGAAACAGAAGCGCATTGACGCAACAATGAAAATGAAAACAATCTTATTCGCTTCTTCCTCGCATATATTAGAAAGAAATGTCCGGATACCACCAAAAGTACCAAAAAATAGTCACCCTAAGTAGTATCCTAACTAATAAATAATAATGTAATATAATAATACACAATAATAATAATTAAGCAACCAGTTGATTATGAATGAAAATATTAGTGATTGCTTCTTTGCAAAACACCAATTCTTGTGGTATATTTTTTGTCTTGATCCGAAGGAAACCCCTCTTTCTCGTTATTATAATATAGGATTGAATAAAATCCTTACCTGTATCCGGTGAGAATGTTCAGCAGGGTGGACTTCCCGGCGCCTGAAGGTCCCATGATGGCCGTCAGTTCGCCCGATCGAAGACGGCCCGATACATTCCTCAAGATTGTCTTCACATCTGGGGAACAAATAGGCAATTGTAATGTAATAGCTTTCGCTTGCAGGGGTGAACATTGCATTTGTAATAAAACCGCTCGACTTTGGATAAAACACAGTTCAAGTGTTCCATGCTGCGGGCGAGCCCGCCATCCCAGGATGCTATAACGATCTTGCCGTCTTACCCTGAGATAAGTCAAACGATGAGTTGCAAATAATTTGGAAGATGGCAATCTTCTGATTCCGGGGAGCTCCATTGGGAAGCCAATACCCTCCCTCGTTGCCTGTCTACTATTTTCGGATATATTATTCCCTCTCTAGAATGGTTACAGTTAGTCGCTTACACAAACCCTTACATCTGTATATTTCTCCCGTATTTTCGATGACGTATTTATTGGCTTTCCCGCGGTAGGCCGGCCGTCAGGTAATTTATATGGAATGTGACATTACGTCAGCGTCTATAAGAGGGGTGTCATTTACTACGGGCGAACGCGCCACCCCAGAAAATTATAACGACATAGAGTCATTCTGCCTCCCATTTGAAGATTTTGCGGACAATACAATCCACAACTAGAGTTGAGCCGTCACCTCGTTTAACGATATTAGATCGTTCTATCTCCCGTGAGGTGAGCGTAGAAGACTTAAGACGAAAACAGTCCATTATCTAATTATGCCACTCGCCCGTAAGAGACCAACGCCTTACCACGAGATAACCAGGTTAATCACACAGCGGGCCGGCAAACGCGCCCTTACTTGCAGTTGCAACCAGATTATTCCGGTCTCCCGACTGGTTACAGGTACGAGGTCGCTTGCGCGTTCCTCTCCCTTATGTAGCGGTGATACGGTGTCTACCGAATCTATCGTGGACCACGGCATCCTTTGCCCGGCTGTTCACCCGGTATCGGGTAGACGATTGGTCTATTCAAAGAGCAGTTGCCGTTAGGTTAACAACTACCCCCGCTCTATAGGAGACAGTATTATTTCCAGACTCTCCCGGCTATCGGTCGGAATGCACAATCGATTGGCTGACGCCGCACGGTGGCGCACATCGATTGGCGCACGCAAACCGTCCAGGAGCGCCTAAAGGTTGACTCCTAGGGAAAAATGGCCCGCAGGCCAGAGTCCTATCCGGGCCCGCACTTCTGCGTTGACCCGTGAGATTGACCGACCCTAAACGCATGGGTCTTAGTGGCCTATCTGCAAGAGGGCCCATTAGCTCCCTAATAGACCATTAGCTGCATAATACAATTAACAGTCAAGCTACAATCTAATCGAATATAGCCTGTTTCCGCCAAAAGTAACCACCCGACATGACATCCAAATAGTCGAAAAATCATCGTTTAAAAAATTAGGGGGTTATATATTTTAGATTTTTTTTATTTATTTATCAAACTAAGTCGCACCTACATCACTCTTTTTGGAATTTCCTAAAAGTAATACGGTTTTTTCTATTTTATATCTTTGCTTGCTCAGTATTTTTTATAAAATCCGACAACATTGTTTGTACTCATCTCTCATTATTTCTGAGTAAAATGCCGCCAAGCGTACCCCCTTTGTTATTGTTAATATATCCGTGGTGGCAAACAGCAACCGGTCTTTACAAACGGAATATTTTTTAATGGCATACCAAAAAAGATCATGTTTGGCGGCATATTACTATGCAAGCAATAAGAGATTGATACTAACAATGTTCCCGAGTATAGTAGAAAATACTGAGAACCAGCTGTTATCTGAAGATCATATTAATGAGAAATTTTCAAGAGATATTACCCAATTCTTAAAAACATAAGATATTTCTGATGACATTTCGGTTTTCTTTATGTTTGTTAAACAACTTGAACCTCTGTTCATTGTTGTATGTCAATCGATAGAGTTTCAAAATCGATATTAAATAAGAAAAAGCTAAATAACTTTTAATTATTTCCAAAAACAGTGTGATGGGTAAGACTTAATATGAATATAGGTGCGATAGGTATGAATAATTGTATGAATGAATAATTGAATTATATGAATAATTTTCATACCACTACGGGCGGTCACTTTTGACGGAAATATTCGGTATTTAAATCAAAATTAAATGAATCTTAAATCTTCAAACCAACTTCATCATACAGTTTGATCCTGTGACATTGTGATTAAATTGTTAATAGAAACACTGGTGCTAAAATAGACTCTATAAAACTCTGAAATTATATTATGTTTGCACTTTAAACTGAAAATATATAAGTAAATCCAATCCGAACGCTGGAGTTATCTCAACTATTTATATTGATAGTGAAATGTCTTCGCAGCTCTGTCGCTAGCGAGCGAAGTACTGTCACTTCGCACTGGAATTTCCTGCTTTCCGCTGATCAGGTTTCCACATTCTGTTTACTTCCCCATGAGCGTAGAGTTTTCTTCCTAAAGCAACTTTGATATTAACCAAAGATACGTACGTCCATAACACTTGCGGAAGTTATGTATCTCTACCATGTCTGTTCAGATATACAAGCGAAATTCGGATACGTCTGCCTCACGACAATCATAGGACAGGAAGTTCCTATTCATTTTAAGTATTTATGAAAATGACAGCACCAAGACCATCTGCATATGTTTATAGCCTTTGTCGACTATAAAAAGGCGTTTCATTTTACGGAATCTGCGATTAAAAACCATGACACAGAAGTAATACGCCAAGAAATAATCCTATAAAGCTGAACTCTGTGTGTGAAGCTAATCAAAAAAATGTAAAGGTAAAAAAGGGATTTTTTGAATGTCATTTTTTGAGATTAGGAGATTCTTGTATAGGTAATTTTACGTAAAAAACTGAGTCGAAAGTCATCTACAACTTTTATTTTGATATCTACTGACCGTCTAATAATATTATTATAAGCAAAAACAAAATGTATTACAATATATATATATATATATATATATATATATATATATATATATATATATATATATATATATATATATATATATATATATATATATTAATAAAATTAC
Organism: Micropterix aruncella; assembly: GCA_944548615.1. Classification (NCBI taxonomy): domain Eukaryota; kingdom Metazoa; phylum Arthropoda; class Insecta; order Lepidoptera; family Micropterigidae; genus Micropterix; species Micropterix aruncella. The sequence continues at coordinate 8,525,276 of OX155953.1, read as the reverse complement.
TAGTGATATTGACGATATCTATAATAACCTAACCTAGTCAAAGAAGGTTAAAAGAAGGCAGTAAGAACCGGGAAAACTTGCATACGACGACTATTAACTTATAACTGCTTTATCATAAATTAGATATTGTTTCTAGTAAAATAACAAATACAAACTTATTGGCGCGGAGGAGATTTAGCGTTAAAAATAGAGATTCCCTTATCAAAGGCACCAAAATGAAATAGATCAAAGACGCAAAAGAAAGAAGTTTCTAAATATTAAAATACCGATTTCCAAATTTTAGTTTCATAATGAGTTTGTAAAGTCTTTTTTTATTTATTTTTTAATGGAATATTTCACGACTAAACTAAAACTTTCACGTGTATTGTTTTCTTCTAGGGCTCAAAATGGCTTACGATAAATCGTTAAAGTTCGTAAACAATTGTCATCCCATTCTATCGTGCGCAAAAAAACCCATTCTAGGACACTGGCGATGACACAGCGTACTAGTGTATTGTTTTAAAAATAAAATCATTTAAAAAAAATCCGGTGATTTTATTTTATTGTGCTTTTTTCACTTTGATTCAACTAATTTTATTGGTTCGTAATTTTTTTAAAAGCCATTTAGTAAACAATAAGTTATACGCCAGATTTAATCAAACTTTTAAAAGGCGTACAAAGCCAATGCTCCCATTGATGTAACTATTTATATTTATGTAATTATATGAAAAAATATTATTTCGTATTTAAAGTCGTTTATTTTAAATAAAAAATCAAATATATATAACCCAGCCCCTGTCCTATTATATCGTCGTGCGCAAGCAATCAGAACAGAATGTGCAACTTCTGAAACAACGTACTGAAACCCTAGAGTGGGTTTTGGGGACTAGAGCGGTAGTTTTGCTTTTAAATGTATATCTACGTAAATATAAAACCTCATAATACTTCTAACAATGACGTTTAGTATTTAACAGAAAAAAAAATTTTTTTTACGTCTATTAGATATTATTTTAATTACTCCATATATGGTAAAGATAATTGCCAAATGATAACATAAAAACTGGTGCTCGCGGGCGCGGCGTGCAATGACAATAGCAGCAGCAGCAGTGTAATAATGACGTCACATCGACCTCAATTGTGCACGGTGTATAAAAAAACACTAAGCATGATATATGTATAAGTTTGTAGGTAGGCCTCAGCTTTTTAATATATGGACTGATAAACTGAAGGAAATCTAAAAAGTCACATCGACCTCAATTGCGAACGGTGTACATAAAAATACACTAAACATGATATATGTATTAGTTTGTACGTACGCTTTAACTTTTTAATATGTTGCCTGATGAACTGAATGAAATTAAAAAAACCGCTATGCGAAAAAGCTTCTTTTTAATTCTCAAGACCATGTTGATATGATAATGTTGCATAGAGTGCAGTGGAAATGCGCTTGCCGCATTGCTTTTATACCGTGAACGTTTTCTGGATAATCGACATCCTGCGGTCGATAGGAAAATAACTGGATAGATAGGGCATTTGGGTTTACAGCCGCGGCTACCTCAATAGTCAGATCTGATGTCTGGGACTTGTTTCTGTGGGGTAGTAACAGGAACTATTTACAAATAATCGAATACTGAATAACAAAGTCGCAAAGAATTTTCTTGTTTGTAGGTAAAATTGGCCGTGATGAGACCTCCGAGAATGTGACTGCAGATTAAATGAGAGTACGGATAGGTGACGCATTTGATAAACTTCGTGAACGGTGTACAAAGATGTGATTTTACTTCCAAGAGGTAGTGATGTCCCCTACAACGGGCGAACCCGCCACCCCAGGAAGGTATAACGATGTGTAGTCATTCTTTCATCCATAGTGTGAACGTAGAGACTTAAGGACAACACAGTCTACCATCTAGCTACGCCAACATGCCCGTAAGAATCCAACGCCTTATCGCGAGGCACTGGGAAGTAAACGCAGTGGACCGACCTTGCACCCTCACTAAGATTTGACCGGATTTCTTCGTCCTCCGTAGTTCAGTTTGAATATATCGCGGACCGAGGAGCTCTTTGCCCGCCTTGGTCACAACGGATCGTTTCAAGGATAGATGACGCCAGGTCTACAACTACCCCTCGCTGCCATAGACAACATACATCTCCAGACCCCACTAGTTATTCGCCGGAATGCGTAAGCATGGCTGACACAGTCTGGTACGTAAACCGCCCAGTTCCGACCGAGATATTCCCCCAAATCCGCGAACTTCTTATCCAAACCGCCTCCGACTGCAGGATTACAGCTGTGGCTGAAGCTCACAGTGGCCTCGACAGCCTGTACCTCTACAAGGAGGCTACCAGATCGGAGTTAAACCGTGAGTTGGGCAAGCCAGGTGACGTAGAATTTGGCCAATACCACCCAAGCTGTACGGAACTATTAGGAACCTTCCAAGAGTGCATCTAGAAACAAATAGAGTTGTCAACTACAACGGGCGAACCCGCCACCTCAGAAAGTTTTAACGATTGGTCGTTCTATCTCCCGTGAAGTAAGCGCAGAAGACTGGGACAAAACAGTTCACCGTCAGGCTCCGCCACATGCCCGTAAGAGGCCAACGCCTTATCCGCGAGATAACCAGGTATGTTACCCAGCGGGCTTATACTCACACTCTTACTTCCAATTGCGACCAGATTACTCCGGTCTCTCGAATGGTTACGAGTTCGAGGTCGCTTGCGCGGTCCTCTCCCTTACGAAGCAGTGAAACGGTGTAAACCGAATCTATCGCGGACCACGGCATCTTTTGCCCGGCTGTTCATCCGGGATTGGGTATCCGATGGTCGTTCAAGAGCAGTCGTCGTAAGGTCCGCAACCGCCCCCGCTATATAGGAAACAGTACTGCTTCCAGACTCCCCCGACTGTTAGTCAGAGTGCACAATCGATTGGCTTACGCCGCACGGTGCGCAGACCGTCCAGGAGAGCCAGAAGGTTGACTCCTAGGGGAAACTAGCCCTAATACCAGAGCCCTGCCCGGGCTCGCACTTTATGCGTGGAGGCCGCGGATGGGTGTTGACCCGTGAGTGTGACCAACCCTGAACAGAATGGGTCTTCGTGGCCAACACAGCAAGGGCCCATTAGCTCCCAAATGCATCTAGAAACAGTGTGGCTTGCACAAATGTATGTATATGCATGTGTATGGAGACCAGACAGGGCGCCGTAGTCTTATACGGCAACGCCGCGCAAACGCGCCCAGCTAATGTCTTCCATTATATATGAGTACATAAATTATATTGTGTTTGAAACGCATTTAAAGTGGCGCCATGGGTAGCGCATCGGAAATCAAGTTAGCCATTGTCATTAGTTACATAGTTAGACTTTTTCAGCGAGTTAAATACCGACAGATAATACCAACAAAATAGGTACGTTCTTCCAGAAAGCGAAAATGGGAGGAATAAACGCAGGTAAAAGTATACGCGCTCGGTATTGGAGAATCTGAATCCAAAGATGCCCCGGGCCAATTTAGATCTGCTCGATAAGTCTATCAAAAGAAGCGCCCAGATACCGCCGCACTCGCATCAACATCGTTCCCGTTTACTTCATACCTATGGATCCTGTTAAATTCAGTCGTACACATTGTCAAAAATAGTGAGGTTGTCAATGGTTCTTCCCCATACAAAACTACTACAATCTAAATATCCTAGAATGAAGCGACGAAATGGATTGAAAATTTGAATAGCGTTAGATCATGGCGCTGTGCAGAAATGCTACGCAGATTTTGTGAACAATGTATAATAATTAAATTATTGCATACAAAAATATTTTTTTAAATTTGTTAATTTTGAAATATTTTGAAACGCGAGATCTCTGCATACAGAAACAATCGCAGGATGATTTATAAAACTCATGTTTGGTATAGCACCGTTGAGTATTTGTTTACTATAACATAAGAGATGCAGGGAAAAGTATAAAACTGTTTTGACCACCCATAACAGAATATATACCCCCGACTTAATATTCTAGAAGATGTGAGATGCAATTCTGCGCGAATGCAGTTATTTTGTTTATTTATTTTCATCAAGGTACACAAAAATATACAATTATTATACAATTCATATTATATGAAAAAAAGATTATGAAGGTACAATTGTATAATGTACATAAGTACTCTGTGTCGATAAGACTCTGTTAGATAAGACAGACAAAAGAAAAAACTTCTTTTTAATGGTCGCCCCCGGTGTTGTTGCGAAGGTGTGGCAGAATCGGATTGAGTGTCTCAGTGTCAGAAATGTTTAACGAGGGCGCTGCTTTAAAAGCATTCTTTGTTAAGGCGTGAACTAACACCGAAATAGATTTGGACCTCACATTTCTGCTTAAACCATTTAAGGAAGTGTGGCTAAATAGCCAAAGTTGACTTTGAAATAGAGGGTATAAGAAGGGTTACGGGAAAGAACGATCAACGTCAACTTTTCGAATTTCTTGGATATACCAATTTAGAAATTGACTAACCTAAAATATGATAGTTTAGCCAGGGTTTATTTGAGTAAGAAAAAATATATATTGTCTGTAAACCAAATATAAATAAGTTAATAAAATACATTTTACTTAAATTTAAACCTTATAAAACAGTGTGTCCTCTTAAAAAAAAAGACATTGATCGTTCTTTCCCGCAACCCTTCATATGCTTTGGTATAATTTCTATGTGGCGTCCTTTTTGTGGTGGATGAGGGATGACGACTAGTTATTGAAGATTACAGCCCTTAAGTTGGTAGGACTATGCCGATCGATCCCTTCTATTGTCCAACAGAGTAATTTATTTCAATATTGGTACATGCCAGCTAGCATTTTAGGCTTATATTTTATCATTGAACATTTTAGCCGCATAGAAATCTCCAAATGCCGTTTTATGTGTCACGGTGCACCAGTCGCCAGCGTCGATTTGAAGCCTAGCTGCGCGTCGGCCCAAGCAACGCATTGAGGCCAGCCTCTTGCGCAGCAGCACGCGACCCAAAGACGACACAAACTTATTACGGCAATGCAAAAACATATATCCGAGGCACAAGTGAAATGCGTCTACTCGTTGTAGTAGAAAGTCGCAAATGCCATATGAACAAGGGCAATGTATGACACAATAAAAGCAAATAAACCGAAATCAGAAATTAATACACGCTTAAAAATAATACAGAAATATTTTTTTCAAATACCGTACGACCACTTGATTTTAGCGAAACGACTACGAAACAAGTCACGACTATTAAAACAATCGGTTGTGTCACCCCAAGACTTTTCCGGCAAATTGCCAGGGACTTATTTCATCTGAATATTTATTTCACAAATAAATTCGATGAGCAGTTGGCGAAAAATCATGTTGATATGCGACGCAAAGCAATGGAAATTTGAATTTCGAACGCGCGTCATCTTATTCAATTTTAAAATCAAATTACGAACGCGGGTCTCCGTGAGCCTTCGAATTCGAATTTCGAACTTAATAATTAATGTACTAAATAAGGCCTTAATAAATAATATGTATGGTAGACTTTAAATATTACGACTTAAAAAAATATTTAGGACTATAAATGACTCGTACTGATTCACCGACTTCAAGGATGCCGCTAATAAAAAACTTATGGAGTATATATAACCTATAGTTACATCCATGCGAGGTGGTAATGTCGTTATAAACCAATATATTTTGGGGTACTGCCTAAAAAAGTTTCTCGCTCCCTGCTTTAGCAGGGAGCGAGAAACCTAACTAACTCTTTACTGATAATTTTTTAAGCCATTGCATAGCTTTTATCGCGGGCCTAGTATGCCAGCGCGTCGACCGAATGAAGAAATTTCTTAACGAAAATTAATGATTTTAAACTGATAATTACGTCTAAACGAGTACTGCTTACGATTCGAAAAAAATATATGTTAAACAAGAACATTTTCCTAATATGAATATTTTAGATTTTGTTTATATTACATAGTGTAATTAATTTGTGAAATTAGGTCTAACCGAACACAAAAACGACTACTACGCAAATACTATCTGGCGTATTATTACGAAACCTGCACCATTTTAAAGATAATTTAATTATCTATCTTTTTGTCTACGATTTTTTTCGAATAATTCGGTTTTTTGCTTTATCGAATAAAAAATTCGTGCGCGGCGCTCTATCGGAAGACGTTTAAATTATTCCGAATTATTTGCTTTCTCAGCCGCAAATGATTCGGAATAATTTCAACGTTTTCCGATAGAGCGCAGTTATCTGATATCAGAAAACATAAAATAAATAAATAATTATAATTGCAAGTTGTTAAAAATGCTATGCAATAGCTTAACCGCGGCAGTCCCCGAGTGCCACACGTATTTTTTTTTATTTGCTTCTACTCTTTATTGTGAAGTTTTACAATGGGCGGGTTGATTATCATACATCAAAATCTTACAACCAACCCTACTATGAAGTGGTTATACGTATGTGTGCGTGTAACTAGTGTGTCAGTGTATGTATTGTTATTGCATTCGATCGACATAATTAAAATTCCATTTCGTTAATTTTATCCTAGAAGAAAATGGTGACACAGCAGGGTATCGAACCCGGAACCTTACATTGTCAGATCAGGCGACCTAACCACTATACCACAGGGTTGTATTTTGAACTATTTTTAATCAATAAAAAATATGTATTTAAAGAAGTTCTAGCAATCGAAAATAACACTGAAAAAAGATAAATTCCTGCAAGAAGATAAATTCTATAAACACATCACAGAACTGCAATCAGTTTTTCATTCTAGGTATGTTTTAATAGTTTATCGTAGTAAACAACATATACTAGTCAGTATGACCTAAAATATAGGTTACAACGATCTGTCTAATATGTGTGCGTGCGCTAGCCGTTCGCGTGCAATCAAGCAGCAGCCGCTCGCACTTTGAACGGTCGACATAGCATAGCTATGTAATTACATTAGCCAAGATTCTGCAACGTGCAATAACTATGTATAAACCAAGTCGACGAAGTCCATGAAGTGAATCGACAGAGAAGGCGACCGGACTTGTCGGCGCGCGTAAATCTCATAGATCACAGTTTATTGACATAATTTCATCATATTTCATGCTCGCGCGCATAGGCGACGATTACGGAGCTTGATGTAACCCAAATGGTGTGAAACGTATTTGTAAAAGTAAATTGACAGTTGACTTATTTGAATTTGAATATCAAAACAGAAAATTAGAGAAACCGTCGAGCGCGTCTTTGACTGCAATGCAAACGTACTTTGATATGTTGACTTCTAGATTGCATCATTAAAGCGATAAAAATGTAATAATTAATTGCTAAGAGACATCCCATTTAGGTCGGTAATTAAGTTATCAGGGTTGGACGCATTTTTTGTAAAACAGTAAGTAGGTAATATGCTACGAGTTACGCAATTTATTATCGATTCAATGTTTTTCTTATACCTACTAGTGTTCAATAAAACATTGTTTATGATCTCGAAAATAAATAAATATATATTCAATTGACGGGTTATGAAACGTAAATGAAATATTATACAGTAATAAATAATATTTCAAGGTTGATTTCAACACGAATTGCAATCCTGTTTCGTTTTGAACAAAAAAAAATTTTTTTGACGCTCTAACGCCTCAGGTGACTGGCAGGAGTGGCTCAGAGTTTGTCAGAGTGTAGACAGAAAGCGCTGCATTTTTGTTACGCCCTGAACTAGACACCGTAATAGATTTGGACCTTATATATCCGCTTAAAGCCTAAACCATTCCAAGTAGTTGCGGCTACATAGGCAAAGCTGCCTTTAAAAGTAATTGGAATTAGTGGTTGGTTGCCAGTACGCCAAAAAAGCAATGTTCATATACTTGCTCTCCTCTATCGTATACCCCAATCAACACCATCCTATCTTCACGAGCTTTTTGAACCATTAAGTTCCCATGGTCTCGTGTTTCGGTGAGCCTCTGATAATACTGCATTCTACTCCTACTCTTTCTAGGTCCACGGTGCAAGACTGAACGATCTCCCAGCTAATATACGAAACTCGCCTTCTTTAGAATCATTCAAGACACCTCAAAAAGTATTACTTTCTAAGAAGTAACCAGTTTTTCTCCCTCCTCTTCCTATTTCCTCTCCTTTGGGCATTCTTAGTTTGAAATATAGTAGTTTGTTTTTATTTTAGAATAACTTATTTGTCTAATAGTCTTTATTTCCACAACGCACGCAAGTACCACTGCACCGTGATTAGGTTAGTCACAAGATATTGTTATGTGGCAATAAATTGCTAAGTGCAAATAAAGTATACTCAAATCCAAGTGATCGCCGCGTCGGCACTATTTTATGACAAAGGATAAGTAGGTTCGGGTTTTGATTTTATCTATTTTAGATTGAGTTTAGCAAACTAAAGTTACTTACTTAGGAAGGAATGTTTGCACAGACGTTTTGCAGCATTCCAGTCTTATTTTAGTCCACCTTTTGTAGACTATGAAATACGCAGTGGCCAATCAAAGATCGGTAGTACGAGAGTACCGATTAGGAGCATACTAAGATTTGTACCGTCCGTAGCCGCGTTGAAACACTGCTTCCCGTCAGATCATCTAAGTTAATTAGAGTCGGGCGTGATCAGTACTTGGATGGGAGACCCTCTGAGTACTGCCACGTATTATTATAAAAGCCGGCCGCCTGTAAGATAATTGTCGTTAGACATTAAGGTGGGCCGATACCATTAGGGGCATAAAAGATGAAACAAATAATAATAATTAATATTTGAAAGAAGATATTTCCTAATCGTTAGGGACTTCATAGGACAAAAACACAATTTATCGTCAAGACTACGAGGGACGACTGCGCGAGGGATGGATGATTTATATAACTTTTGAGGCGCTCGATAAATTCGTTCGCATTTTTCCAATTGGAAACATAATTAGAAAGTATACACTTTTCATTACTGGTGGGACCAAAATTTCAAAATGTTAACTATCTAATATATATGAATGTGTGTTAATATTCGTGTTTTTTTTTTCATGCTGTGAATTAAACCTCACCACATCTCACTGAACAACACGCGGCCTGGTGGCGTAGTAGTTAGGTAGCCCCCAAACTAACATTGTAGGTACCGGGTTCTATTTCTGGCTGTCACCATTTTTCGTTGGGGGAAAATCAGCTCTGTCGAACGAATGTAATTTATTTATTTATTCCAAATATTATTCAGCAGCATTACAGACGAATCCAATTCTCCCTTTAATATTAAATCTAGAGTGTACAAGTCCATAATAACTGACTTACATAAGTAAACTAATGATGACATTAAAAAACATAACTAATGTTTTTTAATGTCATCATCATTTTTTAATGTCATCATTTAACTAATGATGATATTTAAAAACATAACTAACTAAAAAAACAAAATAAAACTAAGTAAAACAAAGATTATAATAAAAAGGAGATAGCAGTAAGGTGCCTTTTTAGCTGCTAAAGTTATATACAAAAGATGTGTATCTACATGGGTAAGGAATTGAGGAGAGGTATAACCCTCTCCACTGGCCTGTCTACAAAAATATTTGTGCGATGAAGTGCGATTTATGATAAAGTAGCATAAAGTGCGAGATAAAGTGAGATTTAAGTGCGTGGGAGCATAAAGTAATGTACCGGTACGTACAATTCGAACTTACATAGTATTTCTGGTAAATAAATAATAACAAGACACACACTTACGCACATGTTACACGCACACATACATATACACTCATAGAAGGGTTGTTTATAAGAGATTGTCGTATGATAATAAACCAACCCATTGTGAAACTTCGCAATAAAGAGTAGACAAACAAACAAACAAACTGATGGATATCCCCACGGCATGAACTTACCCTATGGAAACAGAATAATCATGTATGGTATTTTATTTTTGTGGTAATCTAAAAAGCGACAGTCACGTCTCTTTTGAAAAAGAGGCTCATGTACATTGGAGACGGAGTAACACTTGATAATACGACAATGATGATGCCAGCCATGAAACAACAACCAACCTTTGTCGTCAGTGGGGCTGCATCACAGTTAACGGTTGCAAAATGATATTACCCGTAGTGCTGCAAAGTGCCTCATCACTATTTTTAGAAAGAAAATGGAAGACGGTGCTGCACATACGTGAAGGCGTCAATAACCTTCAAGACGTTTTATTAGCGCAATAATGCGGTCGACGGCACTAAAGAACTTCCACTCGTTTTACCCTTTATGTACGTGAGCGGCAACAAAATTACATATCTCCTAAGATTCCTCCTCCTAAGATTGTTATATACGAGTAGATAAATATACTCCCTCCACTTATTCTTTTTTGATCATATTTGATTGTTCTCTTTTATAATTTGGCTCTACTGTCTCTTTGTCTAATGACATGGTTATGTACTTAAGTACACCACTCAGCACATCTGATCTATTTGTTTAGAACTTCTCCCATTCACTCGAACTTCACTCTATATTGTCATATCGAGAACATAAGGGGTTAACACTAGACGTACATTTTTTTTAAATATTGTAATTAAACTCAGTGTTAAATTCAGACATATCAGAAATGAACCTGTCTGCCTGTGAAACTGATAATAACTAATAATGACAATAATTAAATCCCGTCCTAAGAAATCCACACCATTCAATTAAAAATAACCATCTTAGATACGACTCAGGAATTAGTGGCTTGTGACAGTCATTTACTATTTGAATTAATTGGTAGAAGAATTTGATAGTAATATTTTTTTTTAAGTATTTCAAAACCTATTTTGCATATACATCTCCAAGCCTCACTGGTGGACAGGTTTTCCTCCCAAGTGTAAATGTAATGTAATGAGACTTTCAGGCACTTGCACAAATACGCCATTTTCGGAGCAATATGTCAGTTTCATCCAATAGACATTGAACTTTATAATATTTCCTGTACAATATTTATATACTTCAAATCTACCTACTCCCGAAAGTGTAACTGTTGCAACCTATGCTGATATTGCCTTCCTGGCTACTGATGATAGTCCAAGGACAGCAAGCACCGAACTTCAATAATCTATATATTTCAAATGGATATTAGTATATCTGAGCTTAATAGACTTCGACACCGAATCCAACCTAACACCAGATCCACAGCGACAAGGAAGATCGTGAATCCATCGCAAACGAGTATTACAAAGTAGGCCGCTCAATTTAATCATAATCAGAAAAGCAATGAATATGACGCCCAGAAAGGCATTGGCTATATTGGACCAGCATGGAGCGGTCAACAATTTGGCCTCTGTCCTCACTGGGAAGCTTAGCTAGGTTTCTTTTTGAGAAACTACAGAAATTCGCAGCTGCATTCTATGCAGCTGCACTCCAGAATAACCAAAAATTCGATTCTGTGCAATTCCAAAGATCCGGCAATATCGAAGCACGTAATAAGTGGCTGTAGTGATTCAAATGAACTACAAGCCCGCGTAGACTTCCACAAAAGGTTCCTTACTGGAATCAGCCAGAATGGCACTGGTCTGGGGTATGGCAGTACAACCACGAGCGACGTGGACTTGAAGAAGTCTCTTTTGCGGGGAGATTACGACAGCAAGAGTATGGCTCATGCTATTGGCCTTCAATGCCAGAATGATTGGACAACAATTGGTGACTTTTGCATTCCGCCTCCAATGCACTGGAAGGTAATGCTCTATGACTGGACGCCAGAGATGCTGAAATTTTATTTGAATGCCTTTCAGCATACACTTCCAGACCCCAGTAACCTCGCTCGTTGGAGCTTTGCCGAGGATAGTTCTTGTCCCCTCTGTAGCAATACCCCTTGCACAGCTAGACACATTCTAGCTGGCTGCAAGGTGGCCTTAGATCAAGGACGGTACACTTACCGCCATGACAAAGTCCTCGCTGTTATTCGCGAGGTAATTAGTCTCTCAGTGGCTCGTGCCAACAAGGGTTTGACAGTATCCTCCAAACCCCCAATACAGTTTGTGCGGGATGGCTCTAAAGGCAAAAAACATTTAACTACAAAACCTTTCTCAATAATCGAGAAAGCTACAGATTGGATTCTGGAGGTTGATTCGGTCTCTAAGCAGTATAAATTCCCTGAAAGTCTCGGATGCACAGCCCTCCGTCCAGATATAACTCTTTACTCTCTATCTCGGAAGGTGGCTCTTATTGTAGAATTAACTGTTCCATGGGAATCAAATATCCCAAAAGACCACGAGTACAAATTAAATAAATACCATGATCTTGCAAATGCCGTAACCCGGAACGGCTTCACTGTTCACCTTCACGCGGTGGAAGTTGGCGCTCGTGGCCTGCCAGCTAAATCTCTATTTCACCTCTTTAAAGATCTTGGCCTTTCCAGAAAAATAATCAACTCTTTCTTAGAAAAATTATCTAAAACTGCGATTTGCGCATCTCAAATTCTATGGCTTCGAAGGGGGAGTGAATGGGTGGCAAGGTGAACGCTCACATGTGGCAAGACAGCTGTCCTAAACCTACCACAGCCGGTTCGTAAGTCCGGAATCCACTGCTCACCCCCCAGAAGTGTAAAAAAAATAGTATTATGATGGGCCCGACTCCGGTCGGTGAATTCCATGGCAGCTCCGTTTGTATTTATTTATTATACGTAAGTACCAATAGGTTGAAAACACATTATCAAAGAAACTGGATATGCGCAGACAACAAACCTTCAATGCTATTACAGCGGCAACCTCTACAAGTACAGGGTCAAATTTTTATTTATAAAAGAAGCATTAAAAAACACTAATATGTGGCCATAAGTAGCAGAAAGACACGTTTTAGTGAGATGCTGAGAACGTAGGCAATTAATATGGCAATAAGAAAAAATACGATGGCGACCGGGCGTCATTGAGAGCCCGTTCCAAAGTTCAAGCATTATCCGCCGGTGAAACATCAGGTAAATTAAATACTAAATAAAATGAAACATACACTGGTCCACGTTGTTATAGCGATATTAGAATGGAACACGAACCGAAAATCTTAACTGCAACAGTGTAAGGGTGTCTCTGTGCTTAGTGATTTTAAAAAGACATTTGACGATGTGAAACACGAAAATATGGTATGTTAGAGCGGGGGAACATAAAGTCTCATGTACCGCGACCCACTTAACCCATATATGCCTAGTAATTCAAAAACGAAACAAGAAATAGTACTTTTGTAAAAGCATCGGAAATCAACAATGCACTGCTAGCTCGTAATTTTTTCAAGAATATAGATACGCTGGAGTTTCGACAAAGCATTGCCAAAACCTTACTTCAAAAGTATAGCAATGATGAACAGCGCCCGGGGCTTTGCAAACGGGTATCTACAAATGTCCCTACATCAGTACGAAATTATAACGCCGAACACATGATTAGCAGGGCACTAAGTAGATTGCAATGTGCCTATTGTAAAAGCCTAACAGTCACTTTTTGTCAAAAGTGTGAAGTAAATTTACATTCTAAATGTTTCTCTGCCTTTCATTCCTATTTTTTTACAGTGATTGCGTGTGAAAATAATAACAAATATTAAATAAACTCATTATAACGTCTTTAGGATATTTGCCCATTGTTTCGTTTGCGAACACCTCTAAAATACCTAGTTAACAAATAAATATACTAAAACTGGTCAATACTGTTATAGGGACCAATTAACATAAACATGTCTGAAAATAAGCAAAATCTAAATCCCAATATAGTTCTGGGCATATACGAGTATGGGTTAATAAAATGGCATACCACTGCGGCCCACACTGCATCTTCCTTATCCTATTGTTACCTTGGACGTTGATTATATATTATGGTATTATATTGCTCAACTTCATAGTACGATTTGGCAGTCCTTCGTAAAGGACGAAATTCAGGTGACGCTGATGGCATTTACGGCCAAACTAATAGCAAATTATTTGACCATCGATAATAACATTGATAATACATGTTTTTTTTAAGGACTGATCGACTATAAAAACCCAATAATTTAACTAATGACTACAATATAAACATTCAATTATTAGTGCCATCTATCGTATTTTTATATAGGCGCATTTATATACATCACAGAAATAAACCGGAGAGTAAAAATGCCATTTATTAGTCTTAATATGTGAATATTAAAGTGCGTAATTATTACGTATTGGAAACTGCATACCAAATTAAAAATTGACATCTATATGTAAATAATATTAAAATTATAATTGTTATGATTTAAAAATTACTTATGTTATTATATTATTATTTTATTACGAGATATGTCAAGACATGCGTTGCCACCTTCGGCCATCTATTAGTCTATGTGAACTTTAAAGTGCGTAATTAATAGGCATTGAAACCTGTAAACCAAATTAAAAATTGACATATTTATGTAAATAATATTAAAATATGATTAAATAATATTAGATCTATGATTTAAAAATTCGTTTGTTATTAATTATTATTGTATACCGTATAGGCGTGTTTAGAGTGCCATCTACATTGCGCCGCCAAACTGTTATATGTACCAAAAAAGTCGACATATTGAACACAATAATAGAATATTTATTATTTTTTAAAACTATGCGTGCCATCTACACGTGCGTTTCGTAGTAAAATCCTGGTTGCCAAATTCTAGTACGACGTCGAGCAATCTAATGCGCTATATAATCAATGCCTTGGACAATTCAAAAATAACGGCTTGAGTGTGTCAAATGAATATGCATATTTATTCTAATTTACAACTTATTTTATATTTACATACGAGTATATATTTACATATTACAAGTAGGTCATGTTAAATGTAAATAGTGAGGTGAGTGTGTGTGAAGAAGCCGTTGACATCCACCTCGATTTTGATAATCTTAACCGTAATGGGTTTGTAGATTAATTATTGTAATGTTCCGAAATTTGCCAGCGGAAAATACCACTCCTGCCAATGAAGGGAGCAGCATTATCAAAGTTTTAGTAGACAGCTTTGTCATTGTTTTGATTGAAAATCAGAAGTTCGTCTGATAGATCAATGACTTGCTCATAAGCTTTCTGAAACATATTCAAAATCCAGGGTTTTCACTCGTTTTACTTTCCCGGCCTATTAACTGACGAGGAGGGAAAGAAATGTGAACGCGCATTTGTTTTTCGACATGAAGACGGAAATATCTATTTTGAGCCCCCAGCCATTTCCAGTTTGAAGTCCTGTCTGTGTGTGTGTGTGTATTCCTCTTCGATAGCGCCCAAACGCTTAATCCAATTGAGCTGAAATTTGGCATGCAGGCATAATTTGGTCATGGCAAGAGTTGAAAAGGTAGTTGTGGTTGAAATCGGTCCACCAAGGGGCGCGTTGGTCATATTTCAATCTCCAAATATTGGACTTAGAGACTTGAAATTTGGTACGCATATAAAGTTTGATTGTTGGGCCGAAATCAAATTGTGAAATTTTGGTCGGAATATCTCATAAACAAGCTACGCTAATAATATTCAAATTCCGCCACACATTTTAATTAAATATTAACGCCTTTTGTTGGTGCTTGGCCCAATCCCGCTCTTAGTCTAGAAACGAAACGCGCCGTCCGAGGCGTCGCAATTGAATTAGGCCTGGTTCGCCCGCCGGCCGGGAGAGGGTTTTATATATGAATTTAATATTCAGATGAAATCAGTCCTTGGATACTTGCCGGGATAGTCTTGAGGTGACACAACTGATTTTTTTCTTTCTATGGGTAAGTACCGATCATAACTGTTTTTGCTATGAATTTAATTGTACGCTGATTAAGGACTTTCGCGACCAACCTAAAAGGATGTCACGATCGATCCACACTATGGAAAACGATGTATTAAAGAAATATCCAAAAGCGACTGTTTCTACTGAAGCTACGAAAGTACGGGTTTTAAACCAGCTAATTATGAGATTTTGTTTAATAATTAAGTCGTGATAACGTTACTAAAGGGTATCTACTCATTTGACATTCAAGGTGACGTAGCCAAAATTACAAAGAAGTTTTTTTTCTGAAACGAGTTTTTGTTTTTCCAAATAACAGTTGTTTGGACAATAAAACTATTACCACCTGTATCACAATTCAACTAGAATGAAAACATACCACCAGACTATATTTTAAACAATTTTAGTTCGTCCAAGTCCGAACAGCAGCATAGATGCAGCAAGCACAAGCCTATAGCTGATGGAAACACCTGAACAAAGCATTTATACGGGCCCTGCTTAAGAAAAGTAGGCCACAATAATATTCTAAGGCTGCAAATGGCACGTGCCAGGTTTTGATTCCATTCCTAGAACGTTTCCAAGGTATTCCAAACACTCGGCAAGTATTCCAAAGTATAGATGCTCTACCTTTAAATGCAGCTTTGCCGCAGCTACTTGCTGCATTGCTGCAGCTACGTGGAATGGTTTAAGCGGAGAAATAGGGTCGAAATCTATTGCGGCTATTAAGGCTTAACAAAAAACTCTTATTAAAGCATCGCACTTATTAAACCTTTCCATCATCTTTATACACTCTGACTCGCTCTGATTCTGCCACATCCGAAGCCTACGCAACAACACCTGGGAAGCTGAAGCTGAGATATATTTTGTCGAACTCAGAACGTCTCTCTTCATCATAGAATACCACATTTACATACACATACACACGCAAAGCACATGCGCGCGCACCCGCTGTAGTACTATGCATATATTATGTAACACACTGTAGCAGCACTCTGCAACATGTAGTACAATGCATATATATTTACAACCTTTTTATCGATTTAAAAGAAAATTGGAATTTTGGGCCCACTTTTCCAATAGCTGTAAATTATATACCAATGGAAAGATCTCTTAGAACATTAATTACTAGAACAACTGATCTCAATTATGATCCGTTTCTTAGTTCTATCCTATTAAATATGGCTAATTCCTGATATCCCCTAGTGCGCTTAACACATCCAGGCATTGTATTTTTAGTAACTGTTTAAACGAAAACTGTTGCAGATACCCAAGACGATAAACTACATACGCTGTGTGAGTACAAACTATATATTCCTAAGAATGCTCGTTTGTCAGCAGTATACTGAGGGGAAAAACTGGGATATGTTGCTTGAACTCTGTAATGTGTTTCATGACTTTATTGCCGCTCTGTTGACTGACGTATGTAATATGCTAAGGTCAGCTGTCCAACATGGTGTACCCAGTGACCGTACATCATAATATACAATCTTGTATGGATCGGCACTGCAAATAATATATTTTAAATAAAAAAATGGCATTGGGGTTTTCGTTTAATTAGCCATATTTGAGAAGATTCAGAATTTAAAACTCCGAAACGGCTTATATTTGATGAGGTAAGTTGTCTTAATCATAAATATTTTAGATAAATAGATCTTTCTAATGGTAAATATATTATTGTTATTGGAGAGGTGGCCCCATCGCCCATACATTTTTGCCCATTGCCCTTTATGTTATATAATGTGAAAGTCACCTTTATATTCATAATTCATTCATTCATAATCATATTATATTATACCAAATTACCCATATATTTTCTTGTGTTAAATTTTTTAACACATCTGAGAATCACTTAACTTTTTTGTTTGATTTATCATCAAATTAAAAGAAATATGTCTATTCGCGCGACAATAAAAAATAACGCATAACATACAACACAGCCAGATCATACATACCGTCTAGGTCTAGTTGATTGTGCTATTTCGCCTCACCTTTGATATGCTCGCATAAACATATGGGTAGAGCCATACGGCAACTATAATGTATGTATATAGAGGTTTGTAACAATAATGTATGTTCAACAATACTCTGTACTTTACGAAATAAAATAAAATATTTTTTTATGTAATTTACAGCAATAATAAGAAAACCATATAATAAAGAGATAAAATTTAAAAAAAAACAAAATAATTCCAGTGTAGTCTTGATATTATGATATCAAAGATATATTAGGAATAAAATGTATGTATCAGTTATTATTACTTAATCGACGCGATTGAGTATGAGCCGCATTAAATAACATTATTGTATTTTTTTGTATAATTTCGATACCGGTCATTTGCGTGATATTATCAATTCCTGTACGTCACAATGCTCACGTCAAGGTAATGTATGAGTATATAAGTAGATGCGAGTAGCTCATTGGTCGGATGTAGATATCGATAATTACTTTTCCGCAGTGGAAATTTGATGATAAAATCGATTAATATTAAGGAGGGGTACAACACGAAACATCACATAGTATAATCGAAATAAAAGGTATAATTACAAAGGTTTTTAAGAATAGATAAAAGCATTATGTGTCTAAAACTTTATTTAATAATCTTCTATATCTTATGAAAAATACGCAGAGAAATATATCAATAAAAACGAGCAAAAGCTATACTGTAATATTTTCCGGCTTCGATTATTATTCCAAAATTACTATTAGTCAAAGAGTTCATGAAAGTATTGGAAATCTTTCATGAAGTCTTATTAAAGATTTCCAATACTTTCATGAACTCTTTGAAGATTTCCATAAAGGTATTGGAAATCTTTCAAATTTCATTATTTTACAGTAAAATTCAGCAGTTTGTAATTTATATGTACATTACTGTGATTAGCCTTAAAATATACTATAAAGTCGCTGATCTCTTGTTTGTCTTATTTTCCACTTTTTATTAACCCTTTGCACTCGAGCGGTGCCGCCTCGGCGCCGGATTAGTTTATAACGCTCAATAATATTTTAGTAGTATTTTTGGTACTATATTTGTAGTATTTTCAGATATTTTATATTATTTTTCAACATGATGATCAGAAAAAATCAGTTGGGTCACCTCTATTCTAAGATTTTAATAGTATTTTAGTAGTATTTGTTTAGTATTTTAGTAGTATTTTCATACTATGTTTAAAGTATTTTTGTGGTATTAAAATAGTGGTATTAAATATTGAATTTTTGTGGTATTCATTTTTTTAATGTGATGTAGTATTTTCTTAGATGTGAAAAATACCTAAAATGAAAATGGTTGTCATCTTTTATAGGGCATATATATGATACAATAATTACGTCACACAGCCACATCGACCCTTCCATTGATATTGTACGTTAATTGAAAAAAATATAATGGCAACGTCAATTTCACTAAATCAAGAATTTAGAATTTAAATTCTAAATTTAGAATTTTGCCCAGATTTGATAAGAAACAGGCTTATTTAGCGGACTGATTTGAATCTTGATAAGAAACAGACATACGTATTTTAAAATAATATTTTTGAAAATATGGAGATCAAAAACTTGTACTTGTCACAGTGTAAAGGAAAAGTTAAAATATACGACCGCAAGAACTCTTTTAGCAAAATAAGTCTAGCTTTGTTGTACGCCTTGTAATTTGCGGTAATTCCTGAATTGAATATTCAGTGGTTTCCGAGTCATCTCCACTGCAAATGAGAGAGCAATTTGCAACTGAATGACCCCTTCGGTGGTTTTAATTTATTACAAGTAAAGTACTACAAATGATTCCAGAAGCTAACGGAAAATCGGGTACCTCATCGAAATATATATTTTTGAATAGCTTAGACCTTCAGGGTAATGGTTGATTATGGGTAAAAATCGCTCAATACATGGGAAGGGGGTCAAATCGCTCTCATCAATTTTGTTTACACTAATAAACACCAAATTACAACAAGCGACCAGAAATGGTACGAATGTAAAAAGATAATTCGAAAGAGTACATACAAATGAGTATAAAGGGCGTTAAATTTTATATAATTACTTGAGGTTTCAATCAAATGTCATTAAGATAATGAAAGATACATTGCATCAATGTATCAAATATAAAGAAGATATTTAATAAAATCAGTCCGATTTTGTTGTTATGTTCAATACTTTACTCGTCCTCTCTACCTTGTTAATATTCAAGAAATTCAATAATGGAATAGAAAAAGTATATTTTATTATAATGACTTACGTAGGTCATGTCTTGAGTTTCATTTGCCATTGTGTTGTCATTGTGTTGTTTGTCCTTTAATGTTAATTTTTAAAATTAGTTACGATATATTTTTTAATCATAATTTAATCATTTTGTTTCTGATAAATACAGACCAAACAAAATTTCTCGAATTGCACTGGAGAGGGGGTATTTAGACTCGCATGTGATTTAGGTATCTATTAATAGTAGTAGCATATAAGGATTTATCGATAAATGTTATATGAGGCCACCAGAACCAAGTGGCCCAAATGCAAAAATCATTGTAACCTGGGCCACTGTAGTCTAATAAAATTGCTTATAAAATTACAAGGACAAAGCTATTTAAATAGCGCCATCTGTGATTTATTGAAAAAAAAATTGGGCTACTCTGGATTTGTAAATAGTGATTTTTTATATGGATTTTTGGATTAAATTTAAAATCACCAAAATGTCACTTGGGCCTCTCTGGTTCTGGTGGCTTCATATATTATTCCGAAGTGCGTGGCGATAATGCGATTATCATATCACGATTAAGATTTTAGGCGTGATTTTTAATCGAGTATATTTTATGACGATAAAAGACTGAATGTAATGGTACTTCCGGTTTATAAAATGCATAATTAAAAATCTTAGTGCGGCGTAATAGTAATATTTTATTTATTACCAGATACCGCAAAAAACATGAGAAATATATACCGCATCATATATTCACATTTTTCGTCCAATATAGATTTTTCTGTTGTATACTATCTGAATACATGAAATATCTCGCGGAATAATATACGGATCAAACATGGGAGTTTGGGCTAAAAATCTATCGTAGCTTGTTCGTAATGCCCATTATCATTGATAAATATGCGAAAAATGTTTAGGAAATAAGGGCAGAAAAGCTCAATGATTTCAGATGTACCTACAAAACACCATAAACCCAAAAACAACCAATCTGAGGGTAGTATTTTTGCATAATATTTCTATTTGAAGAAAGATTTTAGGTGGGAAGATTAAGTCTGATTTTATCGAAATTCAAACATCAGGTTCAGTTGATTTTGCTAAATGTTTGTATTTTAATGTTTGTAGGCAATTGAGATCTGAAAAGCGAAGCGGAATCTCCTCGGGACGCTCTGGGCGGTTGTGCACGCGAGGGGTATTGCTAAGTCTGCTGAACCGGTGAAGTACCGGAAGAGTCTATAAACGACGTTTCCTAAGAAAGCGGGCTATATATTGAGTTGTTGTCACCAATAGGTACATAGAAGTGACCCGTTGGTTATCTGAGCCTGGTGGTTAACGCAGACCAAGGGCGCGACGGGTTCACGACAAACCAACCCCCCCCCCCCCCCCGAGTCTCTGTGTATGTCTGTATGTCTATCTGTGTATTCCTCCACAATAGCGCCCAAACGCTTCAGCCGATTGAGTTTGGTATGCAAGCATCATTTGGTCATGGCAAGAGTTGAAAAGATTGTGGGTGAAATCGGTCCACTAGAGGGCGCGCCAGTCGAAACTCAATCTCGAAATATCGAACTTAGAAGCTTGAAATTCGGTACTCAGGTGCCTTAAATTTTGGTTGGTATATCTCATTAAAATACTGATAGCGTTGCGTCGCATATTAATAGGAATTTTCGCAAACTGCTCATGAACTTTGTTTATGAAACAATCATACAGGCGAAATACGTCCCTGGCTACTTGCCGGGAAGGTCTTGGAGTGACACAACAGACTTTTTTTTAGATTTTCAAAATTGAACTTGGCATTTTCGATGTTAATGAAGTTTGATTCCTCGAGTCTCGATATGCTCCAAGTAGACACAGAAACGTTTTTACATTCCACGAATATTTTTTGTATAAATGGATAAATACCAGAATAACAATGCATCTTTGGAACTTACATTAGTTACAAAGGAGATGGCTTTGCCTTTGTGTTCATATTATCGCCGGTAAGTAATGTAAATGAATGACTAATGAGTCATGCATCACTCATAGATAAAGTTAAATAGGAACTGCAAAGTCCAATCGTCACACTGACTAGCCCTATTATATATGGGGTGTTTGGGACGGTCGGGCATTTCTTTTGAGAAGTCATTCTGTACATCAAATTGAACAAGAAAGGTAATATACTTCTTTTTTATAAACATTTTTTGTTTTTTTTTTTCAAATACGTTTTTTAACTCAGTTTTCGTGTAGAATAATCTACTCTAAAACAGAAATCTACTACGGTACATGAAAATCCTGCAATAAAAATTAAAAAAAAACACTACCCTGCCATCATGACCACAAACTACATATTTAACAAGAACATTAAACTTCATTCCAAAAAAAAGTATTCCAGTACTATAAAGACAACGATGCCCTAAGCCTTGAAATTCGCAAAATCAACTGAAACGTCGTATATGCCACGGAGAACGTAAAGGCAGCGATGGATTTTTTTTCAAACCTGATAAAAATTGCAATAGAAAAAAATACATCACAATAAACAACAATTACAGAAGGGCTTTAAAAAGGGGATAACCTCCACAGGCAGGCAAAACGTAATTTCCATGACCCTTAATTAATAGAACTAAGGAAAACAATTATAAATTAACATTATCAAATGTATCAGATAGTCCTAAAGAAACACGGAAAATTATAAATAAAAATAGAAGAGAAAAAGAAAAAATCCACGCACCTATTCAGGCGAATAACAAAAGGTTTTGACGGTCGACGACTCGAATAGACAAGAAGTGGCTAGTGTATAAAATAGACTTTCATAATATAGGTTCAATTATAATAAAGGTTCAACTTTCATTATAGGTCCAACTTCACCTAAGAATACACTGCAAAATTAAATTTTACTGAGCAGGAACTAGCAAAAATGTTTAATAATACCAGTAATATTACGAAACCCTTGAATTCAATATAATGGACGGTAAAGAAATTTTAAGTATTATAAATTCTCTTAAATCCTCAAATGGCAGTGATCGTATTTCAATAATAGTAGGTATATAAAAGACACTGCGAGTGCTTAGAACACAAGGTGGTCCTGACAAATATGTAAATAATTATCGGCAAATTTTCTTTTCAATACTTTCACAAAAATCCAAAGAGTCGGTGGTAAAAAGACAGTTACTAAAATGTATAGATCATAATGTAATTCTGACGTCTAATCAATATAGATTTATAAATAATAGAAGGACTCAAGATGCCATGGCATTTCTGACACATAATATTATCGATGCTTTGAATGAGGGCGATAAATACATTGCACTGTTTCTAGACCTCGCCAATGCATTCGACACCTTGTCTCATACCTTGTTAATAAATAATTTGGAAGGAGTCAGAGTGGAATACGTGGAGTACAATTAAAGTGGTTCCGGGACTAAGGAAGATATCATTGTACCAAAATGTTAAAAGTCATAGGCACGGAACTAAATATAAAATCTGGAGTGCCTCAGAGCAGCGTCTTAGGCCTAATTTGGTAACACGAAATGTTTCTAAAACGAAATTCATCTCATTCACGATGACAAACAGGGTCGATCCACATGCAATTATACCTAAGAGTTTGGAATGTCTCACCTGTCTAATAAGTAATGATAAAATAAACAGCGCATGCATTTGTACAAAATAAACATGGTAAATTCCATAAAATATTTTGGTATTATTATTACAAAATTTATTGATAATAGACTGAAATCGGACGACCACATAATTGCAACTAGCGCCAAAATACGAAAGCTTATATATGTATTGCGTTCAAGTTACTGAGGAATATTTTAAATATTAAAATAATAAAAGACGTCAACAATGATTTGGCAAATAGTATTCTGGCTACCGGACATTTTAGCTGGGGTGGAACAACACTGACGTGCTTATACCCTCTTATAAATGCGCAAAAAAGTGTATTAAGTGTTATATACAAAAAGCCTTGCCGTTACCTCTCAGATCAGCTTTTCAAGGAGTTCATGGTTCTGGAAATTAGATAAATTTACGCAAGAACTTCACTCCTCTGTTGCCAGAGCGATGAGGGCCTACAAAATGAACTGACGAATATGGTAAGAATGTGCAATGTGAGAGGTAAACATCACTCCGTCCTGCCAAAGAAGACCTCCTTTGCCCAGAGACATTTCAGCTAGCTGGCGCCAAACCTTGTAACTAAGCGATCTGGCTAAAAGTACAGCTTACTAAATAAACCATCAGCAAATAGTTAATAGATATGAAGGAGACAAAAAATATGGTGAATTATATTGAAAAATAAAATTAACCACCGGGAAGCTATGTTACCCCTTTTCCTTGGACTTTTGACTTTAATATCTCATACATATTATTATACTAGCTGCGCCCAGCGGTTTCACCCGCGAGGTGATGGAAAATTGTGATAATGATGATAGAAAACCATATATCTTTATAAATTATAGCCTATGTGTTATTCTGATGTGTAAGCTATATTATTGTAAAGTTTCATCAAAATCCATTCAGTAGTTTTTGCGTGAAAGAGTAACAAACATCCATACATACATGCAAACTTTCGCGTTTATAATATTAGTAGGATAGTAGGATAGTAGGATAGAATTTAAATTTCGAATGTCAATTTCTTAGATTTTTTCCTACTTACTTGACAGTTATCGTTATATTTTAGATAATTCACGCTATATCTTTATAAATTATAGCCTATGTGTTATTCTGATGTGTAAGCTATATTATTGTAAAGTTTCATCAAAATCCATTCAGTAGTTTTTGCGTGAAAGAGTAACAAACATCCATACATACATACAAACTTTCACGTTTATAATATTAGTAGGATATTTCCATATCTAATTATTTATATCTAATTATACTTTAAATTGATAAATTGTGGCATGCGCGTGGTGTACCTATGTGTATCGATTGATGTGAAAAAAACTCTACTCCTATTACTAAAAGCAATTTCCTAAGTTCCTTTCCTATTACTAAAAGCAATTTTAACTAATAACTAATACTCATATTAATTACTCGCAAACAAGTATTAATTATATGTAACTATAACCGTTAGCCTTATAACTGGTTTTTCCTATTTAGGCGACACCAGATAAACGCTAGATTGGAGAATTAAACTCTGCAGTATCATATCATTAATATGGATTTTTTTGTGATGTAAGTACTTAGTGAAGAAATAAATAAATGTACCGAATCACCGCTTGAAAAATGCTCGACCATCTCAAACACTCCATATATACATATAACACGGTTTCTTGTGGACCACCGATATTAAGTGTAGCTATCAGGTATACAATAAAATCACTTTGAAAAGTTTTATCAGTTAAGCCTTATCACTGCTGAGTAGATTAAGAAGAATACGACAATACAGTACATATTGTATTTAATCTTGTTGTAATATTTCGCATTCAAAATCAACTTGGAAGAATTAAGAAAATAATAAACGGTTCCACGCGACTCGAACTAACATTAATTCGCATGCAAATTTCCCTCTATAATTTATGACAATCGAATCTACGCTTTTTTACTGGAATGTAATTATGATACGTGCGTGTATACGTACACATTGATATACTTGCATCAAGAGATAGATTTCTTAAATATTCAAGAACATAGGGAATATTCTGGATAGATCCCAAAAAGCTAACAGCCCTATGTCACAGCTTGCTAAACTACGTAATTATTGGCTGGGGAGCCTGTGGAAAGTCAATTATACACACGGTTGAGGTGAACCAAAAGTTAATTATAAAAATAATAAACCGTAAACCGCTCAGGTATTCTTCCGAAAGATTGTTTGAAGAGATCGATGTGCTTGATGTCAGACAATTACATCTGAAGTGTTGCATCAACTTCATTCGTTACGCAAGTAATGGAGGTACCTCCCAACAAGAACACAGAAGAAGGCATTCCGTGTTGGATAACCCGACTATTCAGGATCACTTTTCAGTCGCCTCTAAGGCTTTTAAATCAACTATATGAGTTAATAAAGCGGTATAAATATGCAGCAACATTTACAACCGAATCTTGAGTAATGCTCAGCCAAGTATTACCTGAGTACCGTGCGATACTTAAGTATTAAAACTGTTCGTTAGACGAGAAATACCGGCCAACTTCGCTATGCATGACTCAAATATTAAGGAATTTAATCGTATCTAGCCGTGTTGCAGTCAAACGTATTGTCTATTACATGTAGATTATTTTTATTTCACAAACCGCTTGAAAATAAATTACCGAGCTGTTATTTCTTATGAAGAATACCATTTGCCATTGCCCAAGTATGCTTATTGATTTTAAAAATTAGGTTTGGCCAAAATATTCCTCTTTTAGTATTGTTTATCTCATTGCCAGTGTCAGGAAAAAAACAAGCCGTGTGGGTCGCAGCATGGCCGCCATGTTGGTTGTTTTAATCGTGTTCGCGTTCGCTGTCATAATCCCGTGGTTTTCGTGATTCCTCTAATTATTTTATTTTTTGCGCGATAAACGCCCAAACAACACGAGCAAAATAGGCAAAATTCAAATCATCGCAGGGTCGTTAAAATGTCCAAAAAGAAGTTTTCAATGCTGAGAGTCGTGTATTTCAAGAGAATTGGACTGATGATTATTTTTTTGTAATGCAGAAAGGAAAACCTCTTTGTTTGATATGTTTGGATACAATTGTAGGTTGTAAAAGAGTACAATGTAAAAAGGCATTACAATTCGAAGCACGCTAATTACGACAGTTACAAAGGTCAACTGAGAATTGATAAAATACAAGATTTAAAAATGTATATCTGCACAACAGAATCTGTTCCACAAACAAATTGTTGTAGCCGACAACATTGTTCGCGCAAGCTTCATTGTTAGCGAAGAAATTGCCAAGCACTCAAAACCGTATTCTGATGGCGAGTTTATCAAGAAATGTTTTACTGCTGTCACAAAAGTACTGTATCCTGAGAAAAATAGGGCAAATGAAAAGATTAGCCCTTCTTGTTGGACGGTTATACGACGAAATGGCGATTGACATAAATTGACTTCGACATCAAAATTCGAGGCATTTTCAATCTCACTTGACGAGAGCACAGACACCACTGTTACCGCTCAGCTAGCTATTTCTATACGCTGAGTAGACATAATTTCAATGTTACGGAAGAATTAGTACCACTCGTTGAAAGATACAACGAGTGGTGAAGACATTTTTCAGGAAATAAACAAATCTTTTGCTAGATTCGACTTAAAATGGGAAAAGTTAAGCGGAATATCTACAGATGGGGCTCCCTCCATCAATGAATGGCTTAAAGATATGAGTTATTGCACAAGTAAAATCAGAATCATTAATACTGAAGATCTCTCTATATTTCACTGCATAGTACGCCAGAAAAATCTTTGTGCAAAATTTATCAAATTTGCACATGTGATGGGCACGATAACTTCCTGCATAAATTTCATCAATCAAGGGCACTAAACCACCTCCAATTTCCAGAATTTCTGGCTGACATTCATTCCGAGCATGAAGACCTCACGTTTTTCTGCGAAGTACGTTGTCTAAGTAAAGGTAAGATGTTCAAACGGTTTTATGGCCTGATAGATGAGGTATCACTGTTCGTGGATTTGAAAGGAAAACCAGTGCGAGAGCTCGAAAGCAGACGCTGGAAATACAATCTTGCATTTCTTGTCGACGTCACTACATATCTCAATGAATTGAATATTCCATTTTCCTACACTTGCAAACCACAATAATGTTGATTTTGATTGCGAATTGTTTACGAATGAGTTGAAATCATTGAGTTAGGAATTCAACACTAGGTTTCGTGTTGCGAATATTTTCTTCCCCATTTGATATTGATGTCGAAGAATCTCCTCTTTCGTTGCAAATGGAATTAATTAAACTATATGAGAACCTGTTCCTGAAGGCAAAAGTCAAGGATATTAACCTAGTTGAGTTTTATAAAAACTATTTCCCGCGTGACATGTTTCCAAATCTGACGACGTTTGTACACAAAAAGTTACGCTATTTGGAAGCACATATAAATGTGAACAACTTTTCTTAAGGATGAAGTTCATGAAATCCAAAACCAGGACACGAATTACCGACGAAAACTTGGAAAACACCTTGCGAGTTTCAACGTCCACAATATCTCCAAATATTGACCGCATTGATCGCAATCTTTTTATATTTCTTACGTCCATTTGAATTTTGTATTTTTATGTATTTTATAAAAGAGATATTTCAAATAAAAGAGAGAAAAACTAATTACTTTAACAACCTTGCATTTTGGTGATTTTGGTGCTCCAGCCCGCGTAATTTTTATAATTTCCAATCCAGCCTAGTCTGATGGAAGTTGCCCATGCCTACTCTAAACATTTCTTTACATCATTTAAACTTTAAAATTTTGAAGCCAAGCTATGATATTAGTATGCATTATATTATAATTGGTATGTCGGCATTGTAAAGACCCGTCTGGTTAGGCGACTGATTTCATCGCATTACTTGTTTTCCTTCAGTAAGTGCGTGTGTTGTAATATTTTGTTATTTGTAACTTATTCTGTATACTACAACAAAACTGTATTATCTGTGAATTCACCATCAAATAAATACACGGTTGCATTACCCCAAGACTTTCCCTGCAAATAGTCAAGGACTGATTTCATCTGAATATTAATTTCATAAATAAAATCTATGAGCCCCTCTCTTGACCGGCGGATGAGCCCGGTTGGGTTCCGTTGCAACCGCCTCGGGCGGAGCGGTTTGTTTATCGACTAAGGGCGGGGCTGGGCCAAACGCCAGCAGATATTTGATTAAAATGTATGGCGGGATTTAAATATAATTAGTGTAGCTTGTATAAAATATGTATAAGATATTCCAACCAAACATTCACAATGTGATTTCCGCACAACGAGGCATTTGTGTACCGAATTTCAAGTTCCTAAGTTCAATATTTCGAGATTGACATTTGATTAGGACGCCCCCTGGTGGGCCGATTTCAACCACAACCTTTCTTTCCATGTCCAATTCCTGCCATGACCAAATGATGCCTGCATGCCAAATTTCAGCTCAAACGGATTAAGCGTTTGGACGCTATTGTGAAATGTATATGCACACACAGAGACAAACACAGAAGCGCGTTCACAATACTTTCCTTTTCGACGGTTGGTGGGCCGGAAAAGTAATAAATAAATACATTCGAGCATGAAATAAAGCCTTCTTCGGGGAATAACGATTATATTGTAGAAAATCGAGGAAAATCCATCCATACTTAACAGGTTGTATTAGGTAGTGTATGAATCGCGATAAACAACATACTCAAAAAGTATTCCATAACCAATCGACAATCAAAAACGAATTACCAAACGTGAATACGTTAATGGCTTTATATCTTAAGCAATAATAATCAAAAAAATAATATATATTGCAAACGCCATTATCAAAACATTTGTAACCCAAAAATCGTGTCTGTCTGTCGGTCTGTTTGATCGAGCTAAACTCAAGAATTACAAAACGGATTTTGATGCGGTGTCCACTGTTCGTTAGAGCGACTTTCGAGGGAGGTATATGTGTTATACCATCAATATCTAGAAATGGGGGCTGAGCAGAGGCAGAGGCAGAGGCAAGTGGTACAGCGGTGGTACAATGGTATAGTGGCAACAGTGACACAGTGGTAAGTTTAAGTGGATAAAAAACAGCCGTGTATGCAGTGCAAAGATATGCAGAAGATGAGGTTGTACCGAACTTAGCGGGTAACTTAAGCTTCCTAAACATATGATTGACTAATATATAGAGGTGACACCGAAAATTTCAAAACTGGCCACTTATATAAATATTTAAAAAAAAATTACAACATTTGAAGATAGAACTCTTCAGCTATTGAATAAAGTTTGTTTCATCAAACTGTCATTTGTTTTTTCATTGTGACATCATTTTAAAAACTGCGTGTCTGCATTACGACGCATTTAGGTCGTCAAAATTTTCACTGTTCAATTTTCTACTATTTAAAAGAAAAATTTGAAAGCTCAGCAGAGCCTCGATCGGTTTCAAACTGCTTCTGGCGATGAAGCACCAAAAACGACGCCAATTTATAGCTGGTTCGGCAGAATTCGAACGCGGTCGTGTGACAAATTTCGTGAGGTCGGTAACCTCTGCCAACAATAAAAACATCGATCCTGTGCGCCGTATGACCGAAACAGAGATCCAAGCATTCTTAGGCATAGGAATAAGTCAGGTACAATCAATCCTACACCAGCATTTGGCTGTGATAAAGCGGCGCCCGCGGTGGATCCCACGCAATTTAATTAAGGCTCAAAAAACGGGACTGCTTACCAGATTCAACGAAGGGGCGCCAAATTTGGTGACGAAATATGTATTCATAGCTACGACCCCGAAACGAAGCAGCAATCGACCATTTGGATCTTTAGAGATAACCCGAACCCGACTAAAATGGCGCGCGTCGCTTCTTTTTTTTAGGAAACCTGGATACGAGGCTACTGTTGCTTTTGAGAATCATCGTACCCTGAATGCTGATTGGTACATGCCCATTTGCTTGCCAGAAATTATTGACGAAGTCCGTAAAAACAACTGCAAACGCTGCGTCATCTTGCACCAGGACAACGCCAGCTCTTACACGGATAGACAGACGAATTTTTTAAAGCGAAAAACTTAGAATTGTAATTTTAAAAATCCCGGGCTTAGCCAAGTACTATGGTATAAAAGTGGATCTTGGAAAAAAACTCAATATCGCGAAAAGATCTGATATTTAAGAGGAAATCTCCGAACGAGTCGAAAATCCAACATGGCCGCGAGCCCCTTGCTAATTAACTCGTCCGGTCATAAATTTAAATCCAAGGGCATGGAAAAAATCAAAGATGGCTACTCTTTCAAGAGAAAAACAAAATAAGGAAAACAACTATAAATATGTATAGTACTTTTAAATTGCGGTTTCGTGACTGAAATAACTTCTAAAGAAACGTTGGCTGTTTACTTAATGAACTTAAGACATTGAACTGTTACTTCTGTTGAAATGTGGACGTAAATGTAGTATGTGTTATTTTGAGTCTTTTGATATCAACGCCAACCAATTACAACTAGCGTGTCACAGTCTGGAAACATAACTATGTCTGACGCATTCAGACATCACTTTTGGGATGTTTTCAGAAAAAGCAAATAATTCTGCGTCACTATCGTCTCAAAAAATGTGGGAAAAATTCCGATCGATTTAATTGTATTTTTCTTTATAAATTTATATAAACTTAGGGATATTTTATTGATACTAAAATAACAATAATAAATAAATTGCCACAAGAAACAATTTATTATATAAATCCTTTTACCAATTTATTGATCACCCCCTGGGAAGACTACAAGTATAGATTATGTTTTCTAAAGGTAGATAGATGTAAGGCCAGTACAAGGGGCTAGACAGAGCCAGCCAATCTATTTATGTTTCTTTATCCCATTTAGCTATGTTACTAGGGCCAGTAATAACAGATGTATGATGTTTTAAAATTTTGAAAAGGCCATCATTTTGAAACAAAATGGCGGCTAGATCATCCACTTTTCAAATCTCGGCATCAGGATAAACTATGTTTATACGTAATTTGGTCATAATTGGTCGTGCAGTTTCTGTGATATAGCGGGTAACACACAGAGGAACACACACACATTGACAGACGTTTCCCAGTTTTTTTTGTTTTCCAGGATCTCAAAACGTGGAGATCCAGGACAAAATCTAATTCTATTGTAATTCTTTCTCGAAAACAAGACATTCCCTTTTTACATACTTCGCGTTACACGATGGATTTTTGGGACAGTAAAAAAACTGTAGACTGCATAAAGTTGTTTTTCGTGTAGAATAATCTCCTGTACAAAAATAACAATTATCAGGAAAAAGTCAACAAAAAAAACTTTTGTTATAACAGACAGGGTTACCCCTTGTAAGATTTGTTGTGCTGATTCAAATAAAATGTTGTTAGCACTTTTTATCTATTACTTTCCCGGCAGAGGGAAAGTATTGTGAACGCACTTCTGTACGTAAGTGTATTTCTCCAAGTTAGTACCGAAACACTTTATCCGATTGAGCTGAAATTTGGCATGCAGCCATCATTTGGTCATGGCAAGAGTTGAAAAGATTGTGGTTGAAATCGGTTCACCAGGGGGCGCGCTAGTCATACTTCAATCTCGAAATATTGGACTTAAAGACTTAAAATTCGGTACACACAATTCTTGTTAGGCCGAAGTCACATTATGAAATTTTTCTTGCAATATCTTACACACAAGCGACATAAACAATATTTAAACTCCGTTATATTTAAGAAAATACTACATCATATAAGAAAAATACAATTTTAATACCATGCAAAATACTACAAATATAGTACGAAAATAATGCTAAAATATTACAAAAATCTTAAAATACATACGCGATTTTAATCGAACACGTGGGGGGGTTGCGCGCGGAGGGCGGGGGGAGAGGAGCAAAGGGTGGTTAGCGAGGGGGTAAGGGTTTAGCGCGGGGGAGGGGGGGTGTCTACTTGTCGGGATAGTCTTGGGGTGACCCAACCGATTTTTTTAACTGCCCAACGGTAATAATTTTTGCTACGTTTTAATTATAATAGTAACCATTATTTTACCGACTCAAGCAATTAATAATAACACGGTTCGATTAGGTAATTACAAAATTTGCCGAAGTATTAAATGGAAGCGATAAAATGTCATCGTTCACGAGAGCGATCAAAGTCCACATCGATCGATGTCGCTATAGAGGAATTTTATCGAACGAGCGGATCGACTTGAATAAACTGATTATTTGCAAAAGCATACCCGTGGCATTTGATATCGTAAACAGTAGCAGAGAACTATTATAAATTAATAAAAAGCATAGAAATAAAATAGTTGTTGTGACGACTACTATAATTAGTATACGACAATGAAAAATGTGGTTATTACAACAATTTACTGCTGTGGTATATAATTAAGTTTTTAAGGAAGAAATCTCAATGAGACTCATGAGGAAAATACGCGGATTGAACATGTTTTGTAGCATAGGATTCTATACACCAGTCTTTCTCAAAGTGGCTGATAACGTCCCTTTGTGGGCACTGGGTTTCAGGGGGGCGGTAGAAGTATTAGAGAAAATTAGGGAGCATTACGGTGGCCAGGGCAGATTATAGAACTGCCAACAAACGAGGAATTCAAAATTAAATTCAAGAATGGCTACCAAGAATTTTGGCTGCAAAACCCAATCCCGCAGCTGCACCCTGGCTTATGGTAGATTGGTCTTCGATTTCTGATAGCATTCCTATCATCGTATTTGTCTGAACGTGTATTTGTAGTGCTGTAGCAACGTTGCTAACTAAAAAGAGAAATCGGCTGCATGTTACTGAACGCAGCGACTCACGGCTGTTTTAAGTAAGTTCGAGCTTGATATTAACAAACTTCATCCTTCACATTAGATAAGTTTTCAATTCAAAGCTTTCTTATAATGTTAATGAAAATGAGTCTAAATATGATTGGGTATGCGTTTTAATTGCTCTCATTGAAACATTTTTTGACCTTGAAACTTCGAACTCAGAAATAGGATATTTATGCCATATTCTATCTATCTACTACATATGGTACGTTTAAAAATAATATTTGCAATAACTTTTTTTGCAGATGCGCAACAGATGGTAAATAAAACAATTGGGGGGCTCTAGTTTGTTTTTACTCTCGAAGTGAGCGGTGAGCGAAATAAGTTTGAGAACTATTGCTATACACACACTTTGATACATACAACCAAAAGAATCATGTTATCTTATCTTATAAAACTAAAAGTGACATTTTTAAAAATCAAGGTGAATGTTAAGTAATCCATCGATATAAAACGTAATTTGACTTGTTTAAAGAACATCTTTACCCTAACGTAAAATATTAGTTCTTTCGTTCATTCACACTGGCCAATTTGAAATTGGATAACTTCGGTTTAAGGTGGCATTTCAAATTAAAAGATTTTTTTTACAAGCTATATTATTCCTATTTCAACATCAGGTATTCATCAGCCTTTCTGTCGTTTGCTATGGCTCGGATATGTTGGTGTGTTCAATAACGGAAATAAAAAGTCGCGATATTTTCGAATATGATATCCTGTGTCGGTGCTATCCCTTACAGATTCCGCGGTCTGTCAAGAATGTGTAATGTCAAAAAATGTAATAATGGAGAAGCTCGTTATTAAGAAAACTGAGCCTGTTCAATCGCTCTTCGCTATGTTTTCTGCACGAAAACACACTTCACAGTGAACAGTCGCCAAGTTGAGACTAGAGACTCTTTGTCACCCATTATAACCACCAGACCTTGCTCTAACAGACTTCCAGGTTTTTCAGAATTCGGAAATCTTTTACAGGCGAAAAAAAATAACACCGAAGAGACAGTGTAAAAAGCCCTCAAAGCAATCGTTGATTCAATTAAACTTTAGGATAGCTTTACAGCAGAAGCAATAGCCGATTCTCATTAAAACAGCGAAACTGCATTGATTATAGGGGGCAATATTTCGATTAATTATACATATGTAGATACACTGAAAGTATCGGGAACTGGCCACTCCAATTAACGATTTTTTTTAAATATTTGAAACATTCGAAAATGAAACTCTTTGGCTGTAGAATAAAGTTTGTTTCATCTGTGATTCCGTTTTTCATTGTGGCGTCATTTTAAATACTGCGTGTCTGCATTAAGATGGATTTAATATGGAGAATCATCGCAATACGATGGAGTATCATCGTACTCTGAATGATGATTGGTACACGACCATTTGCTTGCCGAAAGTTAATGAACTCCGTAAAAACAACATTAAACGCTGCATTATCTTGCACCATGACAATCCCAGCTCCCACTGCTGTTGCTTTGGAGAATCATCGTATCCTGAATGCTGATTGGTACACGACCATTTGCTTGCCGGAAGTTATTGACGAACTCCGTAGAAACAACTTCAAACGCTGCGTCATCTTGCACCAGGACCATGCCAGCTGTGACACGGCCAGATATACAAACAAAAGTTTGAATGCGAAAAACGTAGAACTCATGAGCCATCCTCCATACAGTCCCGACTTAGCGCCTTGTGACCTTCGTCCCCAAAAAATAAGTACAAATTACGCAGGCAAAGATTTTCATCGCCAGAAGAGGCTGTCGAAAAATATGAAAAACTTGTTTCCCATGTCGCCACGGAGGAGTGGAATAAATGTTATGAAAATTGGTTTATGCGTATGAAAAAGTGTATTAACGTTCACGGAGAATATTGTGAGAAACAATAACTAGATTTTTGGCCATTCATTTTTTTTCTTCTTATTCATTCCGGGAACTTTCAGTGTAGCCCTCGTATATATTTATCATATACAATGTTTGGTCTTCAATTTCCTTTAAAGAACGGCAATTTCTTATATATGTATTTAGGTAGTTTGAATGTATTTAGGTATTATATATTAGGTTTTTTATTTAGGTACGTATTAGATAAGTATTGGATATGTATTAAGATATGTATATAGGCAGTTATTGGTCCTAATATGTATTTGTCACCCCTTAAGAACATTGGAAAGATTCGATGAGATATGATTAAAATGCATTTATTCATGTAGGATACACCTGGCTTTGTCTGTCTTCCTTAAATTCTGACTCCGAAATTCCTTTAGGCATATATTATAAAATATTTATGTATGTATGGATCTGCTCTGGAAAAACGCTGTAGTGCTTAAACAATAATAATAATAAAAGGCTTACTGTTTTTCCGGCCCTCCTGGACTTTGTAGGTGAGGTCACTGAAAGCGATGTCCACCGGCGGTCGCTTCGGCAGGTGGGTGAGGGTCTTGGGCTGCGGCGGCATGATGGTCACCTTCACGCTGCCCTTCCTGTCGGCAAGAATTGATTTGGTATCAGGCTCCATCTCGGCGAGCGGCGCCATGGTCGCGATACCATCCACTTTCATCACGCACTCTCGAAGGCACGACACCAGACTAAATTACCAACTAACTACCACAGAACCCGCGTTATCGCGTGCACAACCGCGCGGTTCGACGGTCCGGGCGCGACTGGCGGATTAAAACTGCCGACTGACTAATAATCGACAGTCCACCAGCGGACTTGGATCTAGCAGAACAATGGAGTGAGTGAACAGAAACGCGCGAAGCGGGTGACCCGCGACCCGGCCGCGTGGCCGACCGGGCCTTCGCGTCGCAGCTGACGACACTTTTCCGTATCTTCGGAATAATTACGGACCTGATTACCGCCCTAAACATCAAATCGCCTAATCAAAATATAATCCAAGCAAATTAGCCCAAAAATGGACGTAGAAACATCCCAAATCATTGACGTAGTTATAGAAACCGGTGCAGATAATATTCCTCAAGGTGTCCAGTGATCTCAATGGGTTTCATAATGATCCCAATGGGGGGGGGGGGGTCTGGCGGGGCTAGAGTCGAAATCGAGGACTATCGCGGTTATTTGACATTATTAATAAGATAAAAACGAATTTACCGCGTAAAGTTTTGTAGCACCCTCGGCGATGTGGCAACCGCCGTTATACAGGGTAGACGTTATCAAAACATCGGGTGATAAAATTTTACGCGGTTAATTCGTTTTTATCTTATTTACAGTGTTCAAATGTCCCTTTCTTTAGTTTTTCGCAGACTACTTCTAATAAAATAAACTACATAAAAATTCCTACAAATAGGGTTGAATTCCTTTTTAATATCTGACCAATACTTTAGGAATAACAAGCAGTTTAACTCGATAAAAAGCAAAAATAACGAGGTTTTGCTCATTTATTTTTTTTAAATGCTTTAAAAAGATGACATACTAAAGTCCCGTCTTTTTCACTATCATAGGTATCGTCTTATTCTTCGTTTAAATCAACGGGGGCACTGTTGGTACACCCACCCTCCTAGCAAGCCGTTGCAAAATAGGTTCGGCATACACATTTTCCAGCACAACCCCTTGTGCATCGGAAATAATAAAACTATTTTTTGTAGGAAATTTTATGTAATTTATTTTCGTAGAAGTAGTCATAACGGTATATCTGCGAAAAACTGAAGAAATTGCCGTCCTTGGGGCCGTTCAGCGTGTTCATCAGGACACCGCTATAGTATGCGGAAGCCGAGCAACGCTGGGTGACATTCAGGTGGTAAAAAATAAAACTGGAAAAAACATAAACAAAAATTACGTTTTTTAAAGCTAATACAATATTGTATAGCGAATAAAGTGCCTCAAAGAAGCAACATTTTATTTGATCTTTAATCTTGTAATCAATACCCTACTGAAAAATAAAAGAATGTAAGCTTGATCGTACTTGACAACACTAAAAATATAGATGTTTTTTTTATTGCAAACACTAAAGGTCCTTATAATAGCATTGTGTATATAAATAAAATAGATTTAGAATCCTGTTTACTTACACAAATATAGCTACATATCTGAACTTAAAAAAACCATCATAAAAAAGTTAACACTTTAACCTCTACTTTTTATGACGGGTGGTTTAGTGGTGTATTGCAACGTACAACGGATGTCGTAAACAAAATTAGGTTTTTTTAATTATTGCCAACTTTAGCGCACATTGTCCCAGTGTGCGACAGGACTTCACCTCGCATCCGACGTACGTACATTCTCCTTTTCAAGCGCGCAAGCTTCTCACAATTATCGCAAAATATAAATCGACAAGTTTTAAGGGGAGTTTTTCCTACAATCGCCAGCGGCATGGAATCGACTGGGGGCGACATTACGGTCCACTAACAATATAAACATGGCGGCCAAATTCAGCGACGGGGTAAAAGGGGTACCTGCCCGGGCGGCAATTTGAGGAGGAGCCAAGTTCATGTGTCTGAAAAAAACTTGTTTCACTAAAGTGCCTAACATCCAGGGCGCGTCGTAATATCGATTGTTCATTTGAGTTTGGCACGCATCCTAAGTTGATTTGCCAGAGGAATTCCCCTCTGCCAGAGGAATTCCCGTCGCGTCTAGAAAAAATCCTCCCCACAGAGAGAAAGGGACGGGGCTACCAGAGCGGTGCCGAATAAACCCGAACGGCCGAACGTCAAGCGACGGTCGGTATTTATATGGCTGATAAGGTGTGCGAGTAATTCGCGTTGGTTTTCTTTCTTACCTGTCACTAATTATTATACACACGTG
Source organism: Micropterix aruncella (assembly GCA_944548615.1). Classification (NCBI taxonomy): domain Eukaryota; kingdom Metazoa; phylum Arthropoda; class Insecta; order Lepidoptera; family Micropterigidae; genus Micropterix; species Micropterix aruncella. The sequence goes on along the minus strand of OX155953.1, from coordinate 8,487,374 downwards.
TAATACAAACATGTCACTGTAATTATTACTTAGTTGATGTGGTAATAGATTCTTTCGCGGATAGAAGAAAAGCTCGACGTGTAAAGCTGTAGCAAAATTAGATAGTAAAATGTGCCAGGACCTAGGGATTCAAGGTGTGTGTACAGTCTTGCTTGTGCGTTGTCTACACTGGTTGTATGTATCCTATATTAATGCGACATAAGGAAAAGTTATTGATAAATAGGTAGGTAATAAAAAGTGGAAATGTATTCAAGGGTTCTTATTCCCCCGGTCACAAAAAAATTGATTTGAGTTTTTTTGGGGAGGTGAGTAGACTTACAATTCGGTACACAGATGCGTCGTTGGACCGAAACCACATTGTGAAATGGATCTATCTCTTATGCAAGACATTTTTTTTAATTCTGTCGTATTTAGGAAAATCGTACATCATAATGGAAAAGGGCCATTTTAATAACACAGAAATACAACAAATATACTACATTTGCTATCATAATAACTTGACACTATCTGGGGCTAGTTGGCGGAGAGGGGGGACTCGAGGGGAAGGGGGGAGGTCTTGTCTGTTTGACGGGAAAGTCCTGGAGTGACACAACCGATTTTAACACGCTTTTATTAGGTCGACCTGTATGTAACTATGTAATGGAATCTAAGGTAACTAATTTAACCATCTTCCAAGGATCGTAGCGTCATGAAAATTGGCAGCTGAATGTATTTCTGATGACAATATGGTACTGTCGAACTGATCTGATGATGGAGTCGGAAGATATGAACTGGAACTTCATGATGGAACATCGTATCATGGACTGCTGTGTTTGGACTTGTTAGAAAAGTCTTGTAATGAACTTTGACCACGATTAGGTTTCAATGTCTGATGATGAAGCCGGAAGATAGGCACTGGCATTCCATGATGGAATATCGTATCATAGCCGTGTTTGGACTTGTTAGAAAGGTCTTGTAATGAACTTTGACCACGATTAAGTTTCAAGGTCTGATGATGAAGCCGGATTTTTTGGTTTTTACGTGCATTTATAAAAGCGTGTTTTTAGTGTTTTTTTTAAACTATTAATTTATTTTAATGTTAGTACTTTATTCCGTGACTATTATTAATTCTGATATATTATTAATCCTGATATATTTCACTTCAAGAAGGTAAATAATTGAGTTGCCATGTTTCTCTACCGAGTGGAGTGCGAGTGTATTTGTTTGTTGGCTTCTCCGATATTTTCTTAAAATCGCTTACCGCTCACATGATAAAAGCGCAATTATCGTCAATATACCCAACTCCGTAAAATGAGGCCTGCAACGACGCGACGTCTTGACGGTATATTCGCGATGGTTATCATTGCAGGTTTTTTGCAGGCTTCTGAAGAATGGATTTACTAGCGAAGACGACAACGTCTTGCCGCAATAACTTAGCCTTTCCGGCGCAGAGAAGGAATCTTATTACGACAGACAGGCGGTTGCTTCAATGCCGCCGATAATGCTTTCGACAGGCGAGTGTCGGTACGTAGATAGTTCAATCAAAATTGCTGTGTATAGCCTTTTTCGGTTGATCAATATCGTTTTTAACCGACTTCAAAAAAAGAAGGAGGTTATCAATTCGGTTGTATCTTTTTTTAATGTTTGTTACCTCAGAACTCTGCCATTTATGAACCGATTTGGAAAATTCTTTTTTTTATTTGAAAGGATATACATACAGATTAATCCCATATTAATCAAAATCCTGTTCTGATGATGGGATCTATGAGGAATTAAGGAAACTCCGTACTATTGCGGATCGCATCGTATGCTGCGATCCGCAATAGTATCATATGAAGTTGAAAATTTACATATTGGTTCAATTCCGATGACGATGCATTTTTTATGATAAGCATGACCTAATTCTACACCCTGTGTTGGCTCCCGACGAGGTGACTCCTCAACGGTCAACAGCACAGACACGAAATTTTGTGTACTTATTCAGTTATGATAGCCCGTTCTGAGTTTCACCATGACATGGCTGCTGCACCCAGGGTTGGCTCCCGACGAGGGGACTCCTCAACGGTCAACAGCACAGACACGAAATTTTGTACATGCATTCAATTACGACAGTCCGTTTTAAGTATCACCATGACATGGCTGCTGCATTTATTTTTAAAAATAGTCGGTATTTTTTGTTAAAATGTTGTCTATTATTAGAAAGACTCATAAGACACAGTTTACATTTAAATTACGACAATCTAATGCAATAACAAGATATACACCTACCTACACAGGCGTTCATAAAAGGGTTGGTTGTAAGAGATTGCTAAAAATATAATAAAGCCGCCCATTGCGAACGTTCACAATAAAGAGAAATAACAGAACATAACTTGAGTGGAGGTTATCCGCTGGTGGTCGGGAAAATATATTGTCTTGCCAATTAGATTCTTAGATAAGGCAGTAAGTAACAAGTAGGAAATATTGAATGTAGAACAGGATCCCCTGCATGTATAGGGTCGTTCAATAAGGGCGGGTCGATATTGTGCATTAAAACAAGCTGTGTGGGAGGTATTAAAGAAATTCCTTTTTTATTTCAAAGGCCCATCTATGTCATTATATATGGAATATGACATCGTTGAAATGCCCGCCATGGCTTTGCACGGTGGCACGGATCCGAGAGGTCTAATTTTCAATGACTCTGCCGCATAGATCCGGTTGAATTTGGGCGGTGGCCTGGGTTATATTGACTTTCAGGGCATCGGTCGATTGCGGCTTATTGGCATAGATCTGCGACTTCAGAAAATCCCACAAGAAAAAATCTAGCAGGGTCAAATCGCACGATCTTGGTGGCCAATTCACGTCACCTCCTCGAGATATAACCATGCACTAACGAACACTCATTTCGACTAATAAATCGACAAAGCGCTGCTCAATCGTGTAACTTGCCATTGTGATTTGGCATCAGTGCCTGAATAATAAACAACAGATTTGAAAAACGACGCCAGACTGTCTACAGCGACCCACCCTTATTACAAAACCGTATACATGCCACATTTGTTTATTATCGGTTGGTTTTGACAATGTTGCATGTCGCCATGAATTAGGCGTGGGGCCATACATATATTAATATTTTTTTACCTCCACTAAAATATTACATGAGCGTCTCCTTTGCGTATGGTTTACCACTTTAATTGAGGACCGTTTTCTCTAAATGGTACATCAGTAAAAATATTTCAGGATTAACATTATTATACATAGAACGTTTCCTAAGAATTACATTTAAATGAAACAAATAATTGTAAGTTCTTGAGTCAGATATCAATGAATCTAAACGAATACTGATAATTATAAATATAAATCTTCTTTAATATCTTACTTATAAAAAAATGAGTTTTATGCAAAGATACTTTTGCAGCAGATGTTACGCTTTGACAAAATCTTCTATGGAAAATTCAACAATGACAATTTTATAATAATTTATTTCGCGACTCTCATGCCAGATAAATGAATTCAGTATCTTAGTAGGATCTCTTTGTTATTATTGTTATTATTCCTAATACGTCTGTGTATCTTCGCTAATGTCATTTAAAAAATCTCACAAGAAACAGAATCAACCATTATCCATGGATGATGTATCACTTTGGAAATACTCACATTTTGCGACTGCTAAAAAAAGTTTTTGTATCGTTTCCCAGACATTTATTTTTACTGATGTCTCCGGCTCTGAGAGCAGTACAAGAAACCATAAAAAACTCATTTTTGAAAAAAAAAACCTGATGTATCTATCACTTTAGGAAAACGGTTATCACTTGGGCCTTATAAATGTATATTTTGGCCCGTGATCATATACTCACGAAGACTAATAATAAAGTGTATGCACATATTCTCCAATGTATTGATCAGGTGTTGTGATAGATTGAGGTAAGCCACCACAATTCTAGTATAGGTAAGAGGAGCGACTGTGTGAGGGGTGGTTTAGTATCCATTGAAATGAAATGTTTGAGCGCTTGCAACTGGCTGAAAACTGAAATCTGGCAAATATTTTGCAACTTATGTACCTCGTCTACAGTACGCGTGCAAGCTCCGAGGAATCGCGGTCTGTGAAAGCGAGCGGATGACTCCGCCCCCGATCGTCCATTCATACCCCGCACTCTACAAGTACTAGTACTCTCCTAGTATTAGTACTGGGAGAGTGCGAGTACTGGGAAAGTCTAATACTCTCCTAGTATTAGACTTTACACAACTAAAAAAACATCTCGTGAACAAAGTTATTCAGTTTTTCCATGCCCTGAGGTTTGGGGCGTGTACGAGGTCTCACATCTATAGCGATGATATGGGTGTCTATATTTTGCGCATTTACTGTCTTATGATCTACATCCTTTCAGTTCATTGATTTCTGCTATGTTCTTGTAAAGTTTTATGTTGTCTTTTGCATCTCTTTCTTGTATTTCATTGTTTCTAATAAAACCAGATGGACAGATACATTCTTTAAATGGACATACTGATTAATGATTGATAGTATTTTAAACAATTTGAATTATTTTATTTATTATTATATTTTTATCGTTGGTAAGTACCTACTCCATCTTAATAACATATTCCATTTGGTGACTTATGAATATCAAAGCCCATGATATTGTGGTTGTTGAACACATGAAAGAGAAAGGATTAAAAACAAATAGGGTAAGTACCTACTTTATGTATTGAATTGAACACTACAAAATATACCCTATATTTCGACGTATGAAAATCTCCCTTTCCAATGTGCCTAAATAGAATAATATGTAATAATAAGTGCATACTTGCATTAATAGGCACCTGCTTAGATAAAAAAATCGTGTTTGTAGGCAAATAATATTAAATTGTAATCAGTATGTGGGCTACAGGCCACCATCGAACTTGACTGTCAGACTTTAGGTGGTGATATTTTTGGTCAAAACCTATCTAATTTAATACATTTTTATATTTTTATATATATATATATATAAAAATATAATATATATATATATATATATATATATATATATATATATATATATATATATATATATATATATATATATATATATATATATATATATATATATATATATATATATATATATATATATATATATATATATATATATATATATATATATATATATATATATATATATATATATATATATATATACCTATATATATATATAAATATATATATATATATATATATATATATATATATATATATATATATATATATATATATATATATATATATATATATATATATATATATATATATATATATATATATATATATATATATATATATATATATATATATATATATATATATATATTTTTATACCTTTTTTTGTCACCACTGTTTAAAGTTGGACCTTTTTTTGAGAGTTAGAGTTCACTATTTAGGAATATTATACTGGAAAAAGTTACCAACAAAAGGATTGGAATTATTCTAGTATTGGTACCTTTTCTACATTGTTGATGTTTTAACGTCACCTGACTATATTCATTCCAAAATTGCAATAATCGTTTTTCAGCCACAATAAATAAGTGAGATCTGGACATCAGAAGCGTCAAACACCTACATTTCGGTAGGTTAGGTTTTTTTTAAACAATTTATAAACACCTATATGGCGCTAGGTTGTATTATTTTTTTTAATCATCATAAAAACTAATTTCAAATTAAAAAAAAAAACAAAAAACCCGTGTTTCCGATTTGGATTTAGCATTTTTATCAGATTTAGCATTGAAATGATCAAATTTGTGTGTTGTTTTTTTTTTTTAATAGACGAGGTACTAAAATCATAAAATTTCACCGTGGATACAGGTGTCTAAGAAGTCGACGTCAAGCCGGAAACGGGTGATAGTCATACTATTTATCAGAAGCATATTTTAAAAAATCTAAGTTAAGTATATATTTTTTAAATTATAGGCAACAAAAAAAAAGAAAATCATCAGCCTGTGATTTTCTCTAGAAGTCTCGAAATTTCTCTAGAATCGAAAATTTATTTTTATTATGTAATTGTGAGTAGTTCTGTAAATTGTTGCTTAAAATTTATAGCTAACTGCTCCAGCTTGGAAGAAAATGTCACTTTTTTGTTCAATTTGTTTAAAACTGGGTTTCGATACAAAAAAAAAACACAATTTAAGAAATAATCTAGCAAGTGTCATACCATTTTGGAATCCTTATTAAATGCGCCAACTTTTAATGTTACTTGTCAAATTATCTTAGTAGATTTTATTTTCAGTAGTTTCAGTAGTCAGTTAAAATTGGGTGAAGTATTAATTTTGAATACTTGGTTGGATAAAAAGTGACATTTTCTTTCAAGCTGAAGCAGTAAGCTTTAAATTTTAAGCAACAATTTACAGAAGCACTATTCAGTATTACATAATAAAAATAAAGTTGGAAAAAATTACAGATGTGTAGTAACGGGAGTAAAAAATACCCATCACAGGTAACGATTTTCTCGTTTTTTTTTGCCTACAATTTTAAAAATATAGCTTTTTAAAAATATAGTAATTTTAAAAATATAGCTAAAATATAGCTAGAGCTTAGATTTTTTAAATATTTTACTGATAGCGAGTATAACTTGCCCTATTACCCGTTTCCGGCTTGACGTCGACTTCTGGGACATATACATACACCATTTAACTAATCGTCTGTTTTATAATATGCTACCTATAGTATTTTTAGCCAACTATATGTATCTATACTCCATTTGTCCAAGCGAAAAAGATTTCCCGCAATGACGTAGGTACTTGATAAATTATAATATTCAGAAAAGGACGGCGACACAAAGTGGCCGCTTGCAAGTTGGTTTTTTTCTCGTTGACCTCGCTAACTCAGCAAAAAAAAGCAGCAAGATTCTACATACCTGTTATTATTGAGCATAAAAACGTTATCCATTTTTCCACTCGGTTGTTTTTAATCACGCACTATACGTTACAATCACTATTTCACGAGCACTGTTCAATCATACCTCTTTAGTACGCCAATGTGGGTCATTGACCATTGAACAAATTATCAGTAGAAACAGAACCCACGATATGAGGTTACATAAAAAAGTTACAGGGAAAGTAATCGACGGCGACAGAGAAAACCTTCCTCCCAACACTCACTCGTCTAACTAACCCACTAAATACAACGAAAGAGTGAGTTTCAATATTCTCATTGGCAGTCGGTAAATATTAGACAGAAGAGGGGATCGAAGTAGTCCAAGATTACTGATGGCAATTCAGCCCACAGAAAACTTTTAATCCCGCAGAGAAGCAAGCACTTTTGTAAACAAAACAGATGTAAACACAAAAAAAGAAAAAACGTCAAAATTTTGACATTTCATTCGATCAAAAACAAAGAAAGCCGTACTTTGCGATAAATGTGAATAGTGAGGTAATCCTTGAAGTAGCATTATATCATTGATTTTATAGTGTAATAAAATCAATGATTATATGCTATGTTCTTGAATTTACGCCGTTTTATGTGAAACCAATTTTATTTTACAAAATACAATATAAACTCAAAAAATATAGCTGATGGATGTGAGATCTTGGGATTCTTATAACCTTCGTGAGGAATTAATTGCATCGATATCAGATTAATTAAATTCGAACATCACGCTATAAATAAATATTGTCATACGGCAAGTTTGCCGTAAATTGTATTGTCGTAAATTGCCGTAACAATATTGCCGTAAATTGTAAAACAAGTTACGTCGCTAGTTGAGGACGAAAAAAACAAAAAATATTGGGTTGGCAAAAACGGTCGCGAAACTCCCGAGCGAGCTGTCACTTTTTGTTTTTTGAAGTTGTGACTTGTGAGTTGGTCGGTGGTTGGTCGTGAGCTGTGATTTTACTTCTCTAGTTTAATAATAATTAATGTAGTCAAATTTACTAAAAGAATGTCAATAAAAGACGATGACTGTATTATATATAATGACGACTTACACCGGAACCATTTCTCTTTCGAAAATATAGTAAAACTCGATGTACCGCACAGCGGTTTATCGGAACTGCCGGGAGTTTTGAAAGCGTGTGTTAAATTAAAAACCGTTGATTTATCATACAATATTTTTCAACATGTGCCTTCGTTGTTTATGGACGCATGCCCAGAATTAAAACATTTTGATATTTCGCATAATAAATTACGAGAATTTAGTAAACCGGTGAAGTCAAAAAAGCTGTGTTGGTTAAACGTATCGTATAATATACTTAGAGAGTTACCGCAATGGCTTTGGAGCGATGATCATTGTAATCTAGACTATTTAGACCTGAGCGGTAATAGTATTTCATATAATAAAATCGAGGGAACGGTGATACACGTGCGGACTTTGAAAATGGTGAATGCTGATTTCGATTCGACGTTACTGCCGACAATGCCTAACCTCGCCAATCTGTTTCTAGGAGAAAACGACGAGTATAATTCAAACAAATTACCGATGTTTCCAGAAAATGTAAATCATTGCCGTAATTTAAACAGCGCCAAGCTGTGCAATATATCTGTCTATGATCTGAACGAAAACATTAACGTTTTACAACATTTAGTGGAATTGGATTTGCGATTTAACAAAGTGACGTGGCTGCCCTCAAACTTCGACGGCCTTTGTTCGTTAGAAGTGTGCCTTTTGAGCGACAATCAAATTATACTACTGCCCGAATCAATTGGCAAGCTGGAAAAGTTAAAAAAGTTTCACATTGCGAATAACCAATTGGGCTCCTTACCCGATAGCTTTCGTCAACTCGTTAACATTGAAGAGCTCGATTTGTATAACAATTTTTTCAAAGAAGTGCCATACATTTTATTAGACAAATTAATCGGATGTGATTTAGAGCAGAATTTTTTTGTTCATGATTCATTTGATTATGTCGGGATGAAACAGCGGCTGAGAGATGCTTACGTTTATACTGGCAGAATTGATGGCAGGTCGAGTATTTGGTGAGATGTGAAAGTAACTTTTTCTTTACTTAAATATTTATTTATCTTTATAGGCGTCCTGATGATAGCATTAATGATTCTACGGATGATGAGCAGGATCAGTATTCTTCCTCCAGCAGTACAGGTACGTATTGGAATGCTCAATTAATTGATAAGTAGCTGAGCAGAGTTACTTACAATATAATTGTAATATAATAATAATTACGCTTAATCCGATTGAGCTGAAATTTAGTATGGAGGCATTATTTGGTCATGGCAAGAGTTGAAAAGATTGTGGTTAAAATCGGTCCACCAGGGGGCGCACTCAGTGCCGGATTTAGGCTTGATAAGGCCCTAAGCTATTTGAGCTATGACGATTGCTCACTCGGACAATTATATTTAACTATATGACAATTGCTCACTCGGACAATTTTTGTTGGGGGCCCCGAAGAAAGTGGGGGCCCCGAAGAAAGTGGGGGCCCTAAGCTATAGCTTGTGTAGCTTATACGTAAATCCTGCACTGGACGCACTAGTCATATCAATCTCGACATATTGGACTTAGAGGCTTGAAATTTGGCCTTGGGCCGAAATAACATTGTGAAGTTTTGGTTGGAATATCTCGTATGCAAGCTACACTAATAATATTTATATTTCTCCATACATTTTAATGAAATATTAACGATAAGCCGCCCAAGTCTAACAGAGAAACGAACTGCGCCCCCCGAGGCAGTTGTGTAACGGAACCCAAACGGGTTTGTCCGCCGGCCAAGGGAGAGTGCTCATTCATTTTATTTGTTAAATTAATATTTAGATGAAATCAGTCCCTGGGAAAATCTTGGGGTGAAAATCTTGCGGGGAAAATCTTGGGGTGACCCATTTCAATTCAATTATATTTCAATTTGTATCGTATATTCAATTCAATTGTATTTCATTTCAATTCTGTCGATCGAATGCAATAACAAGACACATTTACAAACATGTCACGCAGACATACTTATAAAACACTTCATAATAGGGTTGGTTGGAAGAGATTGTCATATGATAAAAAACCCGCTCATTGTGTAATTTCACTATAAAGAGTAGCAACAAACAAACATAACCGTTTTTATTTTAAATATAGCCTTCCTTAAAAGTTTGTTTTTCATTTAACAAATCTTCTTAGTAAATATCCTATTCAAACCTTTAAATCAAGTATCTATTATCCTTCAGATGACAATCTCAATGTGGAAATTGAAGGAACTATACATAATGGTGACCTGATAGATTTCGAGGAGCAGTGGGAATCGGAATCAAACGATGACTATTGGGAACCTTCGCACGAGTACTTCTCCGTCCCATCCGTCAGCCCCGAAACCCAGTGGAACAATTATATCCAATCGAAAGTACAAGAAGGACATTTCTGCCCCGGTGCATACCACGCTCCGCCGACTCAGCCTCGCCGAAATGGCCCAATTCATATTGAAGAAGGACAATTCAGCGATGATGAATGATTATAATTTATTTATAAATTTCGACTGAATAATAATAAATTGAAGAGAAAATCATCACTTTTTATTTAATTATTTCTTTTCCAGTGTCCATACAATTTTTTCAATTTGGAAAGAACGGCCGCCAAGGTCTGAGTGCTCCATTGCCATTGATTGTCCAACCACTTGATACCTAAAAAAAAAAGTGATGTTATCAGATTGAAGTCTGTAGTGTCGAGGAAAATTTAGTCTGGTTGTGTTTATTGGGATTTTATTTATGAAGAAAATATTTTCTCGCTATGAAATAGCGAGAAAACTCGCTAGATACATTTAAATGGAATTTATTGTTTTGGAAATCTGAGTCAAGTATAAAAAAAAAATTGATAGGCGAAAACTGAGCTTGGTCGGTTTAACCCATGTTGTATTTTTTAAGTGAGTTGAGTCAGGGAAAATGAAAATTAGTCTTAACTCACTTTCCCAATAAAGTTTACTGACAAATGAGTCGTATAGAATCAAAGGCGGATAACTGTCAATTTAGTCAAAATAAAGTTATGTATGTGGCAACATAGGAAATTTTGAATACTTTTAGTGTATAAATTAATTTAGTTTCAAAAATAGATATATTTCATAGAAAATCCAATTACAAATCGTGGTTTACTTTCAAATCCGACTATCTGTGAACGGTGAGAAACAAACATGGCCTTCTTCGTCGGACGACCAATCACAGGCGAGCATTTTCGATGCATTGTAATGGCGGATGCGGCAGTTTCCATACATTACGTCGAGTGATCTTTATTGATTTATTGGAGATTAAGCGTATGCAGTTCTAATAATTCACTGAAAACGCAGTCATGGAGTGTAACCCCACAACGGTGGCTAATGGGCATTCACGAAAACGTCAGAGGGATCCCTCAACCTGGAAACGAAATGTGGCGAAGAGAGTGAGGTTAGTATCGTAGCCAGGGTTGGCACTTCTGATATTTTTTCATTCAAGTTCAGTGTATTGTTTTTTTTATATATTTAAGGTATTCAGCAAAATCACTACCAGAAAGAGTCTGTGAACATTCAACTAAAGCGCTTCAATGTGCCAAATTGACAATGGCTCAAATAATGCAATTGCATACTAAATTTTATGCCCACCGAGAAAAAATGGAGCAAGATGGGCTTATTTTGAAGTTTTGTACAGTTAGGCCAGTAAAGCACAGGCCTGGGTTTAAAGGCCAAAGGCAAACTGCAACAAAATATGCTGTCATTGTCGACCAAGGAAAAAAAAATCCCATATGTAAAGAATTCTTTTTATCGATATTTGGCATAACGAAACACAGAGTAGCATATGTCATGAATAGATTATATTACACCGCGGAATTTCCCACTGAAAAACGTGGTGGCAACCACAAAGAACACATATATGCTGCACAGAAAGAGTCCATCCACAACTTCATTCAGAAACTAAAATGTGTCGAGTCACATCACTGCAGGAAAAGCAAATTCGCAGAAAGGAAATATCTGCCATCAGACCTCGACATCAACAAGTTGTACAATATGTACAAAGACAGCGAATTTTCAAATCCAAATGTCAAGAAGTCATACTTTCGTAACATTTTTAATAAACTTTATAATATTGGCTTCGGATCACCTAAAACAGATGCCTGTTCTATGTGCTTGGAGCTACAAGAGAAAATAAAAAACGAAAGTGATCCTACCAAAAAGAATGTACTGATAACTACGAAAAAAGTCCATACGTTGAGAGCTAAATCGTTTTTCGATATGTTGCGTGATGAAGTGGATGGATTAAAAATCATCTCATTTGATTGTCAGAAGAATCTTCCCCTCCCAAAATTACCTGACCAGATAACTTATTACAGTCGGCAATTATATCTCTACAATCTCACAATGGTGGAGGGATCTTCTAGACTTCCATTTACAAAAGAACGTATTTTTGCATACGTATGTACTGAAAACGAACATAACAAAGATTCGAATCTTGTTGCATCCGCTGTATACCACCGTCTTACCGAAACGGACAAAACTAATGTTGATACTATCCGATTGGTTGCCGATGGATGCGGCGGCCAAAATAAGAATTGTATTGTTGTGGGTGCCTGCTGCGAATGGCTTCTGAAAAATGAATCAATTAAAAAAATTGAAATTGTGTTTCCCGTAACTGGACATTCATTTATGCCTGCAGATCGTGTGTTCGGAGTGATTGAGAGAAAATTAAAAAAAAGGAAGTAATTTTACACCCTAGCGAGATCAAAGACATTATCGCGGAAACGGCGACATTGGTGGAATTAGGTACAGAAGACTGGAGAGGTTCTGTTAAAAATGTTGTCAAACAGACAACATCATGGCCTATGAAGTTTAAAGAGTGCAAGAGATTCATTCTAACACGATCCAAAAAACATGGAAACGTCCTAATTCGAGGCGAACTTTTTTATAAAAGTGATGTTGCGCAGGCAGTGAACGTGTGCCAAAAAGGAAAAAACATTCAAATAATTGAACCGCAAACTTTGCCCAGTGGTGTACCTGTCAACAAAAATAAACTGCAAGACGTGAAAAAATTGCTTGAAAAGCACTTTGGTCCCGAGTGGATGGATTTGCAATGTTTAGAGTTTTACAAAAATCTACTAACGTCACAGGAGACACTAGCTGGTCCCCCTGAAGAAAACGCACGTGAATATTGCGAAGAACCTTTAGATGAAGCCCGCGATCTTCGCATATAAAATATATGAACATTGACATCCCCCCTCGTAGTAGTAATACTAGTCCGACCAGCTTATGGTCGAGTTAATTTTAATTTGTTTTTTTTTTAATTTTAATTGTAAGCCTAATTTTTAATTTATTAAAATAAGAAAATTCAATTCAATTTTGTGTATTTCTGACAACCCTCTTACTACCTTATTTTGATTAGAATCAAACGTGGCTATCTGCATTTGTTTGGAATCAAAGGTGGCTATCTTACCAAAGCTTGGTATCAAAAACAGCTATCTGCAAAGCTCAGTATCAAATCTGGCTATATGCAAAAAACAAATGCTAGAAATTGCTATAGTTTCAACCTTTTTGAGTTTTATATTTTTATTATAGATTCCTTAATGATTACAGATTCAATTATATAACAAATAACTTATCTAGGTACCAAACTCAGCCTTTTAAGCGTTTTATTTAAATTGCCATTATTCACCCACTAATCAGATATCCGACTTTGATTCTATACGACTCAAATGTCAATTGAAAATAGGTAGTCAATTGAAAATAGGTAGTCAATTGAGAATAGGTAGTCAATTGAGAATAGGTAGTCAATTGAGAATAGGTAGGTAGTCAATTGAGAATAGGTAGGTAAAACTTGTCAAAAAAATTATAATATAGTATATACCATATTATATAGTATATATGCACCCAATTCACTTCTAGGGGTGATTCTTGAAAAATTACGCATGCAAAATTTTTCAAGAATATGCCCCCTGTTTTTAAGACTCCACAAGTGGCCGATGCTAGAATATTCAGCATTTCGAACATTGAAATGGCTCTAGCTCACAATTTGTGTTTTCTGACTAATAGACCCACTTTTCCTTTAGCCACATAAAATTGTTTTATTGCTATCTGCTTACCCAAAAGAGGCGGATGCTAGTAGATTTAGCATTTCAACACCGCTCAAGTCCACTTCCAAATAAGTCGGATCCAGCACACTATATTTCACCGGAATCTCGTCAAAGATCTTGGATATGGCTTCTATCTCATATGGCCGCAGTCCCTAAGAATGACGAAAACAAATCAAATTTTCCCGCCGTTTTTAAAACAAAAAAAAACGACGGCATCGAGACTTACCTTTACTTTCACAGAGAGTGACGCTGGAAATTCTAATTTTATCAGTAAAATATAATGCATGTTGAATGTATAATAACGATGTTAAATGCTGAATTGATAACGCAACGTTTGATGAAAGTGCTGATTTTATACGAAAATAAAATTAAATAAGGCCCCTTCTGCCAATATCCCCGTTAATATCTTGAATTTTATTGAATGCCAATTTAATTTGAAGCGGTACAAAGAAGAACGATCTTTCAATTATTAAAAAATGATAATTCCATTTAAAAAAAAAATATTTAAAAAAGGTTTGTTTGAGTGAGAACAAAATATATTCAGTCTGTTAACCAAATATAGTTAAATATCTAAAAAAACATTTTACTTAAATTTAAACCCCATAAAAAAGTATCTCATCTTAAAAAGTCAAATTGACTTTGATCGTTCTTCCTCGTAACCATTTATTTCTCGTTTCTGTTTTTTTTGATAGACGCGCCCTTATATACCACAAACAACAAACGCTCTTTCTGGCCAGATATGTCACAACGACAGCTGTCATTTCGTCCGTTGTTATCGATGCTTTCTGCGGTTTTCGCGAGATCCGATAGATTAGATAGTTTATAATTATCTTCGCCATCCTGACCTATTTTATTAAGATGCAATGTATTTACCGCTCTATGATATTAAGGATGCCAAAGTTTTATTTAAAATTCCGTTCGCACAGTTAGCAAAGTTCACTGTGTCGCTCCCGCTGTTTGGTTTTCTGTTTTGTGTCGTGGTTTCCATTTTAAAAGATTTCGACGCTGCTAATTTTACGCACTGTCATGTTTTCAACGTTTTCCCTTCGGTATCAGCCGCCATCGGCAATTTCTATCCTCAAAACTTTATTTGGAAGCTAACGGTGACCGTTCATGCTCCGCTGCGACTTCTCGTAGTGGTGATGTATTTTTCGTATTATTTACATGTTCTGAGTTCTAAAGTACACTTTTTGGCGGTATTCGCATGTTTATTAAATGCAATTGAAAATATATCTTTAGTCTGTTTGTCGTACTGGACGTCATCGGAGAATTATCGTACGTGTATTGATAATTAAATTATTTAAATAATATAATGGTTAAATTTAATTTATATTTATCATATTATATTTGTGTTTAATTAATCTTTTCAGCCGTCCATAAAGCAAGTTTCATAACTTTTATAGCAACGTCCGAAGTATACATGCTGCTGACATGTTTCTTACTAACGAGGTATAGAAGACTGCCTCCTTTAGAAAAGGAGTCCGTGTCGATTGGTTTGAAGAGAAAGCTTCTTGCGGTTAATATATGTTCGTTTGCGATTGCTGGATATTTCTTCGTTAGGCATAATACACACTGCGAACCACTAGGTAATTATAAATCTTGCACAACTGACAAAAAGTCAAGTTTCAAAATAATAGGAAAAACTTCATTGAAAAATATTTTAAAAATCGTATAAGCATATATAATCATAACTTGGAAAGCTCTCAATCGGATTTTCAGAATCAGGATTAAATCAAAGATTATATTTATTTTCTTGTAATAATTTTGAGTTAATTCTTTTACCGCCCTACCTACATGAACGTATGTGATACATCCGCTATCATATAGGAAAAAATATATTAAAATTATGTATAGAGAAATTTATATAAAACCGCTGTATACAGGTGAATGAAATATAAACGGAAATTTTGCTATTCTGCTTACTTCGCAGTCCCTAGCTAAATGATGTCGAGTGCAGTTGGTATCTGGTTTGTCAGGAGTGGGGGAACCGAGTTGGTTAGCGAGTGCTCTCGGTTCTGTCGTCAGTACAGCCACCACCGAGCAAAAGATACATTACTCTGATGCACAACGCATTATCATAGTTTTTAAACGATAAGGGCGCTAAACCATCTGAAATTTTTAGTCGATTGAAGGCACAGTTTGGGGACAGGCAACTGTCTCGTATACGTGGGCCAAAGAATTTGAGGGTGGATGAAAACGTGTCAAAAACAAAGGTCATGATCGACACCCGAGGACCAGCCTTACAGATGACAATATCCGTACCGTTAAAGAGCTTATTGAACGAGATCAGATGGTAACTGTTAAAGAAACCTCATCAGAAGTGGGTATGCTGATACCCACTTCTGATGTCTCCCAGTGTTCAATCCGTTACCATTGACCGTTCTTGGCTTCAGAAAATTGGTGCCCGTTGGGTTCCGAGGTTGTTGACCGGAAATCAAAAAAGGAAATCGAAATTGTTGACTGGAAATCAGGGGGGAAACCCCCGAACACCCTCCTTACAGTCCGGACTTGTCCTCCTGTGACTAGTTTTTATTCGCCTCCTTGAAGGAAAACGATTCGCAAGCATGAGCATTTGGCTCACGACTCGACCTCAATCTTTTTATGGGAGAGGGATATTGCAGTTTCCAAATTGTTGGCAAAAGAGTGGAGCTTGCAGGATACGTAGAGAAGAACTAAAGTTTTCACTCTAGTATATCATTAACCCCTCGCGGCCCGCGGTTTGAATTTTAATGTGTGCCTTACGGCCCGTAAGAAATTCGCGAGTCTCAAAAAAAAGATGGCGTTTCAGAAAAAAAACGATTACTCCGAAACTGTCACACCGATCGTCTAAAAAAGACCTGTTTTATGTTCCTATTGAAATTTGCTATTAGATATTTGTAACGTCGTTATGTAAAGCAATAAAGATTATTCATAATTATTAGTCGATTAAATAATCCATAATTAGCGGTCGGCCTCGCCTGGCCATTTCGGGCCGTCTGGGGTTCGACGGTAAATATCAATTCTGGACGTTTCGGGCCGTCTGGTACGCGAGGGGTTAATCAACAAAATACCGTTTATATTTGATTCACCCATGTACAACAACCGCTTATATCAGACGCTACCATATATTTATTATACTATAAATCAATGGATGCTACATATTTTGTCTGGTATATTTTAATCAAGTATTGTTATTGAGAAAACTAATGAAAAAAAAACTACTTTTACCTACTTTTTGAATAATAACCCAAAGGTAGGGCGGTTAAAAAACCAATACTTTTTGTATGAGATGTCGTTGTATGAAGTGACCTCCATTGTATCAAATTATTCTATGTTTGGGTGTAAACTATTTTTTTTTGGGTAGTCGTTACGTTTTATTGGCGAGTCAATTGTAATACAGAATTACTGTTTTAACTTGCGTTATAGTCTAACATATGATACATAAATATGCTTATCTATTTATTCATATAAAAAAGACTTGGACGAATATAATTGGCGCTCATTTTTTTTTAATGTAATAAACGGTACTTGCTTACTTGCTCATGATTAAATTTTATCTTTTTAATTTCAGTCTATTCAATGTTTGCACTGATGGAATATATCGTGATTCTGACTAATATGGGCTTTCACATGACAGCAGCTCTCGATTTCACCGGAAAAGAAATAGTATTTAAACCGAGCGGAGTATCTTTTACGTAAGCTGGAACCTTACCAGATCAGACATAGCCAAGCCTCCCTTTTCTGTCTTATAGACAGATCACCGAATCAACGATTTGATTTGTGGGAAAAGTCATAGTTTTAATAAAACAATTGTGATAATATTTTTTTTTAAAATAGATAAAATTTTATTGACAATAAAAAAGTGTAAAATTATCACCGTATATAAAACAAGCTTCTTTCTTATTGTAATTTGAACTGTTGCTCCATTTTATCGGCTACCAATTCGGCGATTGCTAAGGAGGATGTAGCGCCTGGGGATGGTGCGTTTCTGCAGTGAAGAACTCTATCACTGCCATCGAAAACAAAATCATCAACGAGAGAACCTGTCAATTGAAAATATCTATAAAACACCAGTTTCTTAGTGATAATATTTAATTCATTACAGGCTGCGCCAGATTTCTTGGTCCCTCGCCCACATGCTCAGTTCACATGTATTGCATTTATTGAACACTAATATACTGAAACCAAAAAGGGAACGAAGTCCCTGAAAGAATTAGGATGACTATAAATGCAATACGAGTGATGTGAGCAAGGGACCAAGAAATTTGGAGCGGTCAATACCTTCCGCATCCATCGCTTGTGCCCTGACCCCTGCGGGTCCCTTGCCCACGTCTGCAACGGTTAATTCCGGGATAAACTTCTGCAGCTTTTTAACCTCCATCGATGGTATCGCAGACCCCAAAATTTGAAACAATCCAAACGTGGCATAGCGTAAAGCGAGCTTTTGGAATCCTGGGTGTTTCAGCACGTATTTCAATTCCGCCCATTTAAAATCTCTCCACTTGTAGCCTTCTCTCTTAAACGCTAAGATGGCGTTGGGTCCGAGTATCACGCTTCCGTCCATCCGTGGCGTAAAATGCACGCCGAGAAACGGAAAGCGCGGATCTGGCACCGGGTAAATGTTGCCCCTTATAAGATTCGTCTTCTTCGGATTGAGTAATAAGTATTCACCGCGGAACGGAACTACGATCGGATCCGGCGTGCAGCCCGTCAGCATTGCGATTTGATCCGATTGCAAGCCGCAACACGTCAAAACGTACTTTGCTCGTATTTTTCCTTTCGATGACGAAATACTGACAGGATACTCCGCATTTCCAGTTTCTTCTTTGAACGAATCCACCTTGAAATTAAAAAATATCTTTCCACCAGCTTTTTTAAAATCGTCCGCATATGACTCAACCACTTTTCCATAATCTACTATACCAGTGTGAGGCGAATGAATTGCCTTCAACCCAATACAGTGAGGTTCAATCTCTTTTATTCCTTGGGCATTTACCACCCGCATGTCGGGCACTTTATTTTGAATCCCTCGGTCGATCAATTCGTCTAATCGCTTCACTTCCAGCGGATCAGTAGCGACAATCAATTTCCCACATTTTTTATACGGTATGTTTTTTGAATCACAGTAATCGTACATAAGCTTCATTCCTCTGACACATAGCTTAGCTTTTAAAGAGCCTGGTTTATAATATATTCCGGCGTGGATCACACCGCTGTTGTGACCGGTCTGGTGCTTGCCGTAATAGTCCTCTTTTTCTACTAACGCTACGCTTAAGGTCGGATGTCTTTTTAACAATTCGCGGGCTGATGCCGCCCCGACGATTCCACCGCCGACTACTGCTAGGTCGAAGGTATTATCATCATTTGCAGTACTGAAATTAACAACATTTTATATTGACCAGACAGTAATCATGCTTTAAAACATATATGATTCGTTGCTGCAGAACACGCATTGGAATTTATGCAGTTTAGCCAACTCAGACATTTTTTTAACTTACTTAACCTACTGCTAAATAGGTGTTTATGACGGTTTTAAAAAAAATCTAAGCCTACTGCCGTACAGGTGTTTATGAATTGTTTTTTTTAAAAACTGACAACCTAATGACATATGTTTACGAATTGTTTTACAGGTGTTTAACAAATTGTTTTAAAAAAACTAACAACCTACCGCCATATTGTAGGTGTTTATGAATTGTTTTTTTTAATATATTTTTTTAACCCTTCTACTGTTTAGGTGTTTGCCGCTTCTTTAAACGCATTATATCGCATATTTATAGAGTTAAAACAAAGATTTTATACAGATTCTAAATGAGTGTGATGAATATAGTGAGGAAACATAAAACATCTTTAATATAGAAGAGTTTGCTAAACTGCATAAATACCCACGTACCTTGATAATTGACGAAATCTAAATACGTTACAGCATTTTAAATTACTTAAGTTTAGTGTTCTTCCTCGTAAGAACATTCTAAAATCGGTCTAAAAATCTGCGGTTGAAGATTAATATTATAAAGATTATGTCACCAAACTGGTATTTGAATAATTTCACTGATAATGGCTATCATTTCTTTCACGTCATTTTAATTTTAAAAACACCGGGCAACTGTGCCCCTAAAGTTTGATGGGCGGTTTACACTCTCGCGCGAGGCGCGAGGCGAGACGCAAAACCATGTTGTAAACAAACGGAACAGAGGCAAAGCTTCTAGCAAGTAGGTAAACATTTTGTACGCTCGTTAGAAGCTTTGCCTCTGTTCCATTTGTTTACTGATATGGTTTTGCGTCTCGCCTCGCGCCTCGCGCGAGAGTGTAAACGCCCTATGACAGGTTTGACAGGCAGCACTTCTTAGATAACTGTGGCGGTGACAATGCAAATAGAGTTGGGTAAATTGCGATTGATCGACTTTAACGCTCCGCAAAATAATCGACCGAGTCGCAACGCGGGTTGATTAATCGATCGGCGCAGCGTGGCGCCGACGCACGGTGGGTTGGTCGAATCTGTACTTTGAGGGACTTGGGAACCAAAATTTTTTTTTTAATGAAAATATGCTTTGAAATATGTATTTTTCATCATTTTTCGGATCCATTCATCTGACAAAATTGCATTTTTGTGGACACGATTAATATGCAGAACGATAGTAGAGGAGACAAGAATTAATAAAAAGAAGGTTTCGAAGCGGGATCTATCAGGACAAAGCAGACATTTAGTTCTTTTCGATCCGTCCCATACAAAAAATCTGAAAATATTTTTTCTGGTCAAAGTATAGAGTTTAGAAAAAAAACATAAAAATGGTCAACTACAATTACAACTACAACTACGAATTAATAAGGTATATCCATCGCCATAAAGAAAACAGTGAAAAAACAAAGTTGGTTCCTAAGTCCACAAAGTACAGTTTCGACCAACCGTGCTACGGGCGGGTCGCGAGGTTTTTGTGGCGATCGACCCGTTTGCGTGCGAGTTGATCAATCGAATACTCGCGGCTCAGCTGGCTAGCTCAGAGCTCGACACCCCTCCCCCCTTCCACCAGAGCAGCACCCTTATCCTTACTCGGAGACATATTCCCCGCTAGTGAACATAACATACAATAATTCCTTCATCCCTATCAGATGTACGCCCTTGTATGGAACTGTGATGTCCCTCGTCTTTGTTCTTAGGCTAGACATACGTAGGCCTCTGGTTCACACGCTTTTTTTGCAGTGAAAAACTACGGTTCATTCGCCGCCTAAACGCGACGAAATAACCGTAGCACAGCAAAGAAAGCGTTTTCACCGCAAAAAAGTGCGTGGGCAAGAGGCCTAACAGGCCTATCTATAAACAGCTGTTTGTGGTACTTAAGAGTTGTGCCGATCGCGGCTTTTGAACGACCCGGGTCGTGAACGACCACTTTGGATGGCGAACGATTCACTCGTTGACGACATAATTACAAACTGGCACAAAACCACCATCACCCTAGTTGCGTGGAACTTCCACAAAGAAAAGAAGAAGTGATTCGGGAGGAAGCCATCCAGATCGATAGATCGCGACCCGGCCGTTAAAATCCGCGATCGGCCTAACTCTAATCAGCAAACAGCTGTTGATAGAAAAAAGAAAGTTGACATTTTTCGTATGTCGTCCTATTAATCGGCAAGGTCTGTGCTTACGTCATAATAGGGGTTATATGTTGCGATTTTGCTATTTTTATTTTTACGAATTCGGCATGATACGGCAGTTACAAACTCGTTGTTTTTCTTAGTTAGCACCCGTCCAGTGGATGATTCTGTACATAATATTCGGATTCAATTTGATCCACTTCAATTCATACAAATCAAAAATATTACAAAAAAAAACACATTTTTTTGGATATTGCTATTATGATATTTTTCTATAGAAAAACAGAAAATTGAGTTTGAAATGTTTTAAAAGTTTTTGGTTTAGTATTGTTATTGAGGAAAAGCATCTCTTATGTTTAACTTTCGGATATTCAGTATTTTTGCCTCGATGACAAAGGCTTTAAAATCAAAAACACTAGTAGATGATTTTTGACTCAGTTTTTTTTATGTACAAAAACTACCTATAATATGAAAAAAATGTCGTTTTTTGGTTCCCTTGTACGGGTTTCACGCGCAAAATACGCGATTCACGCGTATTTTGCGTCGTTTGAAGGATCCGCGCGTACATAACCGTTTCGACTGCCCCCCATATACATGTGAGTTTTAATTAACCGGCATCCTTGAAGGGGATGAAGTAGTACGAGCAACTGAGAAACTTTTGATAAATTTTGAGGGAAAAACAAAATAAAACATTTTTATTTTTTTTCAACTGAAAAATGAAACTTCCCGAAAAATAGTACCTATACAAAGCGCTGAGCACGATGCGCCATCTAGCGGTAGGTAAAATATCGCTTATATCGTTTATTAGCAATATTCTACCTACCGCTAGATGGCGCAGCGCGCTCAAACGCCTGTCAATCTTTTATTTAACAATCAAGTACTTCAAATTTTTCAAACAAAAAAAAACTAAAATACATATTTTTTAAATTTAATTTTTCCATTTTTTTTATCAAAACTTGCTTAATTGCTCGTACTGATTCCCCCCCCTTAAAGGATGCCGGTTAATTAAAAGTTATCCTGTTTATTATATAAATATATAATATACATGACTAACAAGATTAATTACTAGGTAATAAGAGTGAATTCATGAAAAACGATATTGTTAATATTTATTCACAAAATCGACCGAAAAGTTGCAGCGCAGATTTTGCGCGCGAAGACTGGCGGTTTAAAGGCAAAAAACATTTCACTCCAAAACCGTTCTTAATAATTGAGAGAGCTACCGATTGGATTCTGGAGGTCCATTGGGCCTCAGAGCAGTATCATTTTCTTGAGTCTCGGATGCATAGCTCTCCCTCCAGTATGACTCTTTACTCTCCATCTCGGAAGATGGCTCTTATTGTAGAATAAACAGTCCTATGGGAGTCTAATGTCCTTAAAGACCATGAGTACAAACTAAACAAATACCATTATTTCAATAATGCTGTCACCCAAAATGGCTTCTACTATCTACTTTCACGCGGAGGAAGTCAGCACTCATGGCATGCCATCCAAATCCCCGCTTTATCTCTTTTAAGATCTTAATATCTTTAGGAAAATAATCAACTCATTCCTAGAAAATGATCTAAAACTGCAATTTCCACAACAAGTATTATGGCTTCGAAGGAGGAGTGAATGGAGGTAACGTGCACGCTCGCATGCGGCAAGACAGCTGTCATAAGCCTACCACAGCCGGTCGTTCGTCCGGGGTCCACTGTTCCTTCCAGAAGTGTATTAATAATATTATGACTCCGGTCGGTGAATTCCATGGAAGCTCCTTTTGTTTTATTTATTATTTATCCACAGACTTATTCGATTCCCTCCATCAAGGATGTCTATGACACTATGGTTTACACCAAGTATAGTGATGCTGTAGCTCGGGTATCACGTGAACTAGAATCAACACCAGCTTCTTGAATTAGCAACTTAGAAGAAAAATTAATTGATTGTTTATACTCTATGTGAAATTTCACTATGGGCAGGTTTATTATCATACGACAATCTCTTACAACCAACCCTAATATGAAGCGTTTATATGTATGTGCTCGGGTAGCATGTGTGTGTGGGTGTCTTGATATTTCATTCAATCGACATAATTAAAAGACAATTCATTAATTTTGTCCCAGCATAAAATGGGAACCTTACAATGTAAGATCAGGTGACCTAACCACTATTGCCACTGGGCTGTTCACAGTACCGTCCACGTATATGTTTTGCTGGTTAGCAATGTTCAACGATAGTTGGCGTTCAGCGGCGTTGGCCTTTTTTACAGTTCCAGCCAGCATTCTACCCTCTACTGACTAAACGCTGCAACCCAGGTTGCTTGAATCCTTAATAGAAATACATCATACAGGTGAACTAGAATCAACACCAGCTTCTTGAATTAGCAACTTAGAAGAAATATTAATTGATTGTTTATACTCTATGTGAAATTTCACTATGGGCAGGTTTATTATCATACGACAATCTCTTACAACCAACCCTAATATGAAGCGTTTATATGTATGTGCTCGGGTAGCATGTGTGTGTGGGTGTCTTGATATTTCATTCAATCGACATAATTAAAAGACAATTCATTAATTTTGTCCCAGCATAAAATGGGAACCTTACAATGTAAGATCAGGTAACCTAACCACTATTGCCACTGGGCTGTTCACAGTACCGTCCACGTATATGTTTTGCTGGTTAGCAATGTTCAACGATAGTTGGCGTTCAGCGGCGTTGGCCTTTTTTACAGTTCCAGCCAGCATTCTACCCTCTACTGACTAAACGCTGCAACCCAGGTTGCTTGAATCCTTAATAGAAATACATCATACAGGGTGTGTTCACAGCATGGACATTTTTTTTACTATATAACGCTGATATTATTTATTTACGATACCTACTGCTTAATGGCGCTGCGCGCTCAAAGGCTTCTGAAACCGTTATTTAACAGTCAATTTCTTCAATCTTTCAAATTAAAAACAAAAAAAAAAAAAAAAAAGTTGTTAAAAGTTGCTTACTTTGTTGTTCTTATTCACACAATAAAAAAATGCCCGTGCAGTAATCATACCTCTATAGTGTGGCCCCATGGCCCCCGTATAATTGATACAGCAGATACGGCGGTAGCTACACCCCTGGTGTAAAGTGCAATGAAGACATTAACCCTGACTTTCTCAAAACATGCTTTTGCAGGGTTGAGCCAAGAGCTCCACAGTGGCAGTAACACAGATTGTTGTTGTTACTTTTTATTGCGAACATTTTACACTGGGTGGGTTTTATTGCCTTACGACAATCTACATGGCACACCAAAATGATTGGGAATAGGAAGTAACTTCAAAATAATTTATTCATTTTGTACTTTACAATAAAATTAGTGCACTTCAAATATGAAGTTGGGGTTGTTAACCTCTTCGCTGCGCAACACATTTTGAAGTCGAGTCAGAATTTGGAAGTCGTCCACCGAAGTGGAGCGTTGCCGAATGGAGTGCCCATGAATGGCGACCTTAAGATACTACGCACTGATTTTCATATTTTTTAAATACATTAACAAGGTAAATTATTTTTCATTATTTTAATATGACTAATTAAAAAAACAACATTCAAAGAGCACTTTAAAATATCATATTCGTAGATATTTTACCATGTTTTTAATCATCGAATCGCAAGTGTTTTGTGTTGGGCTGAGACGCCGGAGTGGTTGAAGGGCCTATTTTAGAAGGGACAGTCGATTGCGTGATCTTCATACGCAAGCGGTCTCCGCCACGCATTTTGCGCTTTCCTCCATGTGCCCGGGATTCCCATTCCTTCTTCACTCGATCCCAATGAAGATCTTCTTCTTCGCCAGTGAGAATGTGACAATCGTTGAAGACTCCAGACTCTGTAAACTGGTAAAATAAGGGTGTCAACTGGACAACAAACTAAACTGCCTTTCGGGTTTTTGTTAAAATTATAATAATAACTAGTGCAGATCTTTGCTGGCCATCACCATCATCGTTCTGAAGATATTTGAGCATAACCTCCGAGAAGAAAGTGTCAATTGTTTGCACAAGTCGTGAACTCGAACTTCTGGTTTGGTTTCATCCAGTAATTGAACTGAATCCTTGTCATCAATAATCTGTTCGTCGACTGTCAACCAACTGTCGATTATTTAAAACAATTACTCTATATATTACAATTATACGGTCAAAGAGTTTATTAAACACTAGCTGCGCCCTGCGGTTTCACCCGCGTGGTGATAGAAAATTGTGATAATGATGATAGAAAACTATATATCTTTATAAATTATAGCCTATGTGTTATTCTAATGTGTAAGCTATATTATTGTAAAGTTTCATCAAAATCCATTCAGTAGTTTTTGCGTGAAAGAGTAACAAACATCCATACATACATTCTTACAAACTTTCGCGTTTATAATGTAGTAGGATTTCAAACTTAAAACTAGGCCAGTGCCTCTAATTATTTCTATACTTTTATGATAAGATTTATTAGATTTATGAAAGATATTATTTTTACTTTCCCTGTCAACCAACCAACCAGGAGAAAAGTATTATAAATGTGATTTTTTTTATTTTTGAGATGAAGATGGAAATATTCTTTTTGAGACCCCCTGAGACGATTAGGACCACTTCCAAATTGATCTGTCTGTGTGTGCATTCATTTTAGATAGAGCCCAAACGTTTAATCCGATTGAGCTGAAATTTGGTATACAGGCATCATTTGGTCATGGCAAGTGTTGAAAAGATTGAAATTAAAACCGGTTCACCAAGGGAGGGGGTGTACTAGTCGATCGATCTCAAAATATCTATCCAATTTGATCAATCTCAAAATATCGGACTTAAAGACTTGAAATTTGGTACCCAGATGCCTTATTGGGCCAAAAACACATCATGAAATTTTGGTTAGAATACCTCATATCCAAACTACTGTCCGCGCGCAAGCTCCGAGGAATGGGGGCTGGGAAAGAGGGCGGATGACGCCACCACTGACCGTCGCTTGATACCCCGATTTCACCCAGTGGGGGGGGGGGGTCGGAAAAATCACCAAATATCGCAAGGGGGGAGGGGGTGGGCGTAGAGATAGTCACGTGTATTTATTTTGTTGTCGAATGCGCGGTTTATAAACGAAAATCGGCGAGTGTCCTTGACTGCCGTTGCTAGGCAACGATTCAACAACGATTCATAGTACTTTATTTTCCAGAATTAAATTAGA
Organism: Micropterix aruncella; assembly: GCA_944548615.1. NCBI lineage: Eukaryota > Metazoa > Arthropoda > Insecta > Lepidoptera > Micropterigidae > Micropterix > Micropterix aruncella. The sequence goes on along the minus strand of OX155953.1, from coordinate 8,460,690 downwards.
TTATACCTGTATTTAACCCGTTGAGTATGATACGACCAAATCTGGTTCTGAAACAATTATCCGTTGAGTATGATACGACCAGATCTGGTTCCGCGTTTTTTTCACTTCTTTGACGTTCTCATATTTATTCATAATTATCTAATTGTTTTACAAAATGATATTTCAATATTCTATATTCGAAATTTCAATGCAATCATTGTGCAGTTATTCTTTTTATGATTGGTGTAGTAGTTTCGTAGTTATAGTACTTTAAGGTCGATGTCGCCGAAAATCCTGCAAAAGAGACAGATGCATCCATGAAAATACCCATTTACTCCAAGGGTTAAAGATGTGCAATAGAAATTTTGAAAATTGGGAAGGATTCTGAAATTTTTTTGAGATACTTTTGTATCAAAAAATACACGTGATCTTGGGGGGTAGCCTAAAACATCACCACGTATCACCAAGAGGGAAGGGGGGGGTCTGCGGGGTATGAAGCGACGGTCGGGGCGGCATCATCCGCCCGCTTTCCCAGTTCCCGATTCCTCAGAGCTCGCGCGCAGACTGTACACTAATAATATTTAAGTTCTGCCATACATTTTAATCAAATATTATTTCCATCCGTTGGCGTTTGGCCCGATCCGCCCTAAGCTGAGAAAGGAACCGCGCCGCCCGAGGCCAATGCAATGGAACCCAGCCGGGTTCATCCGCCGGCCGAGAGAGGGCGCTCACCGATTTTATTTATGAAATTAGTATTCAGAGAAAATGAGTCCTTGGATACTTGCAGGGTGACAGTTTTGTTTTGGGGTGAAAAGTTGTTTTTTTTTTATTTGTATCAATTTACTTATTTAGTATTCCATATTTGGGATTTGGGTTACTTTCACTACTTCAATACTAACCTGTTTAGCATACTCGGCACCATCGAAACGAAGATACATCTGTGACTGCCCCTGTTTTAATTCGACGTGCAAGACGTGAACATTGCTCTTGGTGGAGACTTTCATCTCACGCACATCAACACAAGGCTCGGGTAGGTTTACTCGTACAATAATTCCAGGGGTTTTTTCAGGACATTTCCTCATATATTTTGACATTTTAGACGGCGGCATGACGTCGGATTCTTCTTTGACTACAATGAAAAAAAATATTTATTTGGTTATGAATACAGTGATTAGAATTAATGGCAGAGCATTAGAGTAAACAATACATCAAAATTATTAAGTCATTACTGTTGTTTGTTTTTAAAGCAAAATACCTATTATGTATACCTAGTATTTATATTACTGAATATTACAGGTTTTTTTTAAATGGAAGGCACTTAGGCACTTATCGCTCAAGGTATAATAATCGACCATGTATACATTCCAACATCTGGGGGTATCAGCACAATGGCCGAACCCGTCAACCCAGGGAGTTATTTTATCTCCCATGCAGTGAACGTGAAGACTCGGCGGACAAAGACAGTCCACTGTCCTCCACCGACGAGCCTGTGGGAGTCCAGCGCCTTGCCGCGAGGCACTTCGAAGTGAGCCCAGCGCTCTCACTACCAGATTTGGCCGGATTTCTCCATCGTCTAGTATGGTCGCAAATTCAGTAGCTTGCGCGGCCTTTACCTGATATTAACGATAATTCAGTTTGAATTTATCGCACACCGAGGTGTCCTTTGCTCGTCTTTCACATAAAATCGGGTGGCCATTGGGTCAATTCGAGAGTAGCCGACATCAAGTCAACAACCACCCCCGCTGCTTAGGAAGCGTATAAGACTGATAGGAGCTGTCTGAATAGGAGCTGAATCGTGAGTTGAGCCGATCCGAGAACAAAATGGATCTTGTGGCCCAAGCTGCACGAAACCGTTCACCACCAAATGCCCGGAATGCACAATCAATTGACTAACGCCGCACGGTGCGCAAACCGTCCAGGAGCGCCCGATGGTTGATTACCCTGGCTCGCACTTCTGCGTGGAGGCCGCCGGATGGTTGTCGACCTGTGCGTTTGACCGACCCTATACAACTGGGTCTCAGTGGCCAAACTGCAACATCTCCCAAACACATTCCAACAATTAATAAGAGTGTGATTAAAAAGCAATTACCTGATTTACCAGCTGCGAGAGCAGTCAAATCAGAATCGCATTGCGGATTCGTGGCCTTTGAACGTAGTGCCTTCTTCATTTCGGTGTAGTGTTTCCTCTGCAGCGTCAGATATTTATTCCGTAAGACCTTCCATTCCGGCTTGGGCAGCACTTGAAGACTGAGCTCCAAGCCCTCAGGCAGCGTTTCGCTGTGCATCTTTGATTTTTTTCGTTTCTTGATATTTCTATTTCGCGAAGACTTTTTTGTTTTATCTCCCTCGTCGTCTTCGAGATCCGACGGCTCCGGTTTGGAGGGATCATTCTCTTTTTCGTCTTCACTCGCCTGAATGGTATCCTGAAAATTTTAAATACCGGTTATCAACCTTCAGTGACGTCATAGCTCTCTTTCATCCGTACATAAAAATCTATTCATTCGTTTGAATCATTGTCCCTTTTGAGCAACCTGAGATAGATGTAATGAAGGGATGGACAATCTATTCTTCCTTGTCACTCCAACTCCCGCGCAATGCATTTTTTTTATCCAGTCGGATAAAAGTATGTCTAATCAGGATTTCAAAATATTGTGTTCCTTATATAAATATCAAAATATCAAACAGGTTGATTTATTTTCAATGTTATATATATCAACTTTGGATATTTATTATGCATAAAAAAATTATTAAATTATTATAGTCAGCCAGTCATTATGGCCAGTCACTAACATTTTGACAAAATGGGGTTAAAGTCACTTTATACCTAGTTTTTCATCCTCTTTCAGGTCATAAAGTCCACTATCTTGTTTTACTGCATGCTGTTGCTGTTTGTGGTTTGTACATAATATCCCAAAAAAATACTGGTTTCCCAAAATAAAATGGTTATCGAATCATGACAGACTAACCATACATCAAATGTTAGAAATAATAGTTTAATAAAACTTAGGTGCACAAATATTAACATATTTCTAAACATGTATGTTGAGTATATTTTAACATTGAACTAACTACCAAAAATTATTTGACTTTGACAATGAATTGTACTATTTTGACTAGGTATTTTTATAACAAATTCTATATTACTTAACATAATATATTAAATATTAATGACTGTTACTTTCTTTTCTCATATATAACTTTATTTATATCATTTAATCGAATTTTATATTATATTTACAGTCGATTATATAATGGAATTGCATTTTATTTATTATATTATCTTTTAATATTTTTTATTATTATTTTATTTTTTTTATTTTGAAGACCACATTTTAGGGCAATTTAGTGTTATTAGCTTTTTACTAAAACTTTTGTAAGCAACCAAGCAATCAAGCAAACTTGATTGTAATATTAGAGTCCTATCCACTCTAGAAGGGGCTAGTCCCAGTTGGGGGACAGAAACAAATAAGCAAAAGGTTAAGGTTTTGCCATTCGATTCCTGTTATTCGTGTAAGCTAATCAATGTTTTAAAGTAATTAATTCTTAAATAAATAAATAAAAATAAATACTACGTTTTAACATGAAAGAAGACACCTCTTTAAAGACCTATGTCACACCGCTGCTGAGGAATGTCTGTCAACAAGGTTGACAGCAAAATAGGCGGCAAATTTAGTTGATACAAGATATAATATATGGTCCAAAACTGAGGGTGCAGAGCAGTCGTCAGTCATTTCTTATCTCCTTGGAAATACCAACTTTCAGGCTAATTCTACAATCATGTTATAAAACTATTATTTATTATTCTTTCATGGATAATTAAGAACTATTGATAAAAATTATATCATCATGTAAATAAACAAGAATTTGTAAATGATGTAAAAAAATGTAAATATGGTGTAACATGGTGTAATATGCTGTAAAAACAATACTTTAACAACCAGACCCCTTTTGTTGCAAAAAGCGCACTAAAGAAATAACAAATTTAAATAATAATATGTGAAGAGGTTGTAAATAATTGAACAGAAGGTGCGTTACATTTTATTTTGAGAAGATGCTAATTCATATACTTTTGGATTTGAGCAAAAGGACAAAATGGAGTAAGTCTTACCTTCTCAATATTCGCAGAATCGGTATCGTCACTGGTGTAATCCGACTTGCTCTCCCATTTCATTCTCTTCCGGGATCTCGTCTGCGCCTGCTCTACAACTTCCTCCCCTACAGACTCAAGTTTCGTCGACCCCTTCCGCTGCCCGCTCTTTCTTTTTTTCCCAAAACTCTCCGATTCGCTTTTATCCAGTTTTCCCTTTGGTTCCGCCGCATCGTCAGCCTCCGCGTCTTTTATCATCTCTTTCTTTTCGTTATCGCTCTCGCTATGCAAGCGCTGCTTTTTGGCAATCGTCGGTTCCCCATCGAGCGCTTTCTCTGATGTTTCTGATTTGCGGTTACGTTTAATCCTTTTCGGTTCACCAGCATCTTTCAGTTTATCATCCGAGTCGTTTTTATTGGAGTTCTCTTCGTCGGGGAGGGTTTCCATTAGGTCTGAATTTTCACGATGCGGTGGTGGCTCGAAGGTTTTCACGGAAACCAGCTCATCCGGGAGAATATTCGTCGGCAGTTTGCAACCCATTTCGGTGAAGGCTTTCAAGCATTCTTGGGCATCTTCTGCCTTCTTGTATTCAATAAACGCGAATCCCTGAGAATAACGAAAAGGACAATGTCAAAAGGACAACTTCAACAATAAAGGTAGGATAGATGAAAAACAAAAAAAAAACATTCAAAATCGCTAACTGCAAAAAGGGAACGAATACCTTTTAAAAAAAATATATAAGACACAAAAACATCGCAATGATCACACGGTTGCGTTTCTTCATGAATTAATATCGGAAAATAGTTCATGCGAACGAAACAGAGCAGTGCGTTAGAGCGGAATGTAAAATGAATGATCGCATCTTTTCCGCATAATAACTACCTGCCGAACATAAAACCAACTGAATTAAATTGAAAACATTTCATCCGGTCTTAGATTATGCCGCTTTATGTTCGATTGGTAGTTTTGTGGTGAAAAAGTGACAACCGTTCATTTTACATTCAGCTCTAACGAATTGGCCTGTCTCGCTGGCATGAACTAATTCTGATTTTAGTTCATGAAGAAACGCAAACGGGCCCAGTACGTAGTTATAATCGAAATGAAGCATAGCTTTCCTTCTCCTTTTCTTAGTCTTTGACAGTAAGTAGCAAAATGTATGGGAGTGGATGTGAGAACCGTCCTCCGAACATGCCGCGTGAAAAAAACTTTCACAAATATTAATATCATGCAAAAATAATTCATTTTCTAAAAATGAAAATTTAGGAGACAACCTTATTGAAGCATTATTTTTCATGAAGGGTATTTACCATCGTTGTATAGAGCAGTGATAACTTGTCTCTTATCAGTTTCGAAAAGACTTTCCTTACATAGAAGAACTAAACCCCCTAACCTCCCTAACACCCCCCCCCCCCCGGTAGTGATTGTGTCAAGTGATTATGATTGCAAACGTAGTAATTATGTAACATTTCCGTGGCAAAAAAATTGGTATTTTCCAATATGACGTAGTATATTCTTAAATATGGTGGAATTTTAAAATTATTTGTGTCGCTCGTGTAAGAGATATTTCAACTAAAATTTAACAATGTGATTTCGGCACAACAATGCATCTGTGCACCTTCCAATTTCAAATCTCTAAGTCCAATATTTCAAAGTATGACTATCGCACTCTCTGGTGGACCTATTTCAACCACAATATTTTCAACTCTTGCCATGACCAAATGATGCTTGCATGCCGAATTTCAGCTCAATCGGATGAAGCGTTTGGGCGCTATCGTGGAGGAATACACACACAGACACACAGAAGTGCATTCACAATACTTTCCCTCTGCCGGGAAAGTAATATCTAATATTACTTTGAAAACTAACAAAACCTTCTAATGAGAACAAAAGAAAAATTAAGAAATGGGTTATTTAAACAAAATCCTCAATTGTTTGCTTTTTAGTTATTTTTTGACCGTAATTGAGGACCCTTTTATCTAAATGATAAAACGGCAAAAATCTTTTTTAATAGCATTTTAATTCATAAAATGTTTCCTTATAAATTACATTTAAATTAAACAAATAATGGTAAGTTCTAAAGTGAGATATCAATAAATCTAAACGCATACTGATAATTACAAATAATTCTTCTTCTTTAATATCCGAGTTATAAAGTACGAGTTTCTATCAAAACGATACTTTTGCAGTAGATGTACTGACAAAATCTTCTGCTTTAAAAAAAACAATAAGATTTGGCAACATTATATCCAAGGCCTCAAGTTAAAAGGTTGTACATTAGAACTCCAATTATCCAAACTCCGACTATCCAAATCGCTGATTACTCGAAATTAAAACGAAAAAAAATTAAGACGGAAACGTACTGATTGCTGATAATGCACCAATTCATCCCATCGAAGAATTGGGATCGGCCAGTTTAAAACAACCTTTTAACGGTCAAAAGTCACAAACTTGTTGCAACCAATAGACTAGTCGTTATCGAAACCATGAAATGCCATTACAGAAGGCAACTTCTAATGTAACTTTCGGTAGAGGGCAAAGATGAAGGTTTGTTGGCTGACCACAAAAAAAAATATGAAAGATTGACCTTAATGTCGAAGTTGAAGAAGACAGGAGATCCCAGCTCGTTTTCTTTAAAAATAGTTTTTTTCTTCCATTTTTAACATACATACAGTAAATAATTAAAATAAACCATTTTCTCAAGAAAAATCCAATTATCCGAATTTATGATTATCCGAATGGGGTCCGGTCCCAATTGATTCAGTTAATTGGAGTTCTACTGTATCTACAAAAAATAATTTTACAGGAGGGAGACATTTCAATCTGTTAGTAATAATAAATACGGGAAAAAATGGTATGGTTCGGTAGGCTTCATTGGGTGGTAAGGCGAACCCTCACATGTGGCAAGACAGCTGTCCTAAACTTACCACAGCCGGGCCGGTTGTTAGTTCGGAGTTCACCGCTCAACCCCAGAAGTGTAATAATAGTATTATGATAGGCTCGACCTGACTCCGGTCGGTAAATTCCAGCTCAATTTGTATGAAATTTTTTGAGATGTATTTTTATAATAATTATAAACATGTACTTTATTAAACGATGCTGTTATAGTATGTAGTAGAATAGTCAAAATAGGGCGATTTACCAAAGAAGTCGATTTTACAAATTTTGTAGATACAACCTTTCAGCTGAGGCTCTTTTTGGCCAGTTCGTCCGCCGCGTCATTGCCCAGTGAGTCACTGTGCCCTTCAATCCATTGCAGGGTCACTTTATTTGACCCTGCAATGGATTGAAGCGCACTGCCAGCTGAGGCTCTCGAAACGATTGTTCTGATATATATCTATAATACCATTTTATATTTAACAGAGAAATACTTACTTTTATTTTATTGCTGTTGTAATATTTTGGCAGTGAAATATAGGCAACAGGGCCGTATTTTTCAAACACAGTTGAGAGCCATGGTAATCCAGCCTTTGACGGTATGCTTTCCACGTAAACCGTTCGGTCATCGGAATTGTACGGAACAATCGGCGCTAAACGTTTCACCTAAAAAAATAATGATAAAGTACTAAAGATTACGTTCGGCGTTGGGGCCATCACAAAGCCCCGGAAGTTATGTAGTATTGACAGCTTTTTCATGTATCAAAAACAATAAAACATCGATCATTGTAATGCTTAATATGATAGGCAATAGCTTGTATAAATAACATGCCATATTCCAAGATATATAATTTCCAAATCTACATACCACAGAAAAATATTTGATTGGATATGATAGGTGTTTATGATATATTTTTAAAAAAACTAACCACTAAACGTGTTTATGAATTGTTTTTTTTTAAATAGGGTATTAATGCATTATAGGAACCTTTTTAAATTGTTGATTTTTTAACATCACCCGACTATATTCACCACAGGGATTCTGAAACTGCAATAATTTTTTGTTGGCCTCAATAAATAAGAGAGATATAGGCATTTAAAGAAAAGTCAAACACCTATATTTCGAAGTCAGCTAAAAGTCAAACACCTGTAGTTAGTATTTTTTTTAACAATTCATAAACGCCTTTATGGCGGTAGGTTGTTTGTTTATTTTTAACTATCAAACATATAAAAACATATTTAAAAAAACTTCGAAAATAAAAAAATAAGCAATTTTTTATCAGATTTAGCATTAAAATAATCAAATATAAGTAGTATGGTTTTTTTGTGGAAAAATAGGTGAGGTAGCAATACTTAATAAATTCCAAAGATTATTGCAGTTTTGGAATCAGCCTGGTGAATATAGTCAGGTGACGTTAAAACATCAACAACGAAGAATAGGCCCTAATTATACATCAATAACAAAGCCTCTTTACCTTTAAGCCGTCCTCAGATAACTCCAATTCGCTAGAGTTTTTCAACGCCTTGGAAATATCGGCCACACTCTGGGTAATTTCCCGTATTTTGTTAAACTTTAAAAACAGTTCGATCGGTACGAATGGATCTTCTTTGATGAGATTGGCCAAGAATCTTTCTTTCGCTAGAGCGGCGTCGCTGAAGTAAAACTCAATTTGCTTCAGAATGGCCTCTCGCAGCCGTTTTTTCTTCGGTCTTGCGTTTTTTCGCTTTTTCGTTTCGTTTTCCGGCACTTTAGCTGCGTTTTCAGATATATCTCCATCCATTTCGAGAGAAAATCCAGGAAACTCACAGACTCGAAAACGCCGCTCTCCGCGCACTTATTTTGACAGAATGAAAAATGATCAGTGAGATTTGACAGCTAAAAATGCTATTTGTACTGTTGCATTTTAATATGTTTAGGGATGTTCAGTATCCTAGTTTTGCACAAATTTGACGATATAAATGGCGTTCATTGAAATGTGACATATTTATAACTAGAAGTTCTGTGAACTGTAGACCTAGCATCCATAAACAGTACCAGTAAAACAACCACCATCTTGAAAAGGAAATAAAAAATAAAAATCATTGCAAACGTCGTTTTTAGCGACTTCAAGAAACATTTTTCCACGAAGTTCTTCAAAGCCGCCATTTATTCGAAGAGGATCGAACAACGCGATTGATCGTTACTAAGTAACGAACAAATTTACAAATAGACGAAATGCAGAACAGACTTAAAACAGGACATCCGTTCGCGCAATAATAGATAGCTTTTCGCAAATGTGATAATCATGCACGCGGTTGGAGGAATTTTGTTTTTTTTATATTTTTTTTTCATATTTTATTTGCCGTTATAATTTTTTTGAATGTGCCGTCGTAATTATATAGGTACATTTCCAGTTTTTGTATTGACTTTTAAATTGTCATTAAAACTCGGTTGGAGGAATTTTGTTATAAAATGATTTATTCTGTTTTTTTTATTTCTCATTTTATTTGCCGTTATAAGTTTTTTTTTGTGCCGTCTTAATTATATACATTTCCAGTTTTTGTAATTACTTTTAAAATCATACGAGATGCCATTTTTGTAGGAATAAAACATTTGCTAAACTTCCGCTTTTACCTCCAATAGACGTGGGTGCCGCCCTACATTGGGCAGGCGGCCCGGTGGCTAAACTCGATCGCCGTGGCGTTGCCGCGTCGCGGCGTGGCAAAAATTGAGTTTTTTTTATGAACCATGAATTTTCATGCCAGTTTACCGTGGTTAATTCAAAAGATCAATAAATGACACCCAACAACTTATTTTGTTTATTAAAATAGACCAGATTAACAGTGTCATACACGAGGAAAGCATGACCAACTAATTAATGTCTTTCTTACATTTTTTGTAATTACCGTGAATAAATATAACTTTTTTGACGCATGTAGGGCTGAGACTAAATCTTTTGACTTTAAGAACAAGCCCAGCAACTGAAAAAAACTGCTCGATAGGAGTACTGGTGGTCGAAATCGCTAGCACAGCTCTAGCGAGAATTAGGGGAATGTAATTTAAATGTGTTTTCATTACATGAGAACATTTATTCTAACAACGTTTGTCTCCGCTGTTGCAATATATTTCTAAACTTCTTGGATGACACCATTGATTTTACACTATGAAATCAATGATGATACTATCAACTGCTCGTTAAAAAACCAAACCGTTTCGTTGGTAATTAAATTTTATTCGTAATATTTTAAAAATGCTCAGTAGTAAAAAATCCACATCTACAAATATTAGTAAATGTGAGGTTTCGGACCATGTACCTATGCTATCCGAGGCAAAGCTTATGATTGGTTAAAATCTTGCCTTACTACTGCTACTACATCAATGTGTTGTACGATTATACTACAGTCGCACTAGTCACAACGCTAATCTCCGTCTGCTCTTCGAGTAGACTTCTTTTCTCTGTTGTCTGTGGTCGTCCATAGCCACTCCATAGCTTGGGGGACGGAGTGGTTGTTTATTTTTGTTGTGAAATTAAATAAAGAAATGATAGTTTGGTTTTTATGCATTTGTGTGCGGGACTATAATTCGAAAAATTCAAAATACAGTCTTTGATAAATCATGCAGTACTAAAAGCTTGTATAAAACGATGGCTCCCTTCTGGCAGCTAATGTTTTTCGAGTCCTCAATTTCGTGTTTATTTCTTGTATTTGCTCATTTAACGACCGTTTGCTGTATTGAGACGCATCATTCTAAAGTGTACGTCAGTTTGGATAATGAAAGGTCTGCTAATTCATCGCCCTGCATTGAAGAAGCGGCTTCGATACTGTCCATGCAGTTCAATGAAACGGCGTTCAACGAATTGGGAACGCCCGCTGCTCTTGAAAGAATTTCATCCTTAAAGACAAGTAACTTCTTTTTGAGCAATGACGATTTGCTGCTGACAATAAGTGAAAAGTTATCGTCGAAGCTGCAGGCAGCCGTCGGCTTGCTCGGGAACATGAGGCACTTCATCTTGAATAATTCGGATATACCATCGTTCACGCATCCGTGCCATTTGAACTCGCTGAGACCGACGCAACTGAAGACTGTGGACGGCAACTTTGTCGTGTCCTCGGGAGGTGGGCCCAAATATCGATGGTACGGCCACAACAAAGACTTAAAAATACAAAGACAGTATTTTTTATCCACCCTCGATCTTGCCATCGACGAAGACTGCACTCTATTTAATCAAGTATACTTAAGAAATCTATTCTATAGAGTTTATCAACCATTTCCTTTGGAGATGATCGTGATCTTCGACGACCTGATCGCGAACGAAATAGAGTTTCAACAAGCGATCGTAGTTATGAGGGAGCTGCTGAATACGCTGCGGAGCGACGACCGCATAGCTCTTACGACCGTCTCGAATCAAAACTTTTTAAATCTGACGAAATGCGGCGCCGAGAGTGGTATCTTTGGGAACGCCAGCACCGAAAACAGCGGAATAATAATGGATTACATATTTCAAATCAAAAAAGATAATGACGCAAAACTGTCCTCGATCACCACAACGATACTCCGGCACATAGAGGCGAAGCCAAACGTAGAAATCATACTTATAACGAATAATACGACACGCTCCAGTTTTATTTACGACGGTCTTAAAAACCGATCGATTTCGTTTACGGCATTTTACGCATATGAGAACACACCTGAAAATTTTACCGCGTTTAATCTGTTCCACAATCGAGGTAAAAGCATAATCAGCGACGATTTAAATGCACTAATATATACAGCGGAGCAAGCGATTTCAGTATTTTATCTGTCATTGAAAAGACAAGCGATTGAGCAGATTGTATCTGCGATGACGCCGTACTGGGAGCCAACGACCCGCGATTTCGTAATCCCTTTCATACTGCCGTGTGAAGACCACGGAATACTAGGTCTCGATTTATTCCTCTCCGATCTAGCTGAAGACGTAATTTTCTTAAAAAAAACTAGCGTTAAGAGGCGCGTCTTTATAATCGACCTAAACGGAAAGATTGTAATGCATTCCACTTATCCTCGTCCAGAATTATTATCCGATAAATTAAAATTCATCGATATTTCAGAAGTTGAAAACAGTACAGGGCAAATCCGACAGAAGTTGATTTCAAAACCATCAGGAAATGAAAAGATACTCGACAATAATATTGTATGGGTACGAGTACAAGCACTTTACATTGTGGGAGTTATATCCGAATCAAATCCATTATCTACTTTGGAAAGACCCAGCCGTTCGATAAGCGATTTGCTGTACCATCGAATCGATTTATTTCCGCCGGAAAATGGTGTACTGTGTCGCCATTTCAAGCAAGTAGCCACAATCGAGAAAGGCACTGTATACCTCAGCCCATCGAGCTTTCATTCTCCATTTTCATACTTGCACGACATAAAAGACGGGAAAGATACATCGTTCACGACCATGCAGAGCTACTTAGCTTACCTCAAAGACACAACACGGTTGCTGTCAAATCCGGGGCTAAAACCGGAAATAAGAAACGACGTCGCAATCTTGAATCCATTGCTGAGTTACTATAAAGAGCAGCATCTGCAGAGCGCAAATCTCAAATATATCGTACGGAGATACGCTGCAATGGAGAGCGGAGTACTGGTTACTTTTCCAGGCAGTATTTTAGATTTTGATTACGAGCCGGCGAGGAAAGCATGGTTTGTATCGGCCTTTGACAATCCAGAGCGTTTAATATTCACTCCTCCTTATCTGGATATCGGCGGTTCGGGTTACATAATAACTCTTTCATATTCGCTGCGCATTTCCAAGCAAATGTCTACGATTGTCTTAGGAATGGACGTCACTATGGGATTTATTTATAAATTCTTAATCGATACTTTACCAGAATGCATGCAGCCAGAACTAAAATGTTTCTTAATGGACGATAAAGGCTATCTAGTATCACACCCCGAGCTTATAGATCCGACGAATACCGGCCCGGTTGAACAGCAACATATAACGCATAAAGAATCTCTAATAGCGAACGACATCTTAAATCACAAGGGATTCGTAAAGAAGCAACTTTGTAACAGCTTCGCCGACGGTACAATTCAAAGGTTCTACGAATTCAATACGTCTCTCTCAAATGTGTTGAGCAACGTTTTATCCGGAGATAGGTGCGTTCATTACGAAATAGTTGCAATCCCTGGCACAAATTTATTTCTCGGAATTGTAAATTCGACTTGCGAAGCGGGGGCGTTCTGCCCTTGCAGTATGGTCGATCGAGTCTGTCTAAACTGCAACCGCATGGAGCAAAACGAATGCGAGTGCCCCTGCGAATGCCAATCAGCCCTAAAGGAAAACGCGTGCTCCGTCAAAACAAACACCGATGCGCCCATGTGCCCCCGGCTCCCGGAGAAAAGCAACTTCAAAAATAACTACTACTACGCTTTAGCGTCGAGTTTGAAATCGTGCTTTGATTTCAAATGCGAAGCCTATAAAACGCATCAAACTTGTCTCGGTGTTTTAGGATGCGAGTGGTGCCAAATGGATACGGACGCGGAAACGTTTCTCGCGGTGCCATTGTGTGTTTCGCAATCGTCTTGTTTTAATGGTGTTTTGGGCGCAATCACTCCGTACGGGGAAGGAACGTACGGACACGTTACTAGCGACGTCTCCGAAATATTAACGTCGTATTCTGCCGTCGGTCCGGTTGCTGGATGCATCGTTGCCGTTTGCCTAATCATCGCTATCGCCATTTACTGCTACAGAGAAAATTCGCTAAACAATAATAACGTATATCCGAGAGCCGTCACCGACAACTGGCCCGAGTACGACGTTCAACTAAGCAACCTTGGTCCTGATAATGATATAAACGGCGAATGTTCCGGTCACCAAGACAAACTACTTCCGATCGATCCGGCGACCCCCGTCTCGCCTTATAAAATCCTTACTGGATATAAACGTCCAAACACAACCGGCGACTCCGATCACGGATACTCCACGATGACTCCTCACGAAGATTCCGAACACCTCGCTTTTGCTCTCTCCGAACCAATTAACATTTTAAACGACACTCAAAATTTATCGGACGATTGTTCGGTCGACACGTCTGCATCCAGTCCACATGTAAAACAAAGCATAACGACTGACGGTATGACGTTTGTACCTTGCGGTAAAAATATACTTGCACAAGTAACAGTCCATAGACATATGGAAGCATTGTAGTGCCTAATTGTATAAAGTGGAATATAACACTACCTCAGTTTTTGCAATTCTTTGTGTTCGCTTTATCCGTGTTCCTGTTGATTTGTTACTATTATTGCTACGCTTAATTCTATTAGTTTGGTGGCCGGATCCATCAAATAAAAAGCCAATACATGTGCCTAAATTGTGCTCAATTTTTTTCATTAACTTTAAGCCCTTTATTATAACTTTAAGCATTATGACAATTATTTTATAATACTTAAATAGTATTAAGTATAAGTATTCGTTAAAGGTGACTGCCACTAGAACGTTTGTAAAGTAGCATAATATGAACTAAAATGTTATAAAGAAATTGACTGATAATGAAGTATTCTGTAATTAATTTCAAATTTTGCAGATGATTCCTGCATGTTTTAATGTGATATTTTTATGACCTATGACATCTTCCAACTTTTTTTTTAATTTTTCAACTAAAAATATATTCTATAAATAAATTACTTGTTTTTCTTTCACCTGAAATAAAACGTGAATTCTCTACTCATCATATATTTATTTTAGTCTCACAGACAACAACGGTTTACACAGTAACTAATATTAAAATCTGTACCGAAAAGCGGCAATAAAACCGCTCGGTTGTTATGATACTTCACAATTATACATAATAACAGGTAAACTAGTACAAGATTACTTTAATGAGTAAACATCTTCACCCCGAAGAACACTCGCTACATATTTTTTTTAAATTGTTTTAATACAATATTAAGTGTTAATTTTCCGGTGTACATCGTCACCCGTTTTTAATTTTAAAATTGCCATTTTTTTAGTAACTTTTTTTGTGTTATATTTTAGAAATTAGTGGGTTGGTCGATGTACATCAAAAAAAGAAGATCTGTTAAAGGCAAGACACAAAGCTCATTTTCAACGTTGGTATTAATAGATAGTAAATATAATATTTGTTTCTTCAATGTCAAAGTTTGTGATAAATAATGCGAAATCAAATTAAAACAATGTTGCAGTATCTTATACGGGTATTATAATCGAATGCTAAAATGTAGGCCGAAATATTCAACATTGTAGTAATAATGCATTTCAAGTATATTTTGATATGAAACTGATTTTGATTGTACAGTGTTTTTGGGTTATTACAATAGAACCCGTTAATACGTTAAAGATTACATACTTTGAATACAAGATACCACACAAGCGGACAAACAATATTGTTAAATGCTACTGCCAACGTAAATTATACAAGTTACACTGTTCCACTTTTAATAAATGTCACAAATACATTTTCAAAGTCACTTTATACACATGTTAAAAGGAATATTAATGACTAGGGCTGGTATTGGCTCTTTAAATAGTAAATTTATATTACGGTGAGATTAAAAAAGTCACAAAGATGACATGGCTTCACGTTGTCATTGAATAATCAAAATAAAGTACATTTTTATATTGCACAAAAATCACTTTTTCGTAACCATGTAAAATGGTTCTTAGCCTAATAATAAAAATAAGAGTTCATATTCCTTGTAGACGTATCCCTATGAGAATGGAATATGTCACTCTACTATGGCCTAAAATCAATTTTCTGTCAAAATGTCTTTTTCTAATGTCATAATTTTGCAATTAAATAATCATCGTAAGATGCGAGTGCCAGATAATCAAATAATGAGATCTTTGCATTATTTTAAATGAAGTGCATCCTCATCCTTTTCTAGATGTATAGAGATATCTACAAATGTCCTCAGAATTATACAATATTACTATTTTTTATAGCATTTTATGCATAAATTGAGTTGAAAACTTAAAGCAAAGTATTTTCCCAGAGAAGACCGAATCGAGTTTCAATAAGAGAGGATCCACCGCTCTAATACAAAACACTGTGAAGCATGTCACTTTTATGAAATTTTGGTGCATTTACGTAACATTTACAAATCAGTTATTGCACAGAATAACATATATTACAACCTATCTATTCTATATAACTATGAAATAATGCAAATCTCTACATTTTAATAATCAGAAATGACCATCGACGAGAGACTTGTGACCGCGGGAGGTAGAATGTAAGAATGAGTAAAAATAATCATAACAGAAACAAAATAAAAATAACAATAAATTAAGACTTTTATAACATAACAAAAATGAGATTCTTAAAGTAAATCAATTTTTAAGTCACATTTGTGCCATAAAAACAGTCCAGATATTTCATAGAAAGAATAAGAAAATGGTCATTTCTTTTCCGGTCAGATAAGAAATATCGCTTTAGTTCCTAAGATAATAAATGTCCAGATGCTATCGTCTTAAAAGATTAATTAATCCAAAACAAACTACTCCGTCAAGACCGGACATAGCACCGACGTCTAATAAACAAACACCTAACATTATAATTACTAAATATAAATATGTGAAAAATCGATCTCACAAAGCAATTTTTCACAATGATTGTAGTTTCACACTTAAATTTAATTACATGTGAATGCTAATATAGTGACTACTAATATCGAACGAACCGTTATACTTAATGGCTACGGGCACTTCGGACGTCAGAAAGGAATTCGTGATCCGAAATATCACAACTAATAATGTCCGAAGCGTCCCGTCATTATTGAAATCATAAGACGCTGAAACAGGTTAAAGTTAGTAAGAAAAGCCGGGCTGTAAAAATATATTTCCCTTAGAAGATAAAAACTCATAAAAATATTTACAAAATATCTGAAAGTGTAAAAAGAGATATTTCGTTTAAGTAAAAATAAAAAGATCGTGAAATGCTTTAAATCCAGCATCATAACAAGTATAAAAAGTTAACAAGCGTTAAATATATATTATACAGTTTCGAAGCAACAGCCCAAATATAATACATCACAATTTTTTCACAATCATGGTGTTACAAACACAGTACGGTTAATGTAGATTTCTTCACGGCTACATCATAAATATTACGTTTAATAAATTCAGTACGAGAATCTCCGATGGCAGATTTAAAAAAAATGGAATGTCAGAAACACGTTTGCAGAAAGATGGGCGCAAAATAAGCTATTGAAAAAAAAAACGTCCTATCAGTCGTTTATATCAGGTATATGAAAATAATTTGCCACCTTTCAGACATTATTGCTTCATCAGACGGAAGAATCTTTTAGAAAAAATCTTATTTTCTACGGTTGTTTTCCAGAGTTTGAAAGCAATAGAAAAATGGAAGACAGCTTTTGTCTTATTATATAAGCAAATTAAAAGATTTGAGCACTGGCGTCAGAATATGGAAGACATGAGGAAAATAACGATAGGAAGACAGCATGTAGAAGCTTAGCAAAATAATTTGTCTTAAATGCAGTTAAAGCGTAATAAAATGGTATGTATGTAAATGAGCAAACCATATTAAGGGATTCAAACTCCGGAAATGAAAGTTGCAATCTGAATCCAGAAGTCACATTTTTTTTTTGTAAACACTACTCAAAAAAGTATACAAGGTTACCTAAAACTAAAAAACAATCGGTTTCGATAACTTCATTCTCACACAAAATAAAAAGTGGAGTATGTTTTCTTGGTTATCAATTCACTGGATACAATAGAGCATCGATGGGTATATTTTTTAGAAAATAATCATCGACATTTCATAAATGGGTACAGCTAAGGACTGTGGTTAAAAAGGACTAGCTGCTTGGCGAACGACGTAATCAACTCCAAGACTTTTGTTTAGACGTTCAGGATACGAGTCCTGAATTGTGCGACTCTTGTACGCTGCTGACTTCCGGTATGGCATCTTGCGTTTCATTTGCGCCCGATTCACTGAGATTCAATGGTATATCGTATTCTTGCAATAGCTGGATCTTGTCCTAACAAGTATAAAATTCCTCATTAATATATTATAAAAAATGGATTACCATATATAATAATAGCAATATAATGCTCGTAAAGCAGAATAAATTTTGCCTGTGGATTAAAACAAGTAAATGAAAAAAAAATACATAAGAGATTTCGCAATACGAAGCAGGCATTACATATATTTTGAAATTTCCAAAACAATAAAAGAAGCAGTGCGGTTATCTAAGAAACACCAGAAAGCTAAAAAAATACTACATTTATTTTCATAGATATAGTTTATTAGATATTGTCTTGGTTTACAGACAAAACATACCTTTTTCTCACTCAACCCTTGCTTAAATGTCAATGTTTAGGTTAGTAAATTTTGAAAATGCAATACCAAAAATCTTTCATATTCATCGCATTTGATTGTTTGTTGACAGTAAATTAATTTTCATTTACAGTAAAAAGACATTTTTGCATATCCCCAACATATAGTAAAAAGTAGATAAGCCTTTGTGAGATAAGGCACAATAAATGCCGTTGCCATATTACTGTAATTCTAGGCCGTTGCACTACCTGTATTTTCAAATGTAGTTCCAGCAGACTGTTGGTTTATGAGTGAATTATTCAAAATAATGTTGTACATGCACAAGTATGGATACTTTCCTCAGCTGAACCCACACACATATTCCTCCCTTTTCATTATGGGGACGCTAGGTTCTCTACACTTTCCTTTACTCTCTAGCTTCTCTACACTCGAGCAGATGAGAAAAAACCAAATGATTCTCCAAGTGTAGAGTCTGCTCAGTGGAAAAGTGGATAATCTGGTGATTCCCCAAACCGTGGAGCTGTTTGTACCCAGGGGGACTATTCTGGAAAAAAATAGCATGCTAAATTTGCCTATGGCCCACGTAAATCAAATGGATCATAGACAAATTTAGCATACTAAATTATTCAAGAATCATCACCCAGCCCATACTTTAGAGCCCTTAACCATCCTCTGTTGCACCCAGTAAACTAACCCGGGCTAGTACAGTCCGATTGAGAGGCATTGCACCTGGTAAATGCATTACTCAATGAGGTGGATGTTTGGATGGTTGATATGCCATCTAAAACATAGCCTAATCTATACGGACTAAACTCAAGATACTTTAAGATACAATCGAATTACTTCATACATTGTATTTAATTTATATGTAATCATTAATATTAATATGTATAAATAGGGTTTACCCTATATTAAATCAATACTTTTTCAGTTTCAGCTTTCAGCCGAAAATGCATGATATGCCAAATTTCGTTTTAAGTTTTGGTTGAAAAAATTAAAGTGTGGTTTTCGGTCGGACTCTAAACATAGGCGGCAAATCTTCAAATAAATTATTATAATGTAGCTATCGATATTGGCATACGAACCTCCCGACGATGGACTTCAAGCTGTTGGCGTACTTTGTCATGTTCCCTCTGTAGTTCTATTCGACGTTTCTCGTAGGCTGCTGAGAGTCTTTCGCGTTCCGCTACGCCTCTCTCAACCAGTGCGGCCGCCACTTCCCTCTTGACTCGAACGAGAGAATCCCGGTCCCGGTGTACTTTTGCAAGTGCCTGTAATTTTTAAATTCGGACATGCATTTTTTTGGGGGTAAAGATATTTTTACATACAACATATTTTTCCAGTGCATTGGAGAAGGAATGCAGAAGTCTCCAATTGTTGTCCAATCATTCGGGCATTGAAGGCCAATAGCGTGAGCCATACTATTGCTGTCGTAATCTGTCGGATCCAGATTCCGAGTTTCAGGAATGTTCGATTAGACTTTCATGTCTTCAAGAACTTATAGAGGAATTTATACATAACAAACAGAAACTTTTATATAAACGAATTAGCACTAAAACTGCACATATCTTTCATAGAGTTTCACGTATAAATCCTGCTAATTCAGACTCCAAGAAATTATTAGATAATTTAAAGGATGAAGTTTTGGAAATTGTCATTTTGTTAGAAAAATATTTAGATATTGTTCGTTCGGCTAGCCCGTTACCAAATCCTGTAGTTCTTCCGATACCTTCTACTTCATTGCACGAGGGTGAGAAGTCAGGTCCAGCTATGCATTTGCTTAGTCCTGAGGTGGTTCCTTTGGGCATAAATTCTGAAGTGACGTCAGCTCCGTATCTACATCATGTCGATTCGAAACCAGTTCCTTTGGACAATAACTTTGTTATTTCTGACGAACGTATTCTCAAACTATTAAATCTTGGTTTTACGTTTGACGGCGATTCCTGTGTGGTCGAGTTCTTAGAATCATTACGGGAAATTTTTCCCGTAATGATTTTTCTTATGGTAATTCGTTTTCTGGTAATTACAACCAAGGAGCAAATAATAGTTCGCGTGGTTCACGCGGTGGCACACATCATGGCCATGCTAAATATTGCTATCGTTGTGGCAGGTTTAACTACACGGTAGCCACTTGTCCGGAATGTTCTAAGAATAACCGGCCTGGTAATTCCCCAGTTTCAGAGCCAAAAAACTCGAAAAGCGGGGCAGAATAGAGGATTTTCTACATTCTGCCTCGATATTGTTTGCAAATGAGAAGGATAACCGTCGCCCTTTCTTAGAAGTCTCACTTGGTGATATAACTGTTTGTGGATTACTCGACACTGGATCGAGTGTAACGATTTTGGGTGCTGATTCACATAAATATTTAGTTGATATCGGTTTTACTCTTAATAAGTCTCCGTTGGTGACTTTATCCACTGCTAATGCAAGTTCGGTAAAGACGATTGGGTCTATGTTTCTTCCTTTTAAATTCAATAATCGTTGCCAGGTTATTCGAGCTGTTGTAGCTCCAGATATAGGTACTTCCCTTATTTTGGGAATAGATTTTGTCCGAGAATTTGAGTTGGCTCCGGAAATATTAAAATTCGTCAAGTTTGAGTCCTGCGATGCAATTGTTTGGCATCGAGTCAATGAAGTGAGGGCCTTGCGGCCTTTTGCTTCATTGACTGGAGACCAGCGATCGCTAGCAGACAGAATGATCAATAATTTTGAAAAAAATTCTTCCGAAGTCAAAGGTCTCGGTCGTACTAATTTGTTGTCCCAGGTTATTGATACTGGAGATCATCCTCCAGTGAAACAGCGTTACTATCCATTGTCTCCAGCTAGATTGGCGCTGTTGAATGAAGAAGTTGATAAGATGTTAGAGTTAGGTGTTATCGAACCTAGTTCAGGGGGTTGGAATAATCCAACAATTTTTGTTCCAAAGTCAGATGGTACTCTTCGTTTCTGTCTCGATAGCAGGAAGCTGAATTCTATTACGAAACCGGATGCGTATCCCCTACCGAGAATTACTACTATCTTGGACAGTTTGAGAGATGCAAATTATTTATCTTCTATCGACTTATCGTCTGACTTTTGGCAAATCCCTTTGGATCCTTCTTCACGAGAGAAGTGTAGTTTTACTGTTCCTGGTCGAGGATTCTTCTGCTTCCGCTCGAACGCCTTCGGCCTAAGAAATTCTCCAGCTTGCATGCAAAGGCTGGCTGACAAATTGTTCGATCCCTCTTTCGAAAACAAAGTTTTTTGTTACCTAGATGACATAATTATTGTATCTGCTACTTTTGAAGAACATATAACTTTGTTAAACAAAGTATTAGATCGCTTGTTGTATGCCAACCTTTCTATAAATTTCAAGAAGTGTCAGTTTTTCCGTCAGGAATTGAAGTATTTAGGGTATGTAGTTGATTCTCACGGTCTACATACCGATCCCGAGAAGGTAAAATGTATTCTCGATTTTCCTACTCCAAATTCTCCAAAAATGGTAGAGTTTTCTTGGTATGGCCGGTTGGTATCGTCGGTTCATTAAAAATTTTTCTAGTATTGCTGCTCCCTTATCTCGGTTGACGAGTACCCGCAAAGGTGCTCCCCCTTATGAGTGGACGCCCGAGGCGGAAGAGGCATTTCAAAAACTGAAATCGGCCTTAGTTTCTAGTCCGATTTTGGCCTGTCCGGATTATTCAAAACCGTTCGCTCTTCATTGCGATGCATCGTTGTACGGTTTAGGCGGAGTTTTAACCCAGGAAGTGGATGGCGTCGATCATCCTATCGCTTTCACGAGTAGAACACTTTTACCCGCTGAGACGCGATATTCGGCGACCGAACGCGAAGCCCTAAGTGTTATTCATGCTGTCGAGCATTTTCGCGGTTACTTGGAGGGCGGTCCCAAATTCAATATCTTTAGAGATCATGCCAGCTTACGTTGGTTTTTGCGCTTAAAAAATCCTACCGGCCGTCTGGCTCGCTGGGGTATTCGTCTATCTGCTTTTGATTTTGAGATTGTCCACAAGAAAGGTGTCGATAATGTGGTTCCTGACACGTTATCTCGGTTGCTTCCCGTTTCCTCTCTGTCTGTTGTTTCCGACTCATGGTCAATGATTTGTTTAACCCGTTGAGTATGAGTCAACCAAATCTGGTCGCGAAACAATTATCCGTTGAGTACGAGTCGACCAAATCTGGTCGCGCGTTTTTTTCACTTCTTTGACGTTCTCATATTTATTCATAATTATCTACTTAATTGTTTTACAAAATGATATTTCAATATTCTATATTCGAAATTTCAATGCAATCATTGTGCAGTTGTTCTTTTTATGATTGGTGTAGTAGTTTCGTAGTTATAATACTTTAAGTCGATGTCGCCGAAAATCCTGCAAAAGAGATAGATGCATCCATGAAAATACCCATTTACTCCAAGGGTTAAGGCAGTGTCTGAAAATCCCGCGGGATATCCAAATTTCCAGATTAAGGACAATGAATTGTTTAGGTACTCTAAAAGCAAGTATCAACTCACCAGTTGTTACGATTGGAAGTTAGTTGTTCCGTTGCAGCTTAGAGAAAAGCTTATCCGAGAAAATCATGAGTCTGATTTGGCTATGCATTTTGGAATTTTTAAGACACACCGTCGTCTTTGTCGTCGTTACTTTTGGCCTAATTTACACGGAGACGTAGTTAACTTTGTTTCTAAATGTGAAACATGTCAGCAATACAAGCATTCGAATAGATTAAGGACAATGAATTGTTTAGGTACTCTAAAAGCAAGTATCAACTCACCAGTTGTTACGATTGGAAGTTAGTTGTTCCGTTGCAGCTTAGAGAAAAGCTTATCCGAGAAAATCATGAGTCTGATTTGGCTATGCATTTTGGAATTTTTAAGACACACCGTCGTCTTTGTCGTCGTTACTTTTGGCCTAATTTACACGGAGACGTAGTTAACTTTGTTTCTAAATGTGAAACATGTCAGCAATACAAGCATTCGAATATTTCCCCTTTGGATCAGCTAGGAAATCCTAAGTCCTGTGCCTTCCCGTTCCAAATAGTCTCGGTCGATCTGTTGGGTCCTTATCCGATGACGAGGAACAGAAATATGCATATTCTCGTGGTGACAGATTGTTTTAGCAAATACTGTCTACTTTTTCCGTTAAAACGTGCTACCAGTAAACTTGTAAGTTATGTCGTTGAACATAATGTATTCCTTCGCTATGGGGTTCCACAGTATTTAATTTCAGACAACGGAAAACAGTTTGTCGGTAGGGAGTTCACTGAACTGATTGCGAAATATAACATTCCAAAAGTATATTTAAACCCGAAATATTGCCCTCAAGTTAATCCAACTGAACGTCAGAATCGTAGCGTGGTCACTGCGTTATCGTTGTGTGTAAAAGACGATCATCGCAGCTGGGATCTCTACCTTTCTGAAATTCAGATGGCCATTAACGCGGCAGTCTCGGAATCAACAGGGTTCAGTCCTTTTTTCCTAGTCCATGGTCGTGAACCAATTATGAATGGTTCTTTTTATGCTCAGACGCCGGAATCTCAAGCAGAGGTTATTTTTGGTAGTAGGTTGTCTTACGCTCAAAATTTGAGTGAATTATCTAACATTTTTCATGTAGTGCGGCAGAAATTGGTAAAATTACATGCACATAATAAAGTTTACTATGATCGTAAACACCGTCCTGCGGAATTTCAAGTAGGCGATATGATCTATAAAAACTTATTATCTAAGTAATGCTGGGAATTATTACATTTCCAAATTTGCCCCAAAATATGAAAAATGTAAAATAATTAAAAAACTCTATGCGTTGGTGTACGAGTTAGAAAATGCTAAAGGGAAGAATATAGGTTCCTGACATATTAAGGATTTCAAATTAAATCCTCAAGGTTCTGGATAGTTTTGTTTTATTACACTTTTTTTTTCTCGGTAACATCCATCTGAAAAGTTTTCATAGTAGTCTGACTAGTTCGACTCTAATGTTTTGTCCTTTACAAAGGTGTGGTACCGATTGGTTACTATCACTGAAATCATTGTGTTTGCGATCAGTCGTGCTAGGAATCTTGACTAGCACCATTGTGGTTTGAATAAATATCGTGAGAGGGAAGTATGCAAGGAGATGGTATACAAGGCAGTAATGAACAGTATTCACATTCCCTAGTAGGTATAAATTATGTCGAGGTCTAACCATATAGTCATTGTATTTTTTTTGTCCACAACAAGTTTTGTGCTTGATTGCTTGGAAGTTGTTCGGTGCTCCTTCAGTGAGTAGAGTTGGTTTTGTTACGGAGGTTAGGACACCGGTGATTGATTTTTGTTCTGGTAACATGGGCCTTGTGCGTCCATGACTTTGTATTTTTTTTGCTGTAGTAATTTTGTTTTTCCTCTACGGTTCGGTAGAGAGAGTTGAAAATGGCAGTTGACCTTCGCAGTAACTTACCTATCAGGTTTTCACTCATAGTTAACGAGGAAAAGTTGTTTTTTTGTTTTAGTATTTTCTTATGTCCCAATTGGGTCGTTTCCTCCCTAAGAGAGGGAGAGTTTTTTTCCTTCAAGTGATTAAACAAGGAGTTTTCGTTATTGCTTGATAGTTGATGCTTTGGCGTTTTTGTTATCCTATAGTAGGAGAAATTTAATCGGGACGATTCGTCTGAAATCGTTCGTTGGTTCTTCCGATTTCTTTTTTTTGGAGGGGGCTGTAACAAAAACCGCATATTTTGTTGTTTTGTTTTCGCGCCTTTGTGCTGATTATGTTCGCTGCAACTGTTTTTTCATGGTTTCCTATTGTTTTTTTATGTTTCCTGTTGGTTTTCGCTGTTTTCATGAATTTCTCCCATATTATGACAATTAAAAGAACCATGTTTACGAAATTTCGTAAATATCAAATTTTGACAGATTGAGCTGTGCAGTCATAATTTTTATCGCCCTAAGTGACTCTGGCGTTCAATAGCTGCTGTGCTGGTCTAACCCTACCTTTTATGGGCGACACATCAACTGTCAGAAAATTTCGCAGTTGGGAGAGTGAGCGGCATTTCGCCAGCCGAGCGGCATTTATTTTTTAATGCGCAGTTGAGGGAGTTTTTTTTAAATGTAGACGGTCCTTGGAATCTGGTAAGCATTTCATTTCCTTTTGGGTAGCTTTTCATGTAGGATCCTCGCGATTTTAACGGATTTTTTCTATTGATCGCAGTTTGTGGGCACCTCTGTTTTTTTTGTTCAATACTGCTGCTAAATAAGTGACGAAATCGTCGCTAAATGTGACGGGACTTGCCTCCACGTCAGGGAATTTGCCTTCATATCTGGAATTTGCTATTTTTATGTGGCTGAGCACATGTGACGCGCCGATAAGCGGAAATTGAAGAAAGGGTGCCTGCGGGCGATTAAACACGGATACTTTACATAACCTTGTGTTTCTTTTTGTGCTTTAGTCTTTTGTGTGTCTGAGGAAAAGGGTTTTCTGTTGGCCAAATTCAGTGCCGATCAATATAGCCCACCCTCTGAGATCGTTTTTTTTTTTAGGTTAACTTTTTTTTCAAAATTTCTTTTGGGTATCTTTTTTTAAAAATTAGTTTCCTTCTTTATCTTTAAAAGTAAGGTGGCGTCCTTTTAAATTCATTCTTTTGGGTTTTGGTGGATTCTGCCGTGTTTTCTTCAAAACACGGTAGATTAGTAATTTGAGGTTATAAAGTCTACGCGGGCTTGTAGATCATTTGACTCACTACGGCCACTTACTACGTGCTTCGATATTGCCGGATCCTTGGAATTGTATCATTATAATTATTACGTATTCTAACTAATTTCTCTAAAATACACATTTTATAATTATTGTTACCTATTGCAATATTTATTATAGTATTACCTGGTAAACTATTTATTAGTAAGTAGGATAAGTAGATACTTCAAAGCCTCTGATGTTTGTTAAAGTGTTCCATGCGCAGGTAAAATCGATCTGTATAGTAAACTAGACGGTTACAACTGGTTGGGAATTGCTGTATTTTTTTGCATTTAAGACACTTTTGACAAATAAGATTTCGTCGACTATAGGTGTTAACGAACCTAGCACAGGGGGTTGGAATAATCTATCAATTTTTGTTCCGAAGTCAGATGGTACTCCTTGTTTCGATAACCAAAACGTAAACCTAATATGAAGCCGGACGCTTATCAACTTTCTAGAATTGCCACTAACCTGGACAGTTTGCAAGATGCAAATTAATCATCGTCCATCGACTTATCGACTGTTTAGTCGGCAAACACCCTCGGACCATTCTTCTCGAGAAAGGTGTAGTTTTACAGTTCCCGGACGAGGATTCTTTGACATGATCGTTTGCGCATTCGGCTCGCGCAACTCGCCGGCTTATATGCAGCGCTCGCAGGACCAATTATTCGATCCTTCCTATGATAACATTATTGTTTGTTATCTTGAAATAATTATTGTATCTTCTACGTTTCAAAAACGCGGCCTCACCTTGACCTCCTGCTGGCGCGCGTGGGCCAGGCGGCGCATGACGTGGGCCGTCTCGCGCTCCAGCAGCGCGGCCAGCGCCTGCATCTGGGCCGCGTGCGAGCGGCGCAGGTGCTTGTCGGCGCCCAGGAAGGCCGCCTCCGCCAGCCGCTCGCACAGCTCGCGCGCCGCCGCCGCCTGCGCCGCCGCCAGCGCCGCCGCCGCCGCCGCCTCCGCCTCCGCCGCCGGCGCCGCCGCGCCCTCCGCCGCGCCCGCGCCCTCGCCCTCCTGCGACTCGCAGCTGTGGAACGCCAGACTGAAACCGTTCCGACCGAATGTAGCAACGCGCAATCGAAACGTCCGCTCTCAGTAGTCCGACTTGCGAAAATATATACGTTTTCGACTATTCCTGCGTTTATTTCGAATGTATGCTTTTTGTATTATTTTTAGATAAGGGCAATTAAAAAAATATATCCTCAATTTATAAAATATAATCACTATATTATTTATTTACAAATCTGATGACTACCTCAAAAACTACACAGGAAACATTCAGAAGTAACGTCGGCCCGTTGCGTTCGACGATCGGCTGACTTTACTTCCGAGGGATAATTATGAAAAACTAAATGAGACTTTTATATTGTTTTTTAGAATTTTCTTCTGAAGAAAAATGTTTGTGAATATTAGATGTATTCGTATGGAAGATTATCGTATCGTATCGTGAAAAACTAACTTGAAAGTCATCTATAACTATTTTATTCAGACTTTGTTTACTGAGAAAAATAATCGACTTTTGGATATTCAGTTTTTTCTCAATATTAAAGGCCTATGCGAATAAAAGTCGTAGTTGACTTTCTTCTGTAAAAAAAAATACGTGTGGCACTCGGGGACTGCCGCGGTAAAGCTATTGCATAGCATTTTTAACAACTTATGCAATTATAATTATTTATTATTTTTTTCTGATATCAGATAACTGCGCTCTATCGGAAAACGTTGAAATTATTCCGAATCATTTGCGGCTGCGGTAGCAAATGATTCAGAATAATGTAAACGTCTTCCGATTATGCGCCGCGCACGAATTTTTTATTCGATAAAGCAAAAAAACCGGATTATTCGAAAAAAATCGTAGATAAAAAGATAGATAATTAAATTATCTTTAAAATGGTGCAGGTTTCATAATAATACGCCAGATAGTATTTGCGTAGTAGTCGTTTTTGTGTTCGGTTAGACCTAATTTCACAAATTAATTACACTATGTAATATAAACAAAATCTAAAATATTCAAAGCTAAGAATATTAGGAAAATGTTCTTTTCTAACATATATTTTTTTCGAATCGTAAGCAGTACTCGTTTAGACGTAATTATCAGTTTAAAATCATTAATTTTCGTTAAGAAATTTCTTCATTCGGTCGCCGCGCTGGCCTAGGCCCGCGATAAAAGCTATGCAATAGCTTAAAAAACTCTTAATATCTTGCGGTAAAGATGAGGAACAGTTTGTCGAATGAAGTAATAAGTCCAACCAGTGTGAATCAATTTAAAAACCCTCGATAATTACATGGCTCGATACATATACTACGTACTGTCAGCCAAATACAGATTTAGGCTCATCGACTTAATCCTTGTGTTGCCACCGTAATCCTTGTGTTGCTTTTATAGATTTTATAGGACGAGTATTCTCATTTTAAAACATTGCAGAGACGGGGCAGAGAGGGTACTTGCATGTTCTTGGCGGAGAGTCGCTTGGCGAGGCGGAACTTGGAGTGGGAGTGCGGCGCCAGCAGCGCGCGCCGCTCCTTGTCGTGCTTGCGGCGCAGCGCCTCCAGCTTGCGGCGCAGCTCCTGCCGCGCCGCGCGCGCCGCCTTGCACTGCAGCGCGCGCTCCAGCGGCTCCGCGCGGATGGCGTCCGCCGCGCGCGCCTCCTCGCTCAGGAACTTCTCCTGCGAACACCCCGCCGCGCCGTTAGTGCCGCCCGACGTCGCTCCCGCCCTCCCTTCTCCTTCTCAATACCGAACGTCCGCTTTCCGAGGAGGGGTTTAGACAGAGGCGACGTAAAGCGAGCGTAGATTTTTGAGCTGTCCCCCGAAGAAACATAATCTTAAAAGTTTTAAAACTTAATAAATTTTCTCAGATTGGAGACAAACGCGGCAGATATGCTACGAGCGATATTCGCACGAGTAGTTCTTTAGAAACGATCGGAATAGTTATTGGAAACGATCGGAATATATTC
Organism: Micropterix aruncella; assembly: GCA_944548615.1. Lineage (NCBI taxonomy): Eukaryota > Metazoa > Arthropoda > Insecta > Lepidoptera > Micropterigidae > Micropterix > Micropterix aruncella. Next base: position 8,431,810 of record OX155953.1, on the reverse strand, counting down.
CTTCGGGACGAGCTTGTAAACGCCCACATTATCGCAAAGGAGTAATCGATATTTGGAATTGAACAATTTTCGTTTGGTAATTTAGCTCTCGAGCGATTTACAAAAAAAAACCGTACATTTGTAGGTTGAGTTAATTGATCTTTATCCTCAATAAAATTGAAAAAAAATGAAATCGGTCTTTCGCCGCGGCGACGGAGCGAGAGCGGGTGACGTTAACGGAAATGCGGCATCCTAAAGTTTTGGATTTATCCAAAATTATTTCAGAGAGCGAATGTGCGATGCGGCGTTACAGTAGAGAGCATTAAGGACTACGGAAAGAAAATATGGGCGGTCGGGTGAGTGGGTAGCGGTAGATAACGGCGCAAAATGCGTTGTGAGGCGGCGGGATACGTACGAGAAGCTGGTCGGCGTCGGGGGCGGCGGCGGTGGCGGCGGTGGCTGCGGCGGCGGCGGGCTCCTCGTCGGCGCTCGGCGGCGCGGGCGAGGGCGGCGGCGCCAGGTTGGGCGAGGAGGCGGCGCTAGGCAGGCCGGGCGGCGGCGGCGGGGCCAGGCCGCCTACGGAGGCGCGGTGCGCGGGGCTCCAGGCGCCGCCCGCCGAAGCCCCCGCGGCCCCCGCAGCCCCCGCCTCCGACGGCACGCTCGCCTGCTTCTGGGGCGCCAGAGTTTCGCGACGGCTCACCGTCGCCGCTGCCGATACACAGTTTAACAAAAATCAGGACGGTTTTATTCGCTTCGCGGTTCGGTCGCCCGATCGCGTTCTGTCGGTTCGCAGTTCGGACGGTTCGGTCGCCGGAGGGATAACCTCGGACCGGGCCGACCCTGCGAGAAACCGGCCGAGGAAAAAACGACGACCGACGGAGACGATAGCCGAGCGAGGAAGACGGGCGGGTACGGCTGCAGCGGGCATATTGTAGCAGTTGCGACGACTATACGGAGAAAAGGACGCAGTTATGCGCAAAGTACGATGTCACCGAGAGGATCTACCCCTCCGAGCGCAATAATGCAATGAATATTATCACAAGGTTCGGCGCCTCCGCTGAGGCATTTATCGATTCTCAATCGAGCTTTAACGTACGGTGACTCGATACAGAGCAGCACGCTGACACCGGACCGGCAAAACCAAAACTAGAAGAAAGTCAAACCGACTAAGCCGGCCCGCAGCGCTTCCACAACTTCGAGCAAAAACACCGCAAATAGATTGATTCTAAATTACAACGATATTCTGCACAATCGTTTATCGCGTGTTTTATTGTAAAAATAAAGGACGCGAAACCCCTAATGTAGGTTATTTCTGTAGTATATAATTTATAAGGTTACATTACATTACATTTTCGTCGTGTCCAATTGAACCTAGTTCAGGGGGTTGGAATAATCCAACAATTTTTGTTCCAAAGTCAGATGGTACTCTTCGTTTCTGTCTCGATAGCAGGAAGCTGAATTCTATTACGAAACCGGATGCGTATCCCCTGCCGAGAATTGCTACTATCTTGGACAGTTTGAGAGATGTCAATTATTTATCTTCTATCGACTTATCGTCTGCCTTTTGGCAAATCCCTTTGGATTCTTCTTCACGAGAGAAGTGTAGTTTTACTGTTCCTGGTCGAGGATTCTTCTGCTTCCGCTCGTGTGCCTTCGGATTAAGAAACTCGCCGGCTTGCATGCAAAGGCTCGCTGACAAATTGTTCGATCCTTCTTTCGAAAACAAAGTTTTTTGTTACCTAGATGACATAATTATTGTATCTGCTACTTTTGAAGAACATATAACTTTGTTAAACAAAGTACTAGATCGCTTGTTGTATGCCAACCTTTCTATAAATTTCAAAAAGTGTCAGTTTTTCCGTCAGGAATTGAAGTATTTAGGGTACGTAGTTGATTCTCACGGTCTACATACCGATCCCGAGAAGGTAAAATGTATTCTCGATTTTCCTACTCCAAATTCTCCAAAAATGGTAAAGAGTTTTCTTGGTATGGTCGGTTGGTATCGTCGGTTCATTAAAAAAAAATCTAGTATTGCTGCTCCCTTATCTCGGTTGACAAGTACCCGCAAAGGTGCTCCCCCTTATGAGTGGACGCCCGAGGCGGAAGAGGCATGTCAAAAACTGAAATCGGCCTTAGTTTCTAGTCCGATTTTGGCCTGTCCGGATTATTCAAAACCGTTCGCTCTTCATTGCGATGCATCGTTGTACGGTTTAGGCGGAGTTTTAACCCAGGAAGTGGATGGCGTCGATCATCCTATCGCTTTCACGAGTAGAACACTTTTACCCGCTGAGACGCGATATTCGGCGACCGAACGCGAAGCCCTAAGTGTTATTCATGCTGTCGAGCATTTTCGCGGTTACTTGGAGGGCGGTCCCAAATTCACTATCTTTACAGATCATGCCAGCTTACGTTGGTTTTTGCGCTTAAAAAATCCTACCGGCCGTCTGGCTCGATGGGGTATTCGTCTATCTGCTTTTGATTTTGAGATCGTCCACAAGAAAGGTGTCGATAATGTGGTTCCTGACGCGTTATCTCGGTTGCTTCCCGTTTCCTCACTGTCTGTTGTTTCCGACTCATGGTACAATGATTTGTTTAAGGCGGTGTCTGAAAATCCCGCTGGATATCCAAATTTCCAGATTAAGGACCATGAATTGTTTAGGTAATCTAAAAGCAAGTATCAACTCACCAGTTGTTACGATTGGAAGTTAGTTGTTCCGTTGCAGCTTAGAGAAAAGCTTATCCGAGAAAATCATGAGTCTGATTTGGCTATGCATTTTGGAATTTTTAAGACACACCGTCGTCTTTGTCTTCGTTACTTTTGGCCTAATTTACACGGAGACGTAGTTAACTTTGTTTCAAAATGTGAAACATGTCAGCAATACAAACATTCGAATATTTCCCCGTTGGGTCAGCTAGGAAATCCTAAGTCCTGTGCTTTCCCGTTCCAAATGGTCTCGGTCGATCTGTTGGGTCCTTATCCGATGACGAGGAACAGAAATATGCATATTCTCGTGGTGACAGATTGTTTTAGCAAATACTGTCAACTTTTTCCGTTAAAACGTGCTACCAGTAAACTTGTAAGTTATGTCGTTGAACATAATGTATTCCTTCGCTATGGTGTTCCGCAGTATTTAATTTCAGACAACGGAAAACAGTTTATCGGTAGGGAGCTCACTGAACTGATTGCGAAATATAACATTCCAAAAGTATATTTAAACCCGAAATATTGCCCTCAAGTTAATCCAACTGAACGTCAGAATCGTAGTGTGGTCACTGCGTTATCGTTGTGTGTAAAAGACGATCATCGCAGCTGGGATCTCTACCTTTCTGAAATTCAGATGGCCATTAACGCGGCAGTCTCGGAATCAACAGGGTTCAGTCCATTTTTCCTAGTCCATGGTCGTGAACCAATTATGAATGGTTCTTTTTATGCTCAGACGCCGGAATCTCAAGCAGAGGTTATTTTTGGTAGTAGGTTGTCTTACGCTCAAAATTTGAGTGAATTATCTAACATTTTTCATGTAGTGCGGCAGAAATTGGTAAAATTACATGCACATAATAAAGTTTACTATGATCGTAAACACCGTCCTGCGGAATTTCATGTAGGCGATATGATCTATAAAAAGACTTATTATCTAAGTAATGCTGGTAATTATTACATTTCCAAATTTGCCCCAAAATATGAAATATGTAAAATAATTAAAAAACTCTCTGCGTTGGTGTACGAGTTAGAAAATGCTAAAGGGAAGAATATAGGTTCCTGGCATATTAAGGATTTCAAATTAAATCCTCAAGGTTCTGGATAGTTTTGTTTTATTACACTTTTTTTTCTCGTTAACATCCATCTGAAAAGTTTTCATAGTAGTCTGACTAGTTCGACTCTAATGTTTTGTCCGTTACAAAGTGTGGTACCGATTGGTTACTATCACTAAAATCATTGTGTTTGTGATCAGTCGTGCTAGCAATCTTGACTAGCACCACTGTGGTTTGAATAAATATCGTGAGAGGGTAGTATGCAAGGAAATGGTATACAAGGCAGTAATGGACAGTATTCACATTCCCTAGTAGGTATAAATTATGTCAAGGTCTAACCATATAGTCATTGTATTTTTTTTTGTGTCCACAACAAGTTTTGTGCTTGATTGCTTGGAAGTTGTTTCGGTGCTCCTTCAGTGAGTAGAGTTGGTTTTGGTACGGAGGTTAGGACACCGGTTATTGATTTTGTTCTTGTAACATGGGCCTTGTGCGTCCATGACTTTGTAACTTTTTTTGCTGTAGTAATTTTGTTTTTCCTCTACGGGACAGTAGAGAGAGTTTAAAATCGCAGTTGACCTTCGCAGTAACTTACCTATCAGGTTTTCACTCATAGTTAACGAGGAAAAGTTGTTTTTTTGTGTTAGTATTTTTCTTATGTCCCAATTGGGTCGTTTCCTCCCTAAGAGGGGGACAGTTTTTTTTCCTTCAAGTGATTAAACCAGGAGTTTTCGTTATTGCTTGTTAGTTGATGCTTTGGCGTTTTTGTTATCATATAGTAGGAGAAATTTGAATCGGGACGATTCGTCTGAAATCGTTCGTTGGCTCTTCCGATTTCTTTTTTTGGAGGAGGCTGTAACAAAAACCGCATATTTTGTTGTTTTGTTTTCGCGCCTTTGTGCAGATTATGTTCGCTGCACCTGTTTTTCCATGTTTTCCCCGTGTTTAGTTATGTTTCCTGTTGGTTTTCGCTGTTTTTATGAATTTCTCCCATATTATGACAATTAAAAGAACCATGTTTACGAAATTTCGTAAATATCACACTTTGACAGATATAACCTAAGTTTGCGAAAGTCAAAACTTCGCGCCTGTAAGCCGGCTGAAGCCGAGCTCTCACGTGATTGGTCGAGGCCGCTGTTTAGGCCTTCTTTTTTTCTCCTTCTCAATTTAACAGCGTTCAAGCTGTTTTGACGTAATCTTCGCCGACCTTCGCCGACTTTCGCTCGTGATCGTTCTATTTCGATTCAACATGGCTGGGAGACAGACGCATAGGTTCGGGTGTGAGAATTGGAGACCGCCGTAAAGAAAAAGCCGGAGATTGACCGCCTGGCTGTAAAATTTGTTATGTGAAGTGTGTGTGACTTATCTGGTAAGCATTTAATTTCCTTTTGGGTAGCTTTTCAAGTAGGATCCTCGCGATTTTAACGGATTTTTCTATTGACCGTAGCTTGCGGCACCTATGAACTTCTGACATATGCGTATTTTAACTGCTGCTAATTAAGTGACGAAATCGTCGCTAAATGTGAAGGGACTTGCCTCTACGTCAAGGAATTTGCCTTCATATCCGGAATTAACCATTTTATTTGGCTGAGCACATGTGACGCGCCGATAAGCGGGAATTGAAGAAAGGGTGCCTGCGGGCGATTAAACACAGATACTTTACATAACCTCGTGTTTCTTTTTGTGCTTTAGTCTTTTGTGTGTCTGAGGAAAAGGGTTTTCTGTTGGCCAAATTCAGTGCCGATCAATATAGCCCACCCTCTGAGATCGTTTTTTTTTTAGGTTAACTTCTTTTTTAAAAATTTCTTTCGGGTATCTTTTTTTTTTTTTTTGAATAAGTTTCCTTCTTTTTCTTTAAAAGTAAGGTGACGTCCTTTTACTTTCATTCTTTTGGGTTTTGGTGGTTTCTGCCGTGTTTCTTCTAAACACGGTAGATTAGTAATTAGAGGTTATACCGTATTGTTTGCCCTTACTGTAAAAAGAAATATAAACGTCTGGCGTGGCTAAACAAGCATATTGCTGGGCATGATGATAGCGACGCTGCTCGGCAGTGTCTTAAACCGTCGCAAGGAGTCACGGACAGAGTTGAACCTCACACGTCCCTAGACTCCACATCTGCCCGCAGTTTGTCACCCGACCGGTCTCCACGACCTGCGCTATTCATATCTTTCCCTCCTCTAAAATTCCCTTCACTTGCGAAAGAGGATTGGGAATTTCACAATAGTAATTTAACTTCAATCCTTGACCACTCTGTGAACCGTAATGCCCCTGCCAGTGTTCAACTGTCGTCCTTCCAGGTGGCGGTCCATGAATACTTCTCGGGTGTTTACCCAAAATCTACCCATGTCGACCCGGTTCACAGAGAAAACGCATTCAAAGCAAAGCTCCGTAGGCAGAAGCGGCTACTTCGTCGCCAGCTACGTGAAGCCAAGAAAGCCGGAGATAAGGCCCTCTGCCACAACTTCTCGCGCGTACCGCTCTATACTCAAACTGATAGAGCGTAGCAACGCAAAACAACAAGCGCAAAGAAGCATTTCTCAAGTCCAAAGAGGTATCCCGGTTTGACAAAAACCGTTTTAACTACAGTAAAAAGGTTTTGTCTGCCGCTAAGGGCACAATCCAAATCCCGGAAGAAATGGCCACGGAATACTTTTCGACCACTTATGAGGATCCAATGCGGCTCCATACGTACAGCTCTCCTCCGGGCATTAAACCTCCGCACCTGCCTACAGTAGCTTTCGCCTCTCAACCCCCATCTCTAGATGAGATTTTAAATCAAATAAAAAGGAAGCCATCGGGCTCTACTCCAGGTCCCGATGGTATTCCCTACTTAGTGTATAAAAAGTGCCCCTGCCTTCTGCAATATTTAGGATCCATCTTCCGACATATATGGAATAGCGGTGTAGTCCCACAGAATTTCGGCCGAGCGACAGTCATCTTAATTCCGAAGGTCCCAGTTTGCACCGGACCAAAGGACGCTCGGCCCATTGCTCTGACAGATACTGTGGCCAAAATCTTTTTTGGCATAGTCCACATGAGGATGAGCGAATTCATGCACCGGAACAAGTACCTTGGAGTGTCAGTACAAAAAGGCTTCATGCGTGGCGTCTCAGGCTGCCTCGAGCACAATTCTCTCTTGGCTGCTGCCATTAAGGATGCGAGACAGCACGAACGCCAAATCAATGTTTGCTGGCTCGACCTAGAGAATGCCTTTGGGTCAGTTCGGCACAGTCTCCTCCACTTTGCGCTCCGCTGGTACAACTTCCCACCTGTGGTGCGTGACATTGTAGCCTCCTACTATAACTTTCTGACGTTCCATGTCAAAACGCAAGAATGGACTACCCGCTCTATATCATATTCAATTGGACTGTTTCAGGGCTGTTGCCTTTCTCCGACGATATTCAATATCGTTTTCAATATACTGCTGGAAAGCCTGACCCAGTTCGACAAGAAGTGGGGTTACCGTTTTTAAACAGACGGCCAATACACATCGTCGTGCCTCGCTTTTGCCGACGACCTAACTTTTATCACCAGGAGCCCCAAGCAGCTTTCCCTGCTATTACAGAAAGTGGAGCTGTTCTGCGACTGGTCAGGCTGTATAAAAGTGAAGCCCTCCAAATGTTTTTGCCTTGGACTCGCCCGCATAGACACAAAATTTACGTCTTATGACACAAAATTGGTCTATAAGGGCTCTATTATCTCCCTTATAGACCCAAATAACCACTTCAAATTTCTTGGCAGAAAAATCACCTGCCAGGGAAAAGACCTCTCTGGCGATCATGTTATAGAACATTTCAGTAGTTGCCTGGAAAAGATAGATGCATTGCTAATTTCTGGCCCTCGTAAGGCTTGGATCTTTGACAACTATCTAACTTCACATTTGTCATGGCCCTTTCTTATTTACGATTTCACCAAAACCCAACTGTCTCGTCTGGATGCACTGGTGACAGCTAGTATAAAATCCTGGTTGTCCTTAGCCAAACCAGCTGACCCCTTGACTCTCTTCAGGTCCAAACACAATTTTGGGCTAGCTCTAAAACTGCCCTCTCTGCTCTACGCCAACTCCAGAATAACCAAAAATTCGATTCTAAGCAATTCCAAGGATCCGGCAATATCGAAGCACGTAGTAAGTGGCCGTAGTGAGTCAAATGATCTACAAGCCCGCGTTGACTTCCACAAAAAGTTCCTTACTGGAATCAGCCAGAATGGCACTGGTCTGGGGTATGGCAGTACAACCATGAGCGATGTGGACTTGAAGAAGTCTCTCTTGCGGGGAGATTACGACAGCAAAAGTATGGCTCACGCTATTGGCCTTCAATGCCAGAATGATTGGACAACAATTGGAGACTTTTGCATTCCTCCTCCAATGCACTGGAAAGTAATGTTGTATGACTGGACGCCAGAGATGCTGAAATTTTATTTAAATGCCTTTCAGCATACACTTCCAGACCCCAGTAACCTCGCTCGTTGGAGCTATGCCGAGGATAGTTCATGTCCCCTTTGTAGCAACACCCCTTGCACAGCTAGACATATTCTAGCTGGCTGCAAGGTGGCCTTGGATCAAGGACGGTAGACTTATCGCCTAGACCAGGGGTCGGCAAGTAGTTTTAAGTGGAGTCCGGATACAGTTGAAAAGTTTTATCGAGGTCCAAAAAAAAGTTTGTTTTGTTTTCAAATTATTTATTTATTTAACCAATTATTGAACACAATACAATAATAATATTGTATTGGTAAATAATAGTATATTTATGGTAATATTAGGTAAAAAAAAAAAAAATCTTAAAATTAATGAGAAAAATTGCACCGACGATCTTGAGCCAGTTTTTTATAGTTTGGTTCACGAGGGGAACAGCAAATGCGAAGTGAGTCTTCAAGGTGGGCGGCCGTTATTCTTGAACGATATTTGTTCTTTAAAAAATTCATTTTTGAGAATGATGATTCGCATACATAAGTCGAGCCAAACATAGTGGCCAGATTGATAGCCAATTTCTTGCAATTTTCATATGTTTCTGGAACATGTTTACCCCAAAATTCTTCAGTGGATGCAGTTTTATACATTTGTAGGGAAACATTTTCTTGCAAGTCAATTATCTCCATTTGAAGTGAAGGCTTTGAAATACTGAACAACTTAGCAGCCACATCAATCCATTCTCCCGATGCATCAACTTCATAAGGCGATTTAAGGAATTGAGACAGCTTCCCCAGCTCTGCAAAGTCTTGGAATCTCATAGCAAATTCGTTTTTTAGATCGGACATAAATTTTAAAAACACTGCAATGTCTTCTTCAGAGTTCTCCTTTTTATATTCAAGAACTGTTGGGAAATGAATAAATTTTTGTGAAGCAATATCTTTTTCGAAGATATCCAGCTTACGACGAAAAGCAGACACGCTTTGTATCAGGTCACATATTAATTTTCCATTGCCTTGTAACTCCATGTTGAGCGCATTTAAATATTTCAGAATATCTTTCAAAAAAGCCACAGCTAGCATATTGCGCTCGTTTGTTATGAACTCCAAGTGCTTCCTTGCTCCCTGCGTATCCAACTTTTCCAAGAAGGAGTTTACTTGGTCTTTTATTAGCCAGAAACGTTCAATAACTTGACCTTTACTTAGCCAACGAACATTGTTGTGTTGAAGTAGGTAAGTCAGAATACGCCGATTCACATTCAGAAAGAAACTCCTTGAACTGTCTGTGCTGAAGAGCAGAATGAGATCTAATAAAATTAATCAACTTTACCAAATTGTCCATAACCTCTTTCAGTGTAGCACTAAGTTTTCCACAAAGGGCTGTCTGGTGAATTATACACTGATACGATATTAGACCAGAAGTGTTATCCCTGATTCTCTTTACTACACCTTTTTCTTTGCCAATCATCGCTGGAGCCCCGTCAGTAGAAAGCGACACCATTTTATCATAACTAATGTTGGATTTAGTAATAAATTCATCAATGGCCTTAAATAAATCTTCTCCTCGAGTGTTACCTTTCAACGGCAATATTGTTAACAATTCTTCCCTGAACATTTCACTATCATTATCATAAAATCTCACGAAAATAGACATTTGTTCATCATCGACAATGTCACATGATTCGTCAAGTGCTATGGCGTAGCAAGGTGCCTTTTGCAGAAGTTCAAGCAGAGTGCTCTTGATATCACCAGCTAAAATTTCGGTTCTCCTTGTATTACTTCTTGCCGACGAGGGAATACTTTGAATTGCAGAGACCACGTCCTTTTTTTCCCCAAAGAGTGCCGTAGCTACGTCCAACATACATTCTTTCACTATCTCAGAATCAGAAAATGGTTTCTGATGTTTATTAAGCGTCCAACACACACGTAACGCTGCTTCTGCGGATTTTTCTTGCTCGCTCATGCAGCGAACTAGTAATTTCGTGCTTTTTGTATAAGAAGTAAGAAGAAATTGAAGTTTTTCTTTACGAACCTCACTGCCGAGAGGAAAGTTTTTATGGAAATGCTGATGAGTTGTTTCGTAGTGTCGTTTTAAGTTGCCACTTTTAATAATAGCGACAGTTTTATTGCATATGAGGCAAACTGGAACCGCCTGAGACCTATCAGGCAGAGTAAAACAATATTGTTCAGTCCATTCAATCAGAAATCTTCTATTTTCACTGTCCACTTTTCTCTTTTTAGGGTCCATGTTAATGTGAGTATAATATTATATAGGTACGATAAGGTTTTCACACAAACAACCAGACAAAAATAAATAAAACAAGCGAACGAACGAACGACAAATGAACGAGCGATCTCGGACTGCGATTGACGAAGTAATGACCGGCCGCTAGTCGACCCTACCGCCTGCACCCCCGCACGCCCCGCCAACTTCGGCACTCATTCGCTCGACTCAACAAAAAACAGTCGCAGGCGCGCCGCCGATAGATAGGGATGCAGGCGGCGTAAAACGCTCTCGCGCATTTAATTACGTAAAATATGGTATGTTGTTTAGTGCGAGTATGGATGCACTAAAATAATTACTTAGTTAAGATTCCAAGGTTTCAAACGTATGAAAATAGTGCTAGTTCTATGAAAATATTTTTTATGTAGGTATATTAGAGAAAACTTGGCGGTCCTAAGTTCGTCCTCTCGCGGTCCGGACGCGGACCGCGGTCCGCCTGTTGCTGACCCTTGGCCTAGACAAAGTCCTTGCTGTTATTCGCGAGGTACTTAGCCTCTCAGTGGCTCGTGCCAACAAGGGTTCCACAGTATCCTCCAAACCCCCAATACAGTTTGTGCGGGTTGGCTCTAAAGGCAAAAAACATCTCACTGCAAAACCTTTCTCAATAATCGAGAAAGCTTCAGATTGGATTATGGAGGTCGGATGCACAGCCCTGCGTCCAGATATAACTCTTTACTCTCTATCTCGGAAGATGGTCCTTATCGTAGAATTAACTGTTCCATGGGAATCAAATATCCCAAAAGACCACGAGTACAAATTAAATAAATACCATGACCTCGCAAATGCCGTCACCCGGAACGGCTTCACTGTTCACCTTCACGCGGTGGAAGTAGGCGCTCGTGGCCTGCCAGCTAAATCTTTGTTTCACCTTTTTAAAGATCTTGGTCTCTCCAGGAAAATAATCAACTCCTTTCTAGAAAAATTATCTAAAACCGCGATTTCTGCATCTCAAATTCTATGGCTTCGAAGGGAAAGAGAATGGGTGGTAAGGTGAACGCTCACATGTGGCAAGACAGCTGTCCTAAACCTACCACAGCCGGTTCGTAAGTCCGGAATCCACTGCTCACCCCCCAGAAGTGTAAAAAAAATAGTATTATGATGGGCCCGACTCCGGTCGGTGAATTTCATGGCAGCTCCGTTTGTATTTAATTTTTTTTATTTATAATTGTAACATCATAGGTTTAAGACCTATAACTGGATATATTTGATTATCAAAAATACCTCAAATTAAGATTTTAGAGTGTAAATGTGAAATACGACATTTTTTTACACACAGAGACCTCTGTTATGACAACAGAGCCAAGCTTCTAGACTCCGCCTCTCAGGGCATTCATAGACATCGGACAGTAATATTTGAGCATGCGAAAAACTTCGCAAGGCAAATGGCGCAAATTTCACCAATGAGGCGAAATGGCCATTTTCCACGTCGCTAAAGATTATAAAAAAGATCAGTCATCTTTTGTGCTCAGAAGCTTGCCGCAGGGCGCGCAGCCCTGCGATGCCATGTACATAAAAGCCGGGCCAATGGACCCGCCTCATCTGATGCTCCATGATACGGTGAAAAATGCCTAAGTGGAAGAAGTCACGGGTCTATATAACGGCTCGTTGACCGAAATACGACAGTCATCTTCAGTACGCATCTGGGTACCATTAGACATACATCTAAAAGCCACCCTTGCGTCGGTTGCATGCCTTTCTACAAAGCTGGTGCCAGCGGACGAAATCGCATCACATCGTAAGATAAAAAATCGTTCTAGGGTGCATTTAGAGTTAAAATTACTTGTGTCCTAACAACAGAACCCAAATGGCCGAGTTCTTAAAAAAAGAGTTTCTTCTTGTAGAAGTTTGGAAAATCTCACCCTAACTCGTGTTGCAACATTATGAAATTAAAACTAATAAACAAAACCGGAAATATTAAAAATAGAATACAGAAAATAAATAATCGAGTTAAATAAAATAAAATTTAAAAAATGACAAATAATATTAATTAAACAATAATAACCAAAATTAATGAATAAGTAGTAGTAATAAAAAAGTCAACGAAAATAATAAAAATAATAATAAGAAGAATTGTCAAGGATAAACTTTAATGATTGAAACTGTCTGGGTATATTAATTTATGGTATTTTACTGTGCGTCATATTTCAACCAGGAGTCAATTTTAGCTTTAAAATAAGACTTAGGCATATACATTTTCGTCAAGCATATTAAATCTTTAAATCTTCGTATTTTCGTCAGGCAACTTCGTCAAGCATAATTAATTTCCTGGGGGCTATGTATACAATGCCTCTGCCCAAAAGTGGTCTGCATTCGAGGGACGTCGAAATGTATATGTCCTCAAACAATATGACAAAAATATACTCTTCAACCTTTCCCCCTTGCCCTTCCCCCACTTTTATCTTCATAGAAAAAAATGTTGGATGAGCTCTAAACATTTATAGAATGGATTACAGTCCATTTAGAATGGAATAAAAGATCTATTAATTATTTTCTCACAAACAACACTACCATAGTTGTTCAAGGCAGATAGTATTTTGCGGGACTCACGTTGTAACGCACTGTCGTCGCGTCCGGGCTCGGGGTTGGCCGGTTCCAGATCGTCGGTGAGCACAGCCAGCTGAACTTCCCTCTTCTCCAGTTCGCTCTGGTACTTGATCGGGTTGGCCAGAGCCTCCGCAAAATCCGACATGCCGTCCGGAACGTAATCCTACAAAATGCCATTTTTAACTGCAGTGCCTTGCCGGAAATCTATTATGTTTCGGGGTTCACTCTATCGGACGTGAAAATATCAATTTCAATTGATTATGATGGATTGTCAAACCATGGAAACATCATTATTTTTAAACTAAACCGTGTAAAATTCATCAATATTTACGGTGATATTGTAAAATGTATGAGATGATTGCCATCCATTTCTAATACATCCTTAAGCACAGCTATTCATTCGATATTGTAATAAAATCTGCAGACTTTATATGAATTTTGAACTATTCTTTCTCAAGCTTTTTGGAGATGGAAATGTTTAACCTTGCAGTTTCAATAGCAATCATTTAGGAAAAACAGAAGTGTATCTTCTGTTTAGTCTAGATAAAGGAGAATGACCAAAAGTGGTCCAAATGTCCACCACTAACGAGACCTATGGTGACGAATAGTCCACTAAATATATAGTAACTTTTACTAAGACACAAAAAAAAATAGGTTGTCAGTGAAAAGTTATGACAAATTGAAAAATAAAAGATATTTTATTCCTCATTAGCCGCCTATGTATTTCCATCCATTTTTATGGTACGCAAGTAGCTTTACATAATGTAATGCTAATAAGACTCATCGCTAGCGCCAAGCGAAACGATTTGTGAGACATAACACCATTTTTGTCTCGTTCGCACTGGCTTGGCAGGTGAAAAGGAGTTTATTTCAAAATAAGTGTTTGGTAGTATGATTTTCATTATTTTTCGCACAAAAAGGTACAAAAAAAACATGATTTCTCTATTTAGTCATAACTTTTTACTGACAGCATATTTTTGACTGCAGTCTGGTCCAAATTAATCAGTATTTAGTAGACTATTTTCGTTACATAGTCTTGGTAGCGGTGGACATTTGGACCAAACCCCATACATTTTTGGTCAGTCATTTGAATGGCAGAGAAGATAAACTCACTACCTGCAATGTAACTCTTTTGGTTTCTTAACTTTTGGTTAGGGCCAGCAATGACGGATCTCCACTTTAACCAAAAATATCTCTGGCAAAACTATCCAGTATCAGAGTAAGCATCTATGCTCCTCATGTTGCATTGCTTAACTAGCAAAGATCGTAAGTAAATATTAGTCATTGCGTCATCACTCATTACCAAGAAAAAGTCACAACATGTGATGTCTATTTATTATTCTTGTCCACAGTAAAACGTAAAGCGGCTAAATTTTTACTTAAATCTCCTAAAAACTAGTAAATCAATCAAAAAAAATCCAGCGGGGCTCTCACCGCATCTCTAAACCCCTGCAACCTGCCCCTTAACCCAAAGAATATCCCGACAAAGAAAATACTTTTTTATAACACAGGACTGCCATTAGTCCAGCAAATGTCTGGGGTACCGGTGCATACGGTGACACTGTCACGTTAAGGACACCTTAAAACTATAAAAAAACTGAAAACCAATGCGCTAGACACATATGTTTGCATCAAGAAAGGTCCAATATGTATACTATTTTGAGCAGTAAAACATTTCTTTTTTTTTGGTTAGTGGATATGATTCTATAATGGGCCCTTCTTGCACGCCCATTGGTAACGCTTGTTATTGGAAATAATCTAAATTTAAAACATTAAAATATGTAAAGGATGACTGAATACAGATACCATATTAGTTATAATAGGTATATTTACATAGAAATCAGAAGATGAAAATATACAGTTAACTATAAAATTAATATTACAGAGTTAATGTGTTTAATTCAAAAGGTACTATTTTCAAATTTTATATTCTTTTTCTAGAGTATTTTATTAATAAAAAAAACATAGCAACACTGCTCATCAAATTTTCAAGTTATCTATTTTTAACTCTTGAATGCCCCGTTCTTAACTCTTAAACGCACCGCTTTAATTGTTATAAATTTATTTGACTATGAACAAATTTGAGTGTCAAAATTACCCTTCAAGTGTGAAGTCCCCAAATGCCTACTCAAAAACTGCCAGAAGTATATCAGGACGGTAAAAAACAAAAAACTCACCTTAACAACTATTAGCAAAAATAGGCTGGCCATTGGAAGCGGCTGATTTAATTCATTACGAAGGTTGACATGCCTGTATCCAGGGCACAGTCCAATCACAGGTAGGACTCGGTGACCAATTATTTTCCCACCTTCCTCATATGCAGCCAAGCGAATGGAGGCTAAGTCGGGAAGCACAACCTGTAATTACATCAACAAAAAAAACAGATTTGTATTCTGCATAAATTTATAAAAGCAACAACTTATTTTAAGAACGTTAGATCATATTATAGAGAGCTTATTGCAAAACCCCAGAAATGTACAATTTTGTCTTGCTAAACCCTTGTCCTGAAGAGCCAAATTTGCCGCAAAACATTATGCGCTTAATACGCACGTAAGTTGCGCCCAGAAGGAGCGTAATACGCGTGAGCATTAGGAGATTGATGTTCAGTACTTTGCATGGAGTTGCGACGACTTCATTTGAATAGATAGGTCCACTGTCTCTAGTGTACGCGCGAAAACTAGACGGAACCAAGGAGTCTCTAGTTTCTCTACTCGACCGAGCTACGTGCGTAATTCGAACAAGTCGAGAGTCTAGTTTTGAGTTTTAAACTCGCGCATTGCTTGTGGAAGCGGTATATGAGCGCCTAATAACTCGCGGCGAATTTGCCCCTTTTGGACAAAGTCTAAGATCAAAGATGCTCGCCCTATATTAATGCCCATTACATAATAATTTGGAGCAGGCAATAATAAACTCGGATAATCCTTATTGGGTAAATTGAAACGTACCTTTTTAAACACAAATGGATCTTCGCCGTATACAGGATTCAATCCATTATTGGGCACAATCCTTGTTCTAAACTTCTTCCGTACCGTATCGGCTGGCAGACCATACATATCCACCTCCACATACGTTCCGGTACGCTTATCAGTAAGGAATTGTCCGGAAAGTACCGTTACTGATACGGAACCAGCGATTATACCATCGACGGTACTTTCGGCGAAGGGATCGAGCCGGCGATCGCGTCTTCTCATGAATTCAGGTTTTAGTAGATATCCGCAACGACGGTTATACTCAAACGTTCCAAGATTCAATTGCATGGCAAGATCGAGCGTTTGGTAGTTGAGGGCTACCAGTTGACAGCCAGCATTCCAGAATACCTGTAAAATGTATATAAGTAATGATTTTCAACCTATATAAATGAAGCAGGGTTTCTATTTTGAGATGAAAAATACAAACCTGTGGCATGAAGTTAGAGCTGTCAAACCGCGTACCGGCAGGGTAAACCCGAGACAACTGATGCTTGTTATAATTCACAAACTCTATCGGCCGCTCCTTCAGTAGTGTAGTTGCTTGTTTCTCATCAAACGATGACATTTCATAGTATCTATTCTTTTCTGCAAGGATTAAATGTATATGATGTTAGAGGCGTAAAGTTTGATACATAATGAAATTCATTCTGGATCCCTCAGAGCCTCAAAGACAAAGTATCACATTGAAGTCATACCTGCGTATTCACTTGAAATACGTAGGGAATGATGTCAATGTATAACGTCAAGTTTTTGAGTGTAAGTGATAGGACGTCACTCACTTTCAGAATTTTCAAAGCTGCTAAAATGCACTGGCTGAACGTAGTTGACGAGTGCCGAAATTTCAGCTCCAGCCTCTGTCTCTTTAGCTTGCTGAGCTTTCTCTGATGCGGTGGCTACTGCAGTACCCACCTCGGTAACATTATCTGTGAAATAATTAACATTTTATTTATTTATTTGTAATGGCAACAAAGTATAAAAACTGGCTTACAAAGTATATTCAAATAATGACAATAATTGGAACACCACAGCAAATCATCTTAAGCTAGTGTTTAACTAAATAAGCCAAAGGTTGTGCTCAAGCAGACAAAAGTGTTAGCGATATTGGCAATAAATTTAAGCAGTATTACAAATTTATCAGTAAAAAGTCTACTGAAATACCCACCACCACCATCACCAGTTATTCTAGAATTTAAAAAATAAACCTATACATTCTGATTTTATAGACATATATAATACATTATACACACATACATTATACACATAATAGAAAATCTGCATCGATAGTGATTATTACTAGAACGCTTTCAGCCTGGCTTCTTGCAAAAAATCGATTATAATTATTTTTAATAGTTAAAACCATTGTTGTTATATCGACCACTACTTAAAAATATCAACCATAAATTAGGGACTAAAAGGGTTCCATCAGTGCAAGAAATCAATTAAAATGTTATTCAAGGCCTATTACTTGCCGCATATACAAGATTTCTTACAGCCCCCCCCTCCCACCACCCACCCTATCCCTCCCCAAATCCATCCATATATTTCATATGTACTAAAATGACTAAAGCCAAAGGCCACTAGCCTCACATGATTGGAGCCCCACTTCTAAGTAGAATTCATTTGTACTAGCACTTAAAATATAGAGCGAAGTTAGACGACACACCTACATCAAATTGAGGCCAGTTGCCTTTCAGATTTCGCAGTTGCAACTCAAAAGTTGTATTAGGTAGGAAATAAAAATACTTACAAGATCCTGTTACTGCGTCGTCTTCAAATGAGCTGTCCGAGTCCGACGACGCCGAACTCTCTTTGGAGGCTTGTCGAGGTAACTAATATAAAAAACAAACTAATATTAGTATTGCAAAATATTGCCTGCATCTATTAGAATCTTCCCATTGTGTAAGTATGTATGAAGGTGGGATTGCTAAGACCACACCATAAAGTTCCTACATTCATCAGTATATTCAATGAAAATTACTATACAAAGGGCAAAACATCGCAACTGGATAGGAAAATCCCCCATCGGAAAATGTACATCTGTCCTTGTTAAAAACGTAGTGGAGGGCGCATTGTTTCTTGGTCTTACTCCGCTAGGGGATGAGTTGGGTGCTGCAAAAAAACACAATCTCCGCCGTGCGCCTATTTTTGAATCATTCGAAACTATGCAAAATCCCCCATCGGAAAATGTACATCTGTCCTTGTTAAAAACGTAGTGGAGGGCGCATTGTTTCTTGGTCTTACTCCGCTAGGGGATGAGTTGGGTGCTGCAAAAAAACACAATCTCCGCCGTGCGCCTATTTTTGAATCATTCGAAACTATGCAAATAATAAATACCATGTTTAGTAACTTATGGCCTTACCTAATAATGTATTTACAAAATTTAACAAAATTTTATGTTGATAAGATAAGTCTTTTCAATACCGGATCAACCCATGTAGAGGCCCTTAAGCCATCGAAATCTCGGGGCCCCCTTTGCACTTTTCAAATTACCTATATCCTAATACGTTTTGAACAAGAAAATCTTGATAAACCAATTTTATTAAACAAAACAAACATTGATAAATATTATATTGAAATATTATTAAACATAAAATAAACCTTATAAAACTGTCTGATAAACTGCATAAACAGACTTTGAATATTCTTATTCAGTGGCCATAATGGCAATTGAATTAAGTCGTTCTTGTGTCATCGATGACCGGTGACAATTTTAAGCAGTTTCAACTTTGAAAAAGATCGCTCACCAGTAGCGTTTGTATTCATAAGACATCTATAAATTTTCAACGCTGCCATAACATTTGGGAACGTTGATTGTGCCATATTTTAAAAATTATCTTTTACAATGGCGATGCTGGCACTGTTTTATCAAAATTTTATACTTGTGATATGAAATACTTAGAGTGAACCATTTCATCTCCAAGCTTTTAACTTGATGTCTTCGGGATAATTTTCTGCAAATCTTTGGGCACCTTCTTTAATGTCTTCAATGGGAAATCAATGAGGAATCCGAATATACGTTGAACTTTGTTATATGCTTCCACACGGCGTGAAAGCTCTGCACATAACTTGTCTATTATTGGTAGGTAAGTTTCCCACCTAAACTTTTCCCTTCCTTCGAGCACAACCTCTTCCGCTGCGCCATCATTAAATTGTCTTTTTCTTTTTGGCACACGCCTACGTTGATCCGTGTATTCTGCACTGACAATTGGTTGTGTCGTTTGCCTTTTTCTCATAGTCATCAAACATTTCTTTCTCTCTGTGATTTCAGAAAGTCGAGTAATGATTTAAGAAGGATGTCGGCCGTTTGAAGTTCTATTGTTTCCTTTTCTAGATATTTACTGACTCCGTTGATTCGATCTGGAATTGCAGCCCAGAAACCTACTATGATAATATTTTCCTTCTTTGATATCTCATTTAACAGACATTTGGCCTCGTGAATTGTTTCGAGTTTCTGATTTATTTTATCACCGATGACTTGCAAAGCCTTCTGAAAGCTGCTGTAGCCGCGGGACAGCGTCTTGTTCGCATCGGCCCTTGCACACCACCTATAGCACTCTTTTTTTACAACTAATGCGGAGCCTTGCTGGCGCCTACCATCTTCGTTCTGAAGGTATGCAACCCGGCAACGTGGGCTGTCAAACATTCTGAGGACGATATAGTGTCGGATATACGTGAAACGATTCAAAAAATTATGATTACTTGTTGAAATTCAAAAAATGATGATTACTTGATTACTTGTTCGGAGGCCCGGGGGCCTCCTAAAAGGCGTGGGTTCATAGGCCAGAGCCTACTTGGCCTTATGGCTAATCCGGCACTGTGTCTGTTACCCGATGTAGATACAATTTACAATAGATTCTTTTTTTACCCCAAAATTTGGCTAAAATATGTAAAATAATTCTTTGGATAAGAAATGTTTTTTTGATTTACATGTGAAGTTTTTTTGATTTATGTGTGAAGCCGAATATGTTTCGTATAAGATAAAATAAAAAATACATGTTGGGTCAATTGGAAAAAATACTGTAAATTAAAAACCCATAATGATTTTCGCACTCCGCCATTTCGCAACGCCCTTGAGTACAGTTTAAAAAATACTATATCAAACTGATTGAATATTTAACGATCACTCTTTATTGAATAGTCATTTTATATACTTATTATTATTATTAACAGGAAGTACAAACGCCGTAATAATATTTTAACACCAAATTTTGCTCACGAAACCCGTCCATGGCTATGTCAACTTTTATTAATAGGATAATCACTTTTATGCCTATATTTTTACATATTTGTGGTAATTTTACATTACTATTATAATGAAATTTATTTAAATAACATAATGTACCTAACTTTTTCGATTTTAGATTTCAATATTGTAACAAAAATCCAAATTTGCGTGGCATGTTATGTTTCAAAAACATGTTGCACGCATTGCAACATGATTCGCTTGTATTTCTAGTGTTTTTTTTTATATATTGGTCTTACTCAGTTTTTGAGTTGTTTTCGGAATCAGGGTTCAAAATCGCAAAACATCTTGAAAACTATAGATAATTGCTAAAAGCTTTGACATTTGGATCTGTCATAATAGAGATAGCCGTATGGCACAGCCCAATAAAAAATGACCCTTCTGGTGTTCTTGCCATGACAAAAAAAAACAAGAGATTTACTTAAAAATCGAGTTCAAAAGAATTTTAATAAATGTAATAAATATTACATAAAATATTACTATTTTAGTGAACATGAGTAGCTATGAGTTTTTTTTTAATCTCCTAAAGTTGGTATAACTGCAGGCAGTCCAGTCTGTCTAAACTAGCCACAGTAATTGAGGGGGTCATATTTCCGAAGATCCGCGAGGTGTGTGCACCAGGAGTGCGGCGTTTTTTTAAAGTAATGTGAACAAGGTCTCATTTTTCGGTAAGCGTTTAATTCTTTTCGGGATTCAATTAGATAAAGTTTTTGAAGAGTTTTGTAGTAATGGGGGTTTTTCTTTTTCGTCACAGCGGGTTTTTGGCTGTGCCGCCTTTTATTACTTTCCAATGTAATTTCAAAAATAAATCGGACCACCGTGCCCTGACTTTTTCTCGCCTGGATGTCCATTTGAACTGAAATACAACATTTCTGAAGTCTGTACCACATGTCTGATGAGATAGAAGGAGGAAACTACCTGCAAATTAAAGGATCTTGTTTTTATAACTTTAAATTTGTAGTTTTATTTTAAAATTGCGAAGGTTTATTACTCTGTCTTGCCAAATTTAGTGACAAAGTAAATTCTTTCCCCGACCCTGTGGTTGTTTTTTTATTTTTCGGTCATAACCTAACCTATAGTATTTTTTTTTTTCGCCTTTTAAATAAACGCGATGGCGCTCTTGTTTCTTCTTGGTATAACGCGATTGGATTACTAATCGTACGTTATAATATCACAAACAACAGGGAAGGTACTTTCTTTACAGGAGCCCGACTTGTGTACAAGGTGGGTGACTTTGACATAAAACTTTGAAATATGATTATTCACGATCCTTACCATTTTTGGATGTCAAAGTGACGAGGAGAAGTGACAATACTCTCGGACATACGGTATATCGGAAGCCCACACATACGGACAGATATTTGCATGCAAGCTCACACCATCATCCCTACCATCTACGTTCAGTGCAAACGTCGCTCGTGAATCGAGCACGCGATCTATGCGACACTGAGCATTTTCCGAAGGAGATGGAACATGTCAATGATGGCCTTAGGAAAAATGGATACGGAAAATATCACGAGACACGCACACGATCTAATACGGACGAAACTCAAAAACCGAGCAGATCAAGAGCATTCTTACCATACGTCAAGGGCGTGACTGATCGAATAAGTAAGATGCTAAACAGATTCGATATAAAAACGATCTTCAAACCGACCCAAAATATAGCTCGATTTTTGAGGCCTGTAAAGGATGTAATACCACTGCAAACCCCGGGTGTGTATAAAGTCGAATGCAGCTGCGGTCTAGCCTACGTTGGACAAACGAAACGGCCCATAGCCACGCGACTGACAGAACACATCAAAGCTGTTAAAAACGTTCAGCGAGAAAAATCGGCGATCTGCGAACATATATTGGATAGCGGAAGTAACCACTGGATGCAGTTTCAAAATCCCATTGTTCTATCCAAGGAACAATTCTACTTTCCTCGCATGATCCGGGAAGCCATTGAAATAAGAAGAACTCCGAACTTCAATAGAGATGACGGCTACAAACTCTCTTCTACGTGGAACCCTCTTCTTAAAATGTTCCCGCCGCCGAACGCCGAACGCAAAGACGTAAAACAGGATACAGTGAGTGTTGTGTGCAAGACGGATTTTAAAAATTCCCGCGCTCCGAGCCCGGCCCCCCACCACCGTTATAACCTACGCAGTGGCGGCAGCGGTTTGCGGCCTACCCGCAAAACAACGGACTGACAACTCTCCAGTCTACCCTAGACAACGGCGGCTGCAACGTCACCGAAACGTCGGGTCCTACAAATTTCACGCGGTAAATTCGTTTTCTATCCTATTTATAATGTCAAACAACCGCGATAGTCTTCGATTTTATATTACGAGCCTCTACGGAGAGGAAGTTTCGTATAAAGTGCGTCAGTTCGAACGTTTGCGGAAAAAACGCGCGCGAATTTTGTCGTCGTTAGTGTTCTTGAAACAGTGTCGTGATAGTAACTTAATTCCGAATTGTGTGCGGATTCATCCACGAAAAGATATCCCAGGATCTACAGACATTCTCCGTGTCGCCAGTGTCAAATTTGCTTCGAAAGTTGATTCAAAACAATCGGTACAAACTCGATAATGTGCAAAAAGAATTATTATTTCTTCATCTAGAATTAAGCAGCGTATTAAGTGGCGAGGATTTTCACAAGTGCGACAGAGTTTCCTTCAGCCAATCGGAACGTACCACGGTGCTATGTGAGGAGTCGCATAATGCCAAGTTTCTGCGCCTGGCAAACGCAGGGCATTCCCGCAAGGAGGTACCGAAATACGCTGTAAGTACTGTCATTAATCTTTCGAAAATTGACATTGACCAGCCGACGACAGAAATTCTTAGCAGGGGATTAAATTATGTACCGACACCGAACCGTTTGCCTGTGGAAAGTATTATCGGTGGCATTGAAGAAGTCATCTCTCGTAACAAGATCCCTGCGCCAGAGGCCGACTTACTGCGACAGGATGTGGCTGTCTTTGTACGCAAGGCCAAGCTCCCACAGTCGAACACCACAGCCGCCCAGAGAAAAAGCTTAAAATCTCTGCGGGACAATAAGGACGTAGTTGTGTTGCGGGCCGATAAAGGCAACGCAACCGTGATACTCGATACTGTGGACTACGAGCGGAAAATTGGGACGCTCTTAGAAGACGCCAACACTTACGAGAAGGTGAATTACAATCCCACGAGCAGAATTACCAGGCAAACGAGAGTTTTAATCGATAAATCTGTCACTTCCCTCCCAGAAATAGCTTATCTCACTAAACCACGTAACGTACAGCCACCGAAATTATATGGCTTACCTAAAATCCATAAGGATAATGCACCATTGAGACCGATTGTGAGCCAAATCGACAGCCCCACATATCCTCTGTCAAAACACTTGGCTGGTGTCCTCCAACCGCTTACGGGCAAAACGACGTCTTACGTGAAAGACTCGCGACATTTTGTAAGCATTATTAGAAGCTTAAAACTGGCCGAAGACGAAATAATGGTGAGCTTTGACGTCGAATCTTTATTTACGAATTTGCCCATTTCGGAGTGTCTTACGGTGGTGAGAGATAAACTAAGGTCTGAGGACCTCCCTATTAGCTACGCCGACATGCTTCAACATTGCCTGACATCCTGCTACTTTCTATGGAACGGCGATTATTACAAACAAATCGACGGAGTAGCAATGGGATGCCCCGTATCGCCGATAGTTAGTGACCTATATATGGAATATTTTGAGGAATTAGCCATAAAAACCTCCAAAATTAAACCCATTCTCTGGCTTCGCTACGTGGATGATACCTTCTGCATCCTGAAAGGCAACATTCAAACGGTGAAAGAATTCCTGGGTCATCTAAACTCCATACACCCAAAAATCAGTTTCACCTATGAAGTAGAGAAGGACGGCTCCTTACCATTTTTGGATGTCAAAGTGACGAGGAGAAGTGACAATACTCTCGGACATACGGTATATCGGAAGCCCACACATACGGACAGATATTTGCATGCAAGCTCACACCATCATCCCTACCATCTACGTTCAGTGCAAACGTCGCTCGTGAATCGAGCACGCGATCTATGCGACACTGAGCATTTTCCGAAGGAGATGGAACATGTCAATGATGTCCTTAGGAAAAATGGATACGGAAAATATCACGAGACACGCACACGATCTAATACGGACGAAACTCAAAAACCGAGCAGATCAAGAGCATTCTTACCATACGTCAAGGGCGTGACTGATCGAATAAGTAAGATGCTAAACAGATTCGATATAAAAACGATCTTCAAACCGACCCAAAATATAGCTCGATTTTTGAGGCCTGTAAAGGATGTAATACCACTGCAAACCCCGGGTGTGTATAAAGTCGAATGCAGCTGCGGTCTAGCCTACGTTGGACAAACGAAACGGCCCATAGCCACGCGACTGACAGAACACATCAAAGCTGTTAAAAACGTTCAGCGAGAAAAATCGGCGATCTGCGAACATATATTGGATAGCGGAAGTAACCACTGGATGCAGTTTCAAAATCCCATTGTTCTATCCAAGGAACAATTCTACTTTCCTCGCATGATCCGGGAAGCCATTGAAATAAGAAGAACTCCGAACTTCAATAGAGATGACGGCTACAAACTCTCTTCTACGTGGAACCCTCTTCTTAAAATGTTCCCGCCGCCGAACGCCGAACGCAAAGACGTAAAACAGGATACAGTGAGTGTTGTGTGCAAGACGGATTTTAAAAATTCCCGCGCTCCGAGCCCGGCCCCCCACCACCGTTATAACCTACGCAGTGGCGGCAGCGGTTTGCGGCCTACCCGCAAAACAACGGACTGACAACTCTCCAGTCTACCCTAGACAACGGCGGCTGCAACGTCACCGAAACGTCGGGTCCTACAAATTTCACGCGGTAAATTCGTTTTCTATCCTATTTATAATGTCAAACAACCGCGATAGTCTTCGATTTTATATGATTATTCACATTTGTCTTCAGATTACTCATACAATGTAGTACATATTATTACGTTCAGATCAATTGATTTATGGGCAAGAGAATAGAGTCATTATTACTTCACATAGAACACATAGAAAGATCCAAATCCTGCTAATATCGCCGGCCGGCCAGCCGTTCCCCATGGGGTACATGGCGCAGGCGGTACTAGTAGTCGCTGTACCCTATATGGTACAAGGCACATAAGAGGTTAAGCAGAAAACCAGTGAGACGCATTGACTTTGGATTTAAGGGAGACATCCAAAATGTCACACCGCAAAATTAATATGTTTATTCTAATAGCTTAAAAGTTAATAAAAAATAAAATTAATTAACCTGATGAGTCTGGTTGGACCCGATGTCACCGTTCCCTTGGTGCACGGGAGGATTAGCATCGTCAACACTGGCCGATCCAATGGCGGCTATCTTTTTGTGATGATGATGGTGATGGTGTTTCTTCTTATTTTTAATTATGATCTTTCGCTTGAGCATCGAAGGCGGTGGCAGTTCTCCTCCTACGCAAACATTACAAGAATAGTCAATCAGTCTTCTTACTCTTTCTCAGCTTATTCACATCGGCTTCACAATACCAAATATATCCTTAAACATCGCGAAACTGGTGACTTAGTATGATATGTTTATTAGTTTACAGATTATTGTTTTATATAAAAATAAAAAGTAGTAATACAAGAATTTTAAAAAAGATTGTTTAATAGATCAAAGCTATAATTAACAAAAGTAGTGTGTGCCGAATCATCTATATATTAAATACTCATCAATCAGCTCTATTTACAAATTATAAAAGCGCCATATTTGGGTATCGCGGAAAAAAACTATAATTATACGATTAGGACTATCGAGAGAATGTAATTTCCTGTAATGGCTGTGGTTCAAAGAAATGTTTGTTCTTGATTCTTATTGTGAATTGCCAGATGAATGAATATGCAAAGTTACCTAATGAAATGAATGAATTTACAAATCTTAAGTAAGTCGGTGCTTAATCCTAGACAATGAGACATTTTAGCAAGTGTAGTCAAGAAATTTTAGCGGGTTTTTGGGAGCTCATCGTTACATCATTAATTTTTATTATAGCCTTGTCAAGAAATTTTAGCGGGTTTTTGGGAGCTCATCGTTACATCATTAATTTTTATTATAGCCTTTTTTACACTGTCTTTTTTTCAAAACGAATCATTTTTATCTTGTTACATTCAAATTTTTATATTTCACAATTCATAGTCACATAGAGCCTCGTCGTATCGTTTTGTTATGCTGTAATTACATTTTCCTGATTTAAATCATTGCAATTTCTTTTTTTAATTTATTATAGCAGCGCCTAATTCACTTAACCCTTGGAGTAAATGGGTATTTTCATGGATGCATCTGTCTCTTTTGCAGGATTTTCGGCGACATCGACTTAAAGTACTATAACTACGAAACTACTACACCAATCATAAAAAGAACAACTGCACAATGATTGCATTGAAATTTCGAATATAGAATATTGAAATATCATTTTGTAAAACAATTAGATAATTATGAATAAATATGAGAACGTCAAAGAAGTGAAAAAAACGCGCGACCAGATTTGGTCGACTCGTACTCAACGGATAATTGTTTCGCGACCAGATTTGGTTGACTCATACTCAACGGGTTAAAAGAAAAGTAATCAGCACTCAAAGTAAGTTGACGTACTAAGTACGCATTATGGTTGTTTTGGATTATTTATATAAAAGCTACATTTTAGCATACTATATATTTTTATCATCCGCTATATTTTTTTTATTTTTTTCAATTCGAAAGTTGGAAGGACCTGAGTTGTTCGACTCAGGTCAAAGTCAGGGCTAAACACAAAAGTTGGAAGATGTTCGACTTCGTTCTATTCAATGTAAGGGGCCATCTACAATATGGGGCCATTACGTAATCACCTGAGGGAGAGGGGGGGTTGGAGTTGAGGCTTACGCTTGATTACCAGGGGGGGGGGAGGGGGTGCCCATCCTGATTACGTAATCAACTTTGGTCACCGCATTGCAATTTTTTTGGTCTAAACCTGCACGGAAATACTGCAGTGCCACACCGAAGATACCCCCCTCCCTCCCGCAAGCGCGATGTGCGTAGATACTCCCCGCGCTCGTCTGCGATTGAGTCGCCCGGGCCTGTTCCTGGAAGCGTTGCGGTCTGAAGATTGGGATTTGTAAAATAAACCAAAGAGTTTGAGATTTTGTAATTACTTCAAATTAATTAAGTACATTTTTAAAAGCACTTTACAAACGCTGGGTTCACGATTCTTCACATTTTCCGCAAATTCGGCTGATTACGGAAGGTGGGGGGGAGGGGGTCTGTTGACATGGGGGAGAGGGGGTCCGAAAATCCCAAAAATGTGATTACATAATATGTGGATGGCCCCTAATGTCTTCAGCGCTCCTCTGTAAGAACCAACCGGAGGTATATTATATGTAGATGCAAAAAAGTTGACACAGAGATATGTGCATACAGATTATACTGCCAATAGCAAGAGTTGATGGTGGGCCCGTTGCGTTTCTTTGTGATCTAAAACTGAAATTAGTTCAAGCGAATGAGATAGAGCAATACGTTAGAGCGGAATATGAAACGAACGATCGTCGATAAAAACTACCTGTCGAACTTATACCCGTCCAAATAAAGTCGAACACATTTTGTGCGGTGTTAGATTCAGATATATCTTTGGTGGGTAGTGTTAATGCGAAAAAGTGACAACCGTTCATTTAACATTGCGCTCTAGCGTATTGCCCTGTCTCAATCAATCCGAGATGCTTACTTGCCACAGGTCCCAGAAGGGAATCCTGGCTGAAAATGCTGGATGAATGTTTGCTAACAGAGGTTATCGATCACCAACATGTTTTGAGGACATGGCACTCGTAGAACAAGAATGTCACAGAAGGTTAACCATGAGGATATACCAACAATTCAAATGAACAGTAACATAAATAAATTTGTCCAATAAAACGAAGAACCGGGGTAAATACCCCAAATGGTGATAATGTAATCCTTGAGGATCAATTAAATTTTTGGAACTATGAGTGCTATCTACTTATTTCGTTTTGTAGTAAAATCTTAATTGCCAAATCGTAGTACGACGCTAATCAATCTAATACGCTGTATAATCAATGGCGACAGTGACAGCACATTTTACCAAAGTCAGAGAGCTGACTCTCAAACTATTACTTGGGTTGTGAACTCCGTCAACTGAGGCATTGCCGATTTGCCAGAAACATCTCCAGGATTAGCAGAGGCAATTTTTAAATTTGGCTCCAACAATGACACATGCATTGAATTATAGGAGAAAACAGATTTTTCCAGTCCAATTTTTAATGGGCTTTCAAAATGCGCAGAATTAAGCTGTGAAAATACTGCTACCATTAGTGACTACATACATATATAGGCGAATAAGAAATTTCAACTCTTGTGAATTTGAAAACCAAATATAGAACCGGTTGCATTCTGAAGACACTATTCTGACCGCTCTAAAATCGAAGCTTACATATTAAAGCTTACACCTCTCCTGCAATTTATTAAAAAGGCATTAAAATAGATATTAATCCACTAAAATTTCCACAACATCCATGAGATTTTATGCCCAAGGCAATCTTTCAACCTCTTCCCCTAACCCCAAAATCTCAATTTGAAAATCCCCACACCTGGATCCATGTCTGACTCAGTTATCTCAGTGACCTCTCGCTCCCCTTCCCATATGACAGCTATAAGTAAATGGTTCCAGGATTTCTTTACGTTACGAACCTGGCTCCAGCTGATGTGATTCCATAGGCTTTTCCAGCAGCATCTCTCCGAAAATCTCGCGGCAATAGTTAGCTATCTTAGCCTGCTGTTTCTGGTTGCAGTGATTCTCAAAGCTCAATATGACAGGGTAGTCCGAGGTCTTGAATGCGCTCTCGGCTATGGCTTCCAGCACATCTTTGGCGCTGATTTCCGGCACGAAGGTGTATCCATGCACAATCACCGGTTCCTCAGTGCGACTGTTCCAGAAATCCAATTCGACGCATCTGGAATGAGAAATAACGTTAAACTTGCTGCGTAGGCTTAACAGCTTCCGTAACCTTTTTTTTAAATGTGGTTGGTTCAAAAAAGATCTTTACATTTCAAAACATACCGGTTTTTATTTTGATATTAATATTAAATTTTAGAGGTCTTATAAACATTCACATGATAGATTTTTTTCAAAGAAATACTTTTTAATATTAAGTAATAATTGATATAATGAAATAATAGTAATGTTACATATAAATATAGAAAAATTAAAACACAAAGTCCGATGGGCATAAAACGTAGAAATCTTTACATCCTCCTTTGCCAAAAGTGCTTTATTACAACGTATAAGAATTGCCGATATACGTCGTAATAAATATATATGTCGTCCAACTTATTTCGGAACAGTTGAAATTTCAACAATGCAGCCCCCCGAGTTAACTCAGATTAACCAGGCGAGCGGTTAATAAGGCGTCGTAATTTTTTACCTGCAGCCAGCTAGTAGACTCTGACGGTAAATCTCCACGCTGGATTTACCGGTGAGCTGATGCCCCGTCAGATACGTGTTGTGCGAGCTGTTGATAAAGTAGTGCGCTAACGGCTGCTCCATATCATCCGAGAGATCCAGTTTGCTGTGCGCTATCGCTGGGTTGTCATCCGACATTAAATACCTGTTTCGCATAAAAATATATTCAAGATTGACCACATTTCGACGTTCATTTTATTTAGTACAATATGCATGCCTGAGAAATCCATCAAAGCTGAGTTGACCCTTTTGAGCGTTGAATTTATTCGGTTCGTAGAGCCGAATGACTTCTTTTGCCCTCGCAGCGTCGGCATACGGATGTAATATTTCGTTCAAGCGAGGATCCCGTTGGCTACGATTAAGAAAATCCACCAGAAGGGACGTCGACATCAGCCGCCGTTTTGAAGTACCAACCCTATCGACAGTAAATTACAGTTATATTGTCTTTAAAATATACAGAATTATTTTTGGATTATATAGCGATTGATTTAATGTTTGTGAATTAACAGTATTATTTTCTAAATAATACGAAATTTAAAAGTATAAAAAAACTAATGAGTGTACTTCAAATCAAAGTAAAATAGAATGTGTACATGCCATAACTTATAGGCTAATCGCGATCGATTGGTCGCTCACTGCCTATTTTGGTTGCTCACTGACAATTTTAATAACATTATTGTTATTGTATTAATTATTAGAAATAAATATTTTATTATTCATAGCATTATTTGTTCTGGACAGGTAGATTTGCTAATACATCCAGATCAGATCTTGTAAAGCTAGTCATAAACAATATTAACAACAAAAAAAATATACAAATCGAGTCTGTTTTTATATTGATTGAGCTTGCACTAATCACTGCAAATGGTAGTTATTCCACATGTCCATTTATTATTTGCAGAACGTTCTATTTTGCAGAACGATCTTAAGAAAATTAGATTTAAATTTTGCAGTCAAGTTTTGTTTGTGACCTAGAAGATTTGTGTTAACATTGAATTTGTAAATATTCTTTAGCCCAGGGACATAACATTAATTTTTGAGAATTTTGTATGTCTCAATCAAGTCCCCCTTTGTCTTCTTTGGTTTATATCCTGTTTGATTAAATATTCCCTATGGTTTTGGTTTATAAAATAGTTTTGAACCCTATTTTTAACTGTTAAATTTGGTTACAAACCAATTTAACTGTAGAAATTGGTGATCTGAAAGTTGCATTGTAATAGAGAATTTAAAAAACATTTCTATTTAATATAATTGTAAACTTCATAAGCTA
Source organism: Micropterix aruncella (assembly GCA_944548615.1). NCBI lineage: Eukaryota > Metazoa > Arthropoda > Insecta > Lepidoptera > Micropterigidae > Micropterix > Micropterix aruncella. The sequence continues at coordinate 8,400,851 of OX155953.1, read as the reverse complement.
TGTACTTTAAACATATTATAATAATATCTCCATCTGATCGATATCAGCAAACTGAAATTACATTGTTGAGTTACGACTACTTACAGTTGATCAAACACCTTCTCGACTTCGCTGCGTTGAGTGAGATTTTTGTAGAATGTAAAGAAGTCTTCGAATTGAAACTTGGACGGGCTGATGATGTCATTTTTACCCGATGGCAATCCCGACGTATCCAACGCCTTTTCCACTTTCTTCTTATCGTCTTTGTTTTGGGCAAATAATTTTACAATGCTGTAAAATAAATTTTGTTTCAAAATTCGCATCGATGACACGTTCAACGAGCATTCTTTAAAATAATTACTTTTTAATCGGTATTTTTCCAGTTTTGTCGACCATCAGCGAAAGCTTCGTATGTATCTTTTGCAGAAACGAAATCGTCGAACTGTTTATTTGCGTGAGATTGTAAGCCATCTTGAACAGTTCATCGGTCCACAGCTGTAAAAAAATTGTTAAAGTTACTGGATCAAGACAGTAAACGCTTATAAACATGTCACGAATTTCATAAACACATCTGTTGGAAAAGACTAAATGTAAACATAATTTCAAAGAAATGCTCCGCTTCTGTTATTCATTTCTGAGTTTCACGGATTGATTTTTTGCTCTCTCTCTATTGTTATGCCACCTGTCTTTCCTTCAACTGAACAGCATAGGTAGAGATGTTTAAACTATGTAGGATGAGCCACATTTTTATAGGCTTCACTTGATAATGATGATGACGAGCAGGGGGTATGGTTGGGTGGCAGACCACCTGCACATAGTCCTTTGTTAAAGACCATTGTAGCTAGTGATGGATCATTTTGGGTGTACCCGGGATACTGATTCTCTGTCTACTGTAGAGGAGCCGACTCACATAAGAACCCTTTGCGTCGGCTGAAATTATCGACTTTCTATGCGGGTGCAGGCGGAGCGGGTTAAACCCACCTGCGTCCTAGTAACCTGCTACTCGGAATGGAGTGGCATGTCGGTGCGGTGGAGTGGTACAGCCAAAGGAAGTAACCGGCTCCTCGGAATAGATCGGCTAGTCAGAACGTTATTCAAATTAAGAGCACAACTCACTCCTCCAGATCGACTCTTTGCTAATGGAATGGACATTGTAATGGGATCCAAATTGAGGCTGGAATGACCTATCACTAATTGAAGCTCTCCTCAATAAAAAACAGGACTCGCAACCTTAGAGACCAGCTGCAAGGCCAATGATAATCTGGAGCCACACACATCGGCCATAGCTAACCCCATAATGTATATCATGCATTGTACATAGGCCATAGTTACCCCTTTAAGTATTTGCCAAAGGGGATGAATGTATGGTTGGTGATTTGAGGCCGGCTTGGTAATGTTGACGAATTGCTTTTAGAGAACAATGAGTCACCATGAATATGGGCCAGTCCATTTTGGGCAATAATAATACTTATTTTCACATATTAAAAGGGACATATTGAGTGGCCCGGAGTCATAGTCATTTTACCATGGTCTTCTAATCTTACATTGTAAGAATCTGGGTTTGATTCCCGGCTAGATTACCATTTTCCGTTGGGACTAAACCAACAGAATTGCATTTCGATTCTGTCAATCGAATGACACCATCTTATACATATGTCACACCCACACATACATATAAACACTGCATAGTAGGGTTGGTTGTAAGAGATTGTCATATGACAATAAACCTGTCCATTGTGACATTTCAGAATAAAGTTTAGAAACAAACAAACAAACAGATATACTGTGATCTGTTCCATTGATTGCACTTGCAAAATTCGATTTGGCATGAGAAGATGCACTCAATCATGCTTGTACATAAGATATTGAATAATAGACTGGATAATCCATATATACTGGCCCAAATTCGTTTCATCGTGCCGAATAACTATATTTGTGCTAGATCTTTCGAGCTCTTGGTTGAGTCATCCTCCCGGACAAATTTCAGGCGGATGGCATTGGTAACAAGACTGAGACACTTGAATGCGCCGTTGTTGACAGCGTCAGATATAGAAATATTTTAAATATTTCACAATAGCTTGAAAAACAAGCTAGAGTCTATTTTGTCTATTTTTGACTATTGAAGGTTTCAACTATATGATACAATTTGTTGTATGTGTAGTACCTATACTGTTATTTATATGTAAAATTTCTACCTCGTGGGATGCTAGTATTTAATTGTATTAGAATGTAATAAATGTAAACAAAACAGAACATTGGATCAATCTGTAAGTTGTTTAGCAAAAAAAAAACTCAATATCATCAGTGATCAATATCTCAGAATGCGTTGTCCAATTTCAAAAGCTCTTTTGCCAATCTTTTTTATTCATCAATGTCGATAAGCTTTAGGGTTCCACACTTGAAATGGATTAAAGGGCTGCCATTCAAATCGTGCGTACAGTCGCTAACTTTTATTAGCTATCAAAATTAATGCAAAAAAGAGATTATCGAAAGAATTTTTCAAATCGGGCTGTGCATTCTTGAGTTACAAAATTAAAAGCTGATTGACTTAAGCGACCGTAACTTTTATATGAATTAACCAGCTTGAAAAATTAATTCGTCAATTAGTTAAATTTGTCGAATGATGAGCTGATTAGAGCTGCCATATACAAACTGATCTGAGCCCAGCGCTAGCGTTTTGAAAAGTACTTGTATGTTTCTTTTAACTACTAGTTTTTGAATGATTTCATTCAATACAAACATTTTAAGCTTCAAATGAGACATATTTGAGAAGCAGCCGCTTCATTCCCAAAATGAACTAGTTTTATTTGTCGTATGGATGAACTGATTTAGAGCTGCCATATACAAACTGATCTGAGCCCAGAGCTAGCGTTTTGAAAAGTACTTGTATGTTTTATTTTACTACTAGTTTTTGAATGATTTCATTCCATACAAACATTTTAAGCTTCAAACGAGACATATTTGAAAAGCAGCCGCTTCATTCCCCTTTTCATTAAAAAACAATGATGCATACCTGTGCAATTTCTTTCTTTGTGCAGCAAAAATTTATAAATGTAACATTAACGAAGTCGGATCCGGAACAAATTGTGACAGTTTTTTCTTCTAATGTATCTTGCGACCCCATTGTGACTATTGGTCGGAGTTTCGGATCCTGCGAAAATAAGAGAGACAATTCTTAGGGCAGATAAAATATTTTAGTTTGAGACGATTGCCGTCGACTGCGAGTGCTATTCTTCAAGTTACGAGAATTCCCTAAATATGTATTTTAACAACTTAAAAACACCATGATGGCATATTATGCCCTTTTTCAATCATATTTAACCCTTGATTAGTAATAATGGGTCAAACAACCCCAGACGATTTTGAAAACTGCATGCTTATTTTATAAAAACAACTGTTGGAAATACTCATACGTCTCAGTTCCTTTCAATGCCTTATTCAGTACCCCCTAGTGGAACGGCTGACCCCTCTATTCTCTTCAGATCCACCCCTTTACCCTCTTCAGAACATAACTTTGGTCTAGCTCCAAAACTGAAATTTCTGCTCTATGCCAACTCCAGAGTACCAAAACCTCAAATCTATCAAATTCCAAGGATCAGGCAGTATCACATTGCCACTGGCAGAGGGGTTCACAAGGACCGCCTTGAGCAAAAAACCGAGGGAGTGGATAAAGCACGGGTGCAGAAGAACAAACCTTAGGCGGACGAAGAGTTACTGCCTGAGACTCTCCAGGGATAACTTGAGGAAGACAGTAGGCCTGCTCACTGAGCGCTGCCGATTTATCTGTTTCATGCATAACTTCTTTTTCATGCAGCGGCTTCGAGAGTTTAAGATAGCCACGATCGAACATGTAAATTTCAGTTCTCTAATAAACCTCTAGCTGTAAAATACAACATGGAGTAATGCATAATCCATCAATCATCAAAGTTAAGATGCATTTGCTTAGGCAAGGCAATTGACTACATCAAAATTGCAGATATGGGATTTTTCTGTTATAAAAAATCACCTTCTTCGTCTGCGCATTCTATGGTTTAAGGCACTTTTATGCAAAGACACAGATGTGTATTCGAAGAAGAAGAAGCAATTATGTATAACCAGGAGTGATATAATATGGTAAGAGGTCTCCCACATAGATATCATTTATGATGATTTCATACTTTGCTCAAAAATTTACAAAAAGCTCAGCACTGTAGTAAACAAAAAATCTAATTAGCATACTTCTTGTGACTGGACACGTTTCCATTTCAAACAAACACTGAAAACCTGTTCCTATAAAAGTTACTTTATTAATAGTAAACTAAATTGCTTTTATGCATGGGTTTTTTTTACAAATGAATTCAATAATGGCAATGTGGAATCCAGGAAACGGTTGCCTAAAACGGTTTTGAATGATTTTGAATATATTATTCAAGATAGGAAATTACATTTATTAAAAGAGCCTAGGAAGCCGAAAAAGGAGTTTTATGACTCATTTTACACTCCAGTCAAGGTGTGTGTGTGTGTGTGTGTGTGTGTGTGTGTGTGTGTGTGTGTGTGTGTGTGTGTGTGTGTGTGTGTGTGGGTGGGTGGGGGTGTACCCCAGTACTTTGGAATAGGGAAGGTTGATATTTTAGTACAAAATTCTTTCACCACGATCCAGTTTTTACAATGAAAATATAGAACTACTGAAGTCAAATAACAGAAAAAACGAAACAGACAAAATAACCCCCATCAAAACGTTGCATTAAATATCTCGGTAGATTATAACTGTGTATGCATAGTTGTTGTAAATAGAAGGGGGGCCCCCTGTTCTACGCTGGACCAGTCAATTTTGTGAAATTAGCAGTTCATATTGGGAGAGGAGGTCATCCCGAACAGGAGAGCCGCCATTCGAATCAAGCGAGACAGATGAAGTTGCCGCCGGGTAAAAGAGACGGGGATGTTTCACATTTAACCATATATACAAATGACTATATAAAGATATTACAAATGGCTTTGACCTCACTCAAAGCCATTTGTAATATCGGATTGATTCTTTCTCATGTCATATTATCTCCCGATACTTGAAATCGGGTTTAAAATAGATTTACAGACAAAAACATCATTTGAAAAAAAAAATACATTTAAAAAAATATTTTGATGGGTTTGCAAGGTTTGGGGTGGGGGATATTAAAAGGAATGTATGCAGTTTAGCTAAACCTACTCTTATTTAGGTATTTATGAAGCATTTAAAAAAACTAACTTAACCTACTGCCATGTGTTTATGAATCGTTTTAAAAAAAACATAAGGTAAACTGCCCTAAAGGTGTTTAAAAAGTCTTTCAATGTCTATATTTCGTTTATTTATAAAGATAGATATTAGATTTTTCACAGATTCAGAATCAGTGTGATGAATATAGTGGGGTGTCATTAAAACATTTTCAATTTGCTAAGCTCTCCTCTCATTTTACTAGCCTCATGGTACTGTTTCTTATTTTCAGAGAGGCTGTGTCCTTAGATCTTATGTATTTCTTTAGGATATGACTCTTCGATACTAATCAGTCTTACCTTGGGTATTTTTGCATACGACCCAGTCCTGACATCCCGAATCGTAGCGATATCCAATAAGTCCATTTCATGGTTCTGATCTACCCAGTAGAGGTAATAGCCCTTTTCGTCGACGCGTAGGGTGACGGGGGAAGCGTTCCCGGAATCCTCGTCCCATTTTATGAACTTCTCTCCTTCCTGCAGCGCCTGACACACCTCGATAGCCTTTAGCTGCACGGCACATCCCGCGCCAGTGGTATTAGCCACTGCCATCATTCCAAATCAATCACTCGACGACCATTTCGATGCGCGAACCACCAAAATATAAACGATCAACACTGAATTTTAACAGCGAGTAAACATTTTGCAAAAATCAGCGATCGCCGCCGAGCGACACCACTTCTAATCTAACATCAACAGCCGTAACTACACCCGACTCGTGTTATCACATCCCTAAATGGCTTGCGCGGATAAGTATACTAATATACTATTTCAACCCTAAACGCTAAACCAAAAACCCCCACTAATCGTTACACTTTCGTTTGTACATAAAAATACATAGCACAGATTCGGCTGTCAAACAAATGGACCGATAAAAACCCGTTCACAACCACTAAATTAAATCATTACAAATGGAATGCTAAACGGTATTTTATTTTCAATTAACCATTCAATTTTGTATTAAAATAAGCAATAATTTTTTCCTTATGTGTCTTTTTTCGTTTTGTAAATTATCGGGGGGGCGCCAGTTTTGCATGCGGCAAACTTGCACAAATGTCACTTTTGACAGCTCCAAATTTGTTGAGGGCAGATTTGCAGGAGGCAACCTTGCAGGCGGCAACCTTGCAGGCGGCAACCTTCAGTACATCAAACTAAACATTTTAAGTTTTTCTGTTAGGTTAGGTTTTTCTTTCCCTAAAATCGAAGTGACATTAATTACCGGCATCCTTGTAGTGGATGATTTAGTACATCAAACTAAACATTACAAAAAAATGTTTTAAGTTTTTCGATTAGGTTAGGTTAGGTTCTCGAAACGTCAGTTTGACATTTGCAAAACTGCCTTCTGCAAGATTGCCTTCTGCAAAACTGCCGCCTGCAAGAATGCCGTCTGCAAGATTGCCGTCTGCAAATTTGCCTTCTGCAAGTTTGATGGGACCCAAATTATCGCGCGGATGGAAAGTGTATACCGAGCTTCATATTTATATTTTTTGGTTGACGTCATCACCGTCTAACCATAGATTGATAGGAAATCATAAGCGAAGTGTGATAATATTTTTAGCATCGTTATTAGTATAATACGTTTACTCGCGGCAAATTGTATAAAAACAGTGGTCAAATACGTTGGTAATAATGTTGAAGCTATAAACATAAACTAAACAAATTTTGATCAATCTATGGTAATGGCATTTTTGGTTTTACTTGTCGTTTGACAGTTGCCTGAGCTGACTGACAACTGACAGTTGACCACATCCAAAGGTGATCCAAAGATAATTACAATGTTCCCTAATAAGTCTGTGAATATCTTCGCTGATTGTTGTTGTTAATACTGATTAGTTGTTATGATAATAAACTATCTACGTTTGCTGTGCCCCTAATAAGTCTATGCTGACGTTGCTGTTGCTGGTCGCTGACGGTTTTCGGATTGTTCTATTTTATTATTATGGAAATAGCTGGTTTCGTGTGCCACATTTGCGGCAAATCCTTAGCAACGAATAAAGTCCTCTGCGATCACGTGAAGAGACATTTTGCATCGTTCAAATGTGACCGGTGCGATGCAGAATTTTCGGGAAAGCATAACCTCATAAGGCACAGGAATTTTGCCTGCGGCAAGAACCTGGGTCACACGTGCCCGCTTTGCGGACTGAATTCTCCGTGGAAATCCCTATTAAAACATTTCACAAACATTCACAACTTTGAATTAGAAACGGAGATTAAAATTTTCAAGTGTATCGAGGAATTTGATGTTTGGAGAGAAGAGTTTGAGAATGAGACTCTATCGCGATATATCAAGCGGAACTGTTGGCTCAATGGGTTTTCTTTTCACTGCCACCGCAGCGGACGCTTCAGATCCAAGGGTGAGGCGAAGCGGCAGTTGAAAAAGCAGGGATCGTGTAAAATAGGTGGAACGTGTCCTTCGAGGATAACAGCCACAATCAACTCGAACGATTCAGTATCAGTAACAGTAATAAAAACCCATATAGGGCATAAATACGATCGCAACCATATACAACTGAGGGCAAAGGAACGCATGTACATCGCTGAAAAAATTAAATCGAATATGCCGCACAACGAAATAATGAAAGACGTAACCAAAAACGAAAACTTCCTTTCAAAAAGTGTAAAAAAGCAAGATGTTCGCAATATTAACAATACTGTTAAGCGAATAATGTTTAAGGAGAAAATAAAGTCACTTATGCAAAGATGCACAGAGCGGATGGAATCGATACGCGATTTGGACGAGTGCGATATTTTCGAAAATTTGATTGGATTGTTTGATTCATCAGTGGCGGCTCTTCGCGAGGAGAAGAGATTAGAGTTGGAGAAAAAAAACAGCTCAACTGCCGGCGGGAACGCTCTGCGTATTAACGAAGACAACGTGACCTTTGTCACGGACGGTGAACCGGTGGTAAACGAGATTATAATAGATGAAAGTGCCACGGAGGAGATATCTTGTTATGTGGGCTTAGGAATCACAGACTTGGGAAATAAATTGTGATGAGAAAAAGATCCTTTTTACCAGCGCCACACTTGTCGTACGTACGCAACGTACGTAACGCATTATGACACCTGGACCCGTATGCCACACTTATCGCAAAGTTGCGTAGGATAAGTGTGTCTCTAACCATGGATATTCATGAGTCGAGATGTCATAATGCGTTGCGTATGAGGGACAAGTGTGGCGCTGCCTTTAGATTTAATTTTGGTGTATGCTATTTTTATGCAGAAATAAATTTGTTTATACCCAATTGTAATGTTTTATTTATAGTGTTTTTTTTATCCAAATAAATTGTCTACTAAACGCAAGTGGAATCTAGTCGCTATAGTATAAACTATACTATATAAAGTATAAACTATACTTAACGATTCAAGCTCAGATGTTTTCAAATTTGCCGCTAAAAAAAGTGACTGCTAGTGTTGCCATATAAATCGATTTCACGGCATAAACATATGCCAAGATGGCCGTTTCTTTTAACCACAGACAGTAGACGATAAAAAAAGAAGGAAGTTTGACGTTTGGTTGCTAGTCTGTGGTTGCTGTCGTCGGTCGGTTGTTGGTTTTTCTTTTCGCATCGTTTCATTTCAGCGATCGATCGTGTATTATTCACATATTTTCCCGCAATTTGGACAGTAGCTCATCCGAAGCAACATGGACGACGAACACCACAAATATCTTCAGATGCAAGATGAAATGTCGAGGTGAGCTATGAGCGACGCCGATTCGCGACGCGTTTTTCTCAATGCAGTAGTTCCGCTCCAGGGTTGCGAGCGGATATAGCAGACCGATTCGTCCGCCGCTCGCGCGTATCTAACGACGTTTGTCTTTTCCGGCGCGCAGGTTCGAGGCGGAGATCTCGGGCGGCGAGCCGTTGCCGTTGCAGCCGCCGCGCTGCATCATCGGCGCGGGGACGTACGGCGCCATGCAGAGTCGGCTGGAGGGCGGCTTCGAGGGCGCGCGGCTGGCCTTCGAGGCGCCGCCGCTGCTGGTGCCGTCGGCCGTGGCGCGGCGCGCGGCGCCTCCGCTGGCGCTGTTCGGCGCCTTCGCGCCGCCCGAGCCGCCGCCGCCGCCGCCGCGCGCGCAGCCCGTCGTGCTCAGCTCCGCGCCGCAGCTCTACGACAAGTCGCAGCAGGAGGAGAACGAAAGGGTGCGAGAGCAAATTTACGCTGCCGACGCACTCGTCCCTAGTGCTCAACGTACGCAATGCATTATGACATCTGGCACTCGAATGTACATGAAAGATACACGCGGACGAGTGCGTCTCGTAAGTCATCTGTTTTCATACATATTCAACGGTCCAGACGTCATAATGTGCTGCGTACATTGCGTACGAGGGATAAGTGTGGCGCTGCTCTTATTCATTAGTTTTTAAAATTAAAAACATACAATTTTCCCAAGTTGAATCTATTTTTAACGCACTAGATAAATAAATAAACTACAAACGGAGCTGCCACGGAATTCACCGACTGGAGTCAGGCCCATCATAATACTATTATTAGACTTCTGGGGGTGAACGGTGAATTCCAGACTAACAACCGCCTGTGGTAGGTTTAGGACAGCTGTCTTGCCACATGTGAGCGATAATTTTTCTAGGAAGGAGTTGATTATTTTCCTGGAAAGACCAAGATCTTTAAAGAGGTAAAACAGAGATTTGGCATTTGGTGAAACAGAATCCAATCTGAAGCTTTCTCAATTGTTGAGAAAGGTTCGAAGTGAAATGTGTTTTGCCTTTAGAGCCATTCCGCACAAACTGTATTGGGGGTTTAGAGGGTACTGTCAAACCCTTGTTGGCACTAGCCACTGGGAGACTAATTACCTCGCGAATAACGGCAAGCATTAAGAATAATAAGCCACTGAAGAATCTTCGTAATTGATGCGGTGAAATTCTTTAGGCTGGCCTTCGCTCGCCTCATCCTCAGAAAGTCGACTATATATAGACGCGTACTTGAAATCGATAATTTGTCATCTTCGTTAGGGTAGGTTAAGACCATCCCGTGGCGTAACGGCTTTGCATCTCACTCGCGAGCGCTTCGTGTTAGTTTTGCGACAGTGGCTTGGACTGCAGTAAAATAAAATTAGTAAATTTTTAAAACCCACCGATAACTTGAAGATAATTTGGTATTTATGCAGTTTAGCAAACTCTTCTACATTGAAGATGTTTTAATGTTACCCCACTATATTCATCACACGGATTCTGGGCTCGATTGCGTTTCTTCGTGAACTAAAATCGGAAATTAGTCCGAGTGAATGAGACAGGGCAATACGCTAGAGCAGAGTGTGAGATGACCGGTTGTCACGTTTTCGCATTAAAACTGCCGCCAAGGTCAAATCTTACACCGCACGAAATATGCTCGAATTTATTCGGACGAGTATAAGTTCGGCAGATAGTATTTATCGACGATCGTTCGTTTCATATTCTGTTCTAACGTATTGCTCTGTCTCGTTCGCTTGGACTAATTTTAGTTTTAGTTCACAAAGAAATGCAATCGGGCCCTCTGAATCTGTAAAAATCTTTCTTCTATATAAAGCGAGATAGACGTTTAAAAAAGCGTCAAACGCCTATATGACAGTAGGTTAAGTTAGGTTTTTTTTATATGGCATAGTTAGCTAAACTGCATATGTCCTGATAATTTAGTTACCCTTAAATTACCAAATATTTATTTTTAAAAAAGGGAATGACAAAAATAGAAAACCATGCAAATCAGTTTTATAATTACCGGATAAAGAAAGAATTAAAATCTTCCGCTGCTAAGCGGAAGACAAACGATCGAGGGATCTTGTGTGATTTGTTGTAGTTAAATGCTTTAAGTATTGAAATGGTGGGCTTTTGCCCATTTCAAATTGGCCCAAAATTGAAGAGAATTGTTTTTCAACTTTTGCATCATCTTAACCAGTTGTTACCCACAGTTGTCCGTGTGGGGCCTTTGGGATTGTCCTCATATTCTATCTTACCTACAGACATATCCTGGAACTACCTCACACTACATAATAACTAATTTACATAAGACTCAAGAAAGGCGGTCCCCACATATCTCGGCAATATCAATTTTTTATTTATTTATTTATTTACTTATCACAAAAAAGCCAATGCATTTATTAGTAAAATTAATAAAAAAATATTGACTAATACAAATACAAAATAGGACGTTGCTATCAGTTAAGATGTTAAGCTATTAGCTATCAGTTAATAGCTAAGAATAAATAGTTAATTGCCTGTAATATTTAAACCAATGAGGGTTGGCACTAATAATATCTGATGCTCGAGTTATGATCATTCAACGGCCGCAAAGCACGCGCACTAAGAAGTACTTCTTGCACTAATCTTGTACTTATAAATCTATGTCTCTACCTAACATCCTTTACAAATAAGTTCTATTACAAAAGGCATGAATTTCATAACCACTAGAAAATGCCAAGACCACCAATCGGTGGTTTTCTTTTGCGACAATTTGCAGGCGGCCGATCTCCGTATTTATGCAATTTTGCAGTTGTATGTGGTAAAAGTCGCCTTCATTGAACAAGCTACCATTATATTAAGAACAAACTACCATTAACCTCCCCTACAAACAAATTGTCAAAGGTTGAAAACATGCCTTCATGATTTTATTCCCATGGCTGGCCTTCTAAAGGTTAAGGCTCATTACGCACTGTCAACTGAGTTGCGGAGACAGTCGCCGACGACTTTCACGTTGTATGATCTTATATGGCACCTGCGACTTCTGTAAGCACGTGGTCGCTGATCGACCGAGCGACTTTGCTTCGACTGTCGACTGAGTCGCCGCGACTCAGTCGACAGTGCTGTCGAGATTCACTTGTATTCACATTCACTATAATATTAAAGGTGCTACCACTTCAATTGATCGATCATCGATCGATTGCATCGATCGACGGTAGAATGGATCAGTCGACGTTGATCGTCAGTTGCTAGTGTGGTAACAACTGACGATCGACGTCGACTGATCGTCAATCGATCAATCGACTACCTTCGATTGATGATCGATCGATTGGTGTGGTAGCACCCAAATATTAACAGTGCATAGCACCTGAAAGTAATAATTAATCCAATGGTTGGTTTTATTTTCACAGAGAAAAGAAATGGAGAGTAACAATTTTCCCCAACCCCTCGTCGTACCGAAACCGGCGAAAGAATTTGAGCAACCTGAACCCGTACCGTACTATAACAGTCACCAAAAAGACACCGATAGCCAATCCTCCGGGAAGAGCAACAAAAAGGAAAAGAAAAATAGGAAGGTAATGGCATTTCAACACTAAAGACAAGATATGACTTGGAAACTTGTCTTATGTAATACTTATTGAATGTTTCAGTTGATTCGCACAGCCGGGGGCCAAGTATGGGAAGACACAACTCTCAACGATTGGCCCGATGATGACTATCGATTATTCTGCGGAGATCTCGGCAACGATGTCACCGATGAACTGCTGGTAATTCACTTTCTACCTTTGTATTTATTGTGATTTGCAATATTAGCTCTTGTGATTATTTCTTCTCAGATTTGTAAGTTTGAGGTCTCGGCAGCGACTGTGTGAACAATTCGGCTGCACGCCAGGCTGTTTGCGTAACGGTAATACTGAATAGTATTCCGCATATAGGTGAGGTGTTTTCATCCAATATTTTTTTTATATTTGAATTAATATTTTCAGTTTACTGATAGGTATTTATTTATTTTATAAACAAAACCAAAATTAGTCATGACCAAGCCATTGAGATGTAATATAAACATGCATGGAAAGAAACATTAAAATTAATATAAGTACATACATAAGCCTTAAATATGCAAATAAAATAGCTGATCTCATTCTGAAATGAGAAGATAGCGCAATGCCCACACCTAGAAGAGATGTGGGTCGCTGTAGAAATATCCAGATCTGATGCTGTTGCATATTAAGTGCCGTGCCGTAAGGCACGCGTAAGCAGACTTCATCGACTTAGATTGGTTCGCGAGGACGGCTCTGCAAATAGATTATGACACCAGATTATTATAGAAAACAATGAGACAAATCTTCGCTAGCATGCCTAGTTTACTCTAACTCTAGATTACCAAATGCTAGATTACCAACTCTGTCCCAGATCAGCTGAAAAACGTAGGTCATGGTAAGTTTTTCTCTGCAATTTAAGGGAATTTTAACATACCATGCCTAGTAAAAAACTAGTAGGGTATGATTAGATAGATTAATAAGATAGATTTTTATGGATTTATTATCAGATAAATATATATTTTTCGTTATAGTATTTATCCTTGTATATGACATTTTATAAATACCCAGGCCCAATCTAGCCATCTTTTAGAAAGAGCCACCAAAGTACAAACAATAGCAATTCCCGAATTGTAATGCTAGTATCGTTAGAAAACAGGTAGTTAACAGGTTGACTGCTAAGTGGTTGTATACTCTTTACAGTGGAACTGCCGCTCAGAGACGACTGGCTAAAAAACCAACTGCACTGGGAGGCCGGTAGCCTTAAATGGTATACTGATGGGTCCAGATCGGGACTTGACGTAGGCTGCGGTATATATGGAGAGCGACCAAACTTCGAGAGAAGTGTAGACTTGGGGAAATACTCCTCCATATTCCAAGCGGAGGTATACACCTTTATTGAATGTGCGGATATCAACCTCCATAAGAACTATGCCAACCACCGTATCTGTATCCACTCGGATAGCAAGGCAGCTCTTATGGCACTAGCCTCGAATACCATTAATTCAAAGCTGGTGCTAAACTGCGTATCACTACTGAATTCCCTGGGCGAAAAGAACAGGGTAGTTCTAAAATGGGTGTTCGGCCACGCAGGAATCGAGGGAAATGAAAAAGCCTACGAACTTGCTAAGACGGGAGCAAAGGGAACGTATACGGCCCTGAACCTTGCTGTGGCGTACCGAAAAGCCTTGCAAACCTAATGCTCATAAACATATGTTTAGAACAATCCGTCAACCACTGGAACAACGCGCCAGGGTTGAATACGACCGTAGGACTGCCCGTGGGGCATTATCGCTAAATAGGAACAATTTATGCATACTGGTGAGGGCGCTCACGGGGCATTGTGGCCTGAACAAACACATGTACAACCTCATGCTCCAGGACACGAAAATGTGCAGGTTCTGCCAAGGGGCAGAGGAAAATCCCCTGCATCTCATGTGCGAGTGTGGCCCGCTGATGCGTAAAAGATACCCCCTCTTAGGTGGTCATTACCTCCAACCTTAGGACGTAAAGCAATCTGGCGCCAAAAGCCTGTTGAGGTACTTAAATGACTAAGCGCAGAACTATAGTAGGTGGCGAACACAATAGATCAGCAATGGTCGCAGTGTTAAAATGCTCATAAAGACCTTAGAAAAGCCCCACACAACAAATAAAAAAAAGTGGTTGTATACAACCTCTGACTTAGAGTGCCTGTTGCGCCATGGCAGTTGTATATGACCGCTGCGATGATCTGCACAAATTTCGTGTATAATATGCCAGCTGTAGTTTATTGCGTAGCCTAATGAACATTGAACGGCTGCTCTGGCACATGCTTACCTAAAGCTAGTCCGAATTTTAATAAAAACAAATTTAATCCTATTTCAAAAATTTTAAGCAAAAATAATACAAAAACGCCCGCTCATTGAATTCGTTCCAAATCTTAATTGTTTATAACAATAAACGAAATATTAATAAGGCATTTCCTTTATATCTTCTTTTTAAAGTGCCTTTCCTACAGGAGGTTGGCTATCAGCTCTGTGAATTTTCCCTGTCTTGGGCCAAGCGTTCTTCTACGCTTGAGATGTTTGTCCACTCTCGGATGTTGCGGAGCCAAGACTTTTTTATTCTTCCAGCCTGTCGTTTACCGCAAACTTTCCCCATAATAATGAGCTGAAGCAATTGGTCTCACTAATGAGCGGAAGCTCATGTCTCAGCAATTCATGTCTTGTTTATAGCAGTTACCTACTTGAAATTTAACTTGGCACCAGAGACAATTTTTACTATTTTTTAACGGCAGTCAATCTGGTAATAATTTAGTATCTGGTAGCGACATGTAACGATTTTCTGAAAACTAATGCATCGTTATTTTTTGATGAATTTCAAGTTTTTTTTTATTTTTAAAGACTGCATACTGCTATTTATGACACAAAAATAAAAATGTAGTTGCAATTTCAACAATAATGTTATCCAAATGACGACCGATCATGTACAAGCATTCTCATAGACCTTTCAAGAAAAGCAAGTGGAATCGCTCAAAGTTCTCGGGTGATAACTTCTAAAAGGGCCTCAAGCAAGAGTGTGCAATTGTTTGATGTAAATCTTAGGCACAGTATACCAACCAGTAGCTTTACTCTCGAGCTACAAGGCGATGCGGGAAGAGGGTGCAAGGAATGTGGGCAGAGGGGTCTGTCCCGACGAACTTGAACATTTAGCATTACGGCCAGGTAAAGAATGGTGACATTTTCGAGCAAATGCGAACCCTTATGACTCGTGTCGAATTCGTTTTGATTTCAATTTTGTTCTAAGAGAAGCTACTGTCTGGGTTATACTATGCCTTAGGTTTTATGTAGCTCCATAAAAACATCGTCGCGAATACGAAATCTGCACTGCGAAATACTCATTTGAATAAACGTCTCGAAAACAAAGACTGGATCAAACATCACAGTATTATATCTACCGTTGCGCATGCGTTGATCTCTCCGCCCCTATATACCTCTATACCACCCATATAGCCACCTCAATAACGACATGCTTCCTGTCCCCAAAAAAATTAACAGCATCGTTATTGTCAAAAAAATCTAAGTTTCCCCCTCCAGATGTAAATAATTAACAATGAACATATTTCAATCTATTGTTACAGATAAGGACGTTCGGCAAATACAGTTCATTCCAAAGAGCAAAAGTGGTACGAGATAAACGAACGAATAAAAGCAAAGGATTTGGTTTCGTCAGTTTTAAAGATCCATCTGATTTTATAAAAGCGATGAAAGAGATGAATGGTAAGGATTTAGACCCGTTTAAGAGTCAGCCGATTGGTCAGTTGCAAGCACACATCGCATAGCAGTTTATTTGAAGGTTCTTGGCGCTTTCAGAATAGCGCCATTGATTATACATGGTATTATATTACGTTTATATATAATAGTGTAGCTTCATTGATTATATATTACTCAACTCCATAGTGCAATTCGGAAACCCTTCTGACACGCCAAAATGCAGGTGGAACATCAGCACCACCAGCACCATCGAGCATTGACGGCTAAACTACTAGCATTTTATATGGCCATCTATAATAACATTGATAATGAATGTTTTTTTTTTGTAAAGGACTAATTGATTATAAAAACCCAATAATTTAACCAATGACAAAATAATAACATTCAGTTATTTGTGCCATATATTGCATTTTTTATATGGGATGATTACGTCACAGAAATAATACGGAGAGATAAAATGCCATCTATCTGAACTTAAATTGCGTAGTTATTATTTTATTTATTTATATATTACTTATTGAAACCTGTATACCAAATAAAAAATTAACACCTTTATGTAAATAATATTAAAATAAGAGCTTTGATTTAAAAATGACTTGCCGCCATACTATTATACCAGGAAATTTGCCATATTGGACATAATATTGAAGATTAATCAATTTATAAGCAGATTTGATTACTCATGCCGTACTACGATTTGGCAGCTGAGATTTTACTACAAAACGCAATGAGTAGATGGCAATCATAGTTCTAAAAATTTATTAATCTTTTGTTATGGGCTCGATTGCGTTTCTTCGTGAATTAAAATCGGAAATTAGTCCGTGTGAACGAGACATGGCAATACGCTAGAGCGGAGTGTGAGATGACCGGTTGTCACTTTTCGCATTAAAACTGCCCGCCAAGGTCAAATCTTAAACCGCACGAAATATGCTCGAATTTATTCGGACGAGTATAAGTTCGGCAGGTAGTATTTATCGACGATCGTTCGTTTCATATTCCGCTCTAATGTTCGTTGAACTAATTTCAGTTTTAGATCACAAAGAAACACAATCGGGCCCAATATTTAGACGTTCGTGGTTTAACAGTATGGTGACGCACTTTAGATGGGACTCTAAACGCGCCTATACGGTATCCTATCTCAAAATAAAATAATAACAACAAACGAATTTTTAAATTCTAGCTCTCATAATTTTAGTATTATTTTCATAAAGGTATACAGGTTTCAATATGCAATAATTACACACTTTAATGTTCAGATAGAATAATATTTCAGATAGACTGGCATTCTATCTCTGTAAATTGCTGTTATGTAATCAGATTAAATTGCTATATAAAAAATGTAATAGATAGTACTAATAATTGAATGTAATTGTTGTTATCAATGATTATATTATTGGGTTTTTATAATGAATCGGGCCTTTATAAAAAACCATTCATTGTCAATGTTATAGATCAGGGGTCTCCAAACTACGGCCCGCGGGCCAAATCTGGCCCGCCGGGGTCATCAATCCGGCCCGCGACAGCTAATGACCAGTGCCATCAATCCGGTACGCGACAGATAATGGCTTATTGTTGTTTACTGCTGTTACGATAACACTTCACGTGAGATAGAACGATCATATTTCGTTAAAACTTCTTGAGGTGACGGGTTCGCCCGTTGTAGTTGACAGTTCTAGTTGTTGTTACAATAAGTTGGATAAAAAGACACAGAATTATAATAACTCGGTTGTATTTACTTGCTAGGTGAAGCTTAATGACAAGTATAATATGCAAAAAATTTAACAAGCATAATACCTAACGAATAATTGAAATGAATACCACTAACATTGTAAACATATCAACATACAACATATAAACTATATAACATATAAAATAGTAATGAAATTTATGTAATTGTAATTTTCCACTGACAACGGTTTGTAGTTTGGACAAAATTATATATTAGTCAATGGAGGAAAGTGGGGGGGGAGGGGTCTGGACTGCCGACTGCATTGCTGGGAGACAGATTTCACGTTTTTGGCCCTTGGAACTTACGGGAGGAATCAGTATGGCCCTAAGGTTGGAAAGTTTGAAGACCCATGTTATAGATGGTCAAATAAATTTCTATTACTTTCACTGACAATGCTATCAGCGCCACCTGCATTTCGTCAGCCCAGAAGAGTTGCCAAGATGTGCTATTGAGTTGAGCATACTAATACCAAATATAGTCAACGCTGGTCGGCGGTCGCACGCCCGACTTGCAACCAATCAACCGGCAAATTCTAAAATGGGCTTTAGTGAATTATTATTTTAAGAATCCTGATTTATTTTATTTGGTTATTTTAGGTCGTTACGTTGGAAGCAGACCCATCAAGTTAAGGAAAAGCACCTGGAGGAATAGGTCTCTGGATGTCGTCCGCAAGAAAGAAAAAGAGAAGGCCGCTCTAATAGCCATGTTCACAGGAGGAAAGAAGAATAATTAGGCTAATTTGTATTGATGATATTAAAATGTATAATTGGATTGTCTCTTTTTATGTACCTTTGTACATAGCTCAAATAAAGTTTCTTTTTTATTTTAAATGTCTTTATTATTTATTATATTACAATACCTTAATTTTATGCCGTATGGATTTTACTTCATTGGTTCGTTATACTTTTACTTTGTTAACGAACAAATAAAGTGCAAACTGGAAATACGTCATAGATGAAGAGAAGTAAAAAACTCAAGTTCTATAAAGATCTGCTGTTGACCGTTGATGAGTTCCCTCTTCGGAAGCCAGCCCAGGGTACATCACCTATGTCATGGTGGAACTTGGAAGTTGATATAAATGAATGCGTTTACAAAATTTTCGGTCTCCTGTTGACCGTTGAGGAGTTTCCTCATCGGGAGCCAACCCTCCAGGGTGGACGGATTTAAACCACAATATTTTCAGCTCATGCCATGACCAAATGATGCCTGCATGCCAAATTTCAGCTCAATCGGATGAAGCATTTTGGCGCTATCGTCGGAGAATACACACAGTTCTACAAAGTTCTATAAGATATAAAACTATCAAGTTCTATCAAGAAGTAAAAAACTATCTTGGTCAAGTGTAGCTTTGATGTCCATAGAATAAAGTGGCAAGATTGTGGTTTTATGTAGTGCAGGATGAAATACAGCAGTTGGGTACACCCCCTCCCCCTTTCCCCTTCCGAGTGACATTGCTGCTTATGGGGTGTAAGCATTGGTGTAGCACCCACGGGATGTAGGAAGGGAGATACTGTCACTCCAACGATTTGCTTACTGCGCTGTAACCGAACTTGTATAGTTGGATGTAAACAATCTCTTACAGCCAACCATACAAGTTCTTACTTAGATGCCTATTTTTGTACCTACATACTTACTATTTTATTGGAGCACGATGGCGCACACCACGGAGTAAGATAGAGTAAATGATGAAATGTAAATTATTTCTAAAGAAAAATACACATAACCTAATAGCGAAATTAAAAAAAAAAACCGACTGAATTTTTTTTATAAGTGCTGCAGCCATGTCATCGTGATACTTAGAACGGGCTATCATAATTGAATGCGTATACAATATTTTGTGTCTGTGTTGTTGACCGTTGAGGAGTTTCCTCCTTGGAAGCCAACCCTGGGTGCCGTAGTCCTGCCTTGGTGAAACTTAGAACTGGCTGTCGTGATTGAATGCATATACAAAATTTCGTGTCTATGCTGTTGACCTTTGAGGAGGCCCCTCGTCGGGAGCCAACCCTGGGTGCAGCAGCCATGTCATGATAAAATATAGAACGGGCTGTCATAACTGAATGAGTACAAAATTTTGTGTCTGTGCTGTTGACCGTTGAGGATTTCCCTCGTCGGGAGCCAACCCAGAGTGTAGAATCAGGTCATGCTTATCATAACAAAATGCATTGTCATCGGGATTTAACCAACATGTAAATTTTCAACTTCATATAATAATATATGAGGAGTTCCCTCAATTCCTCATGGATCCCATCATCAGAACAGGATTTTGATAAAAATGGGATCAATCTGTAAGTATATCCTTTCAAATAAAAAAAAATATTTTTCCAAATCGGTTCATAAATGGCAGAGTTCTGAGGTAACAAACATTTTAAAAAAAAGATACAACCGAATTGATAACCTTCTTTTTTTGAAGTCGGTTAAAATAGAGAAATATCACTGGCATTATCTCCTGACCGCCATTCCCCCATCTTACCCTACGTACCTGCTTACCTACCGCAAACTACGTAATTGCCTACAAACTACATCGTCCCTACTCCTGCAGGTAGTCACGATTATGCAAAATTAGTATTCTGAGATAATTGAGTTTGAAGATTTCAAGATTTTCTTTTGATTGGTATACTTTCGTCAAGTTGGCGTTTTAATAGTAGGTACTTTGTTTACTTCACATTCGTAATTGAATTATATCAATGATTAGTGTTTAAATTATATAAATTGAACCAAAAATTGACTACAACTTTCAAAGCAATTTTAATTATTTAAATATTGTTCAGATTCAATTTTAATTATTTAAATATTGTTCAGAGGCAGTATACGAGTACAGAACGGCATACTCTCAGTTACATTAGGTTCAGTCAAAGATGCAAATAATTTTAATTAACTGGGATTAGGTAGTTATCAACCTATCTACCATATACTAAACTTATCAACGAATGTTCCTTTAACCATAAAATCAATGATTATACTATCTGCTACTGAGGCCAGGCGTCATTTTATAAAGTGATTTTTTAAATTGGCATCGGCAATCGTTACACATTACGCAATCTTTAAATTTAGACAAAGAATTAATTAACACCAGAATAATCATTTACAAGCTGAATATATGGACTACATTTTATTTTCAGTTTCAAGGTAAATTCAGTAAATTTTTCTTCATTGAATCTTGTTTTATAACATAATGTCATAGGCATTTTATTTCGAAATCGTAACTAACAAACTTATTGAAACGGGGACTTATTCCAGTTTAAACGATTAGTAAGATTTTTTAAATCGTTGAAATCGGTATAATCTATCTGAGTAATGAACTTCGAAAGGTCAATGGGTCACTTCCGAAACAGTAGTGACGAAAGTGAAGCATTCGTGAAAAAATATTTGATCTGACAACAAAAGTGTCACACCGATATACCTTCCCAGCCAGCACAAAAGCCATATAAGAAGTGCCGAATATAGCTTTAAGCTGATTAAAAGTCATATAAAGGCGTCCAGATTAACTCCCAGCTATGTAAAGGTGTCATAGAAATTCGGCGTAGTCATATATTTTTGTCGTATAAGGGTGGTATTATCGCTATAAAGCATAGGAACTAATTTATAACCATTTTATGACTAACAGCTGTATAGTGGTCGAATAAATAACCTTTATAGAACAAACAAAAAAAAACATTAGGTACCTACCCTTACTCCACCAAAGGCTGTACCTATAGTGGTTACAAGACCCACCCTTATACAGCTTATAGTCATATTGAAGCTTATAGGACCTCACTCACGCAGCTTATAGTTTTATAAACGTTATATTAACGCTGCAGATGCCATATAAGCAAAGCGGCCATTTTTTCTCGAATCTTTATAACGTAAAATTGTTGTAGGTAATATTAATTTTTGTAAGTACAAGTATTATAGGTAAATTCTATTTCAAAGTGTGTGAACCCAGCAAGTGTTCTTTATTACTGCGAAAAATTAAAAATAATTACAAAAAAACTGTAAACCATAATTATGAATTAAAATTGAGTTAAAATATTAATATTTAGAAGGCGCGTTAAAATTTTGTTAGACATGTGTCGATGAAATGATGTCAGCAAGAGAAGCTACTTTTGTGATATTTTGTGCGGTGTTTGTCTGCGGTTTTATATAGAAAATTGCTGCTGCTAGATTGGGCAATTATATTAGTGTATATATGATTAATATTAAAAGTATAAATATTTCACAAAAAACTTTAGTTATTAAATTAAGTACAATGTATATGTGAGATAAATGAATATGTATAGTTATAAAGTTGTAGAAATAATAATAATAAGGAATAAAATGTGTACCCATTTTATTTAACACTGGTTACAGGTTACCAATAACCAGTGTGGTTATATTATTACTCTCTATTGTGAAAATTCACGATGGGCGAGTTTATTATATATCGGCAATGGGCTCGATTGCGTTTCTTTGTGAACTAAAATCGGAAATTAGTTCGTGTGAACGAGACAGGGTAATACGCTAGAGCGGAATTGAATTGAACGGTTGTCACTTTTTCGCATTAAAACTAACCACCAAAGATAAGTATCTGAATCTAAGACCGCACGAAATTTGTTCAAATTTATTTGGACGAGTTAAGTTCGACAGGTAGTTTTTATCGACGATCGTTCGTTTCATATTCCGCTGTAACGTATTGCTCTAACTATATTTAGTTCACAAAGAAACGCAATCGGGCCCAATATAATGTTACCTATAATATATACGTAGGATTAAGTTATTTTATTTTGAGAGCAGATATAGCTTCAGTAGGGAGCCAAACGCACTCTACCTAACGATTGCCTGCAGTGCCTCATTTAGGATTAATAAGGCCCTAAGCTGCAATATAACTACCTGTCGAACTTATAACCATCCGAATAAGTTTGAGCACATTTGGTGCAGGCTCAGATTCAGCTGCCTTTTTTCGGTGGTTTAGTTTTAACGCAGAAAAGTGACAACCGTTCATTTCACATTCTGCTCTAACCTGTTGCCCTGTCCCGTTCACGTGAACTAATTCCGATTTTAGTTCACGAAGAACTGTGTAAGATCAGACGACATAGCCACTATGCCACCGATGAAGTAATTTCCATTCCATTCTAAGTCGGTGGCAGTAGTACCTAGGTATGCCGCGGGCGATGCATCGCGAAACGGTTTGGTTGGTGGGAGTTGTCTGGTGGCAGAAGTGGGACTGCATTGGACACACCACTTCTATTCTGCACTGCGCGGCAAGTTCATTGCTTCGCGCGCAAGTTCAATGCATAACGTCCGCTTCTTCCGTGGACCGGCGAAGCGCCGAGCTTCTTTTCGGCCTAGTTGAAAATTCACAAGTGAAAAGACAGCAATAAACATTTTTGAAAAACGTGATGCGAATCCTTTTGTGCTCCGCGGTGTGTTTGCTGGTGTGGACCGTATATTTAGATGGTAGGTAATATTTTAAATAATTTTTAGCTATGAGATTTTAACATCAATGTATTATCGGCGCCAATTCTACATTGTAAATATTTTAACGTTACCCGACTATATTCACCACGCTGATTCCGAAACCGCAATAATCTTCAATCAGCCTCAATACATAAGAGAGATAAAGATATAGATATAATTCAAGTTTGCATATGTAACACTTATATGACGGTAGGCTAAGTTATTTTTTTTTATAATAAAACATAAAACGATTCATAAACACCTATGTGACGGTAGGTTAAGTGCGTTTTCTATAAAAGGCTTCATAAACATCTAGCTGGAATTAAGCTAAGTTTTCCGGATCAAATCTTTTTCCACAGACGTATAGGGTATAATTTGTTTTTTTTTGTCTCGAAATATTGCTAATTTCAAGTAGGTATCCAAGACTTTTTCTAATCAGATTTAGCATTAACATGATCAAATCTAGTACCTAGTGTTTATTTTTGTTTTTGATAAGTACATGAAAAAGGTGCCGATAATACATAAATGCCTAATGATTCAGAGTGTATAATTAAAATATGTATGTATCCTACATTATATGAACGCGAAATACAATAAACGCTCTTATGTAGGTTAGCTATTTGCAGCGTAGGTAAACGACAAAATGCCCTAGAAATGTTATGATCGCTTATCGCTCGTTTACTTGCATACCTACTCTTATTTAGTTCTGACATCCTTCTTACTTGAGAAGGGATACCACACTAAACATCATATTACATAATCAAAATAAATATATCTATGTATTTGTCTCTTTGCCCTTAGTATACGTATTATGTGCCTTGCTCTATTATTATGTTATATTAATAAATATTATTTTAGTGTTAAGATGATATAATTTGCATATTCATATGTTACATGCGCTGTTATATTACATACCTACATAACGCAGATGTTTTTTTTACCTCGGTACGGGCTTTCGCCTAGCTAGATAGACTTTATGTTTTACATTGTTATAGTAATTACCAATAATAATTGTCAATAAATAAATAAATGAATTATTATCTTATGGGAACCACGCAAAGACATACCGATAAAAACAAACCAAAAACTATTATCAGATACCGATTTTTTAAATAACATATCCCAGTGTCCATTTACATTCAGTCAATACGTTGATAAATCATCTAAAGTGGTTGGAAATCTTTCAAAATTCATTAGTTGTTTTCAAATTCCGCATATTATTGCCGTAAACATAAGAACTCCGCAAAAAAACAAGTGTTTTTAGCGTAATTTTAGTAAAAAAACTAGTAAGGTTTCGAAAGGTTTACGATTTGCATAAGCATTTTTTAACCTCTGAGCTTCATGGCGACTATTATGATCCCCACAGGAAAAACCTTTTTGAGCGATTTTACTAATTCAGTTTTTGTTTTTATTCAGTGTAAATACATTACGTACACATACTGAACGTCGAAACACAATCAAAATATATTATATTTTATTCCCGGCGAATTCTATAAGTAAGGTTACACTGAAAAGAAAAGAACGGCAAAAGAAAACCAGTGACCACTTTCGGTACTGTTATTGCAAAATACTATTTGGATTCTATATAATTCAAAATTATTTGAGTCTTCGGTCTTCATCGATGACGTCGCCGATGTTTCTGTGGATTGAATACTCGCACTAACAGAAAGAAAAATGGCGAGACTTCGAGGCCCTGGCCAATTCACACGCTGCTAATTGAAGACGCGTCAAAAAACCTCTGCCATTATTTTTGCCTCATGAAAGTGTTTTTCGCGATTTGTCTTGTTGCGTGTGATTGGCTGAAGTGTTTATTGTCTCAAGTCAGAAATTAATGAATTATCGGCTGAAGTCAAAAAATCTTAAGCTTAAGAAATACTCCAGTATTATCATATATCTAAGCATTTCGAATAATGTAAATACGTTGCCTTATTTGGAAGCGCCAATGGATCGTGTTTATGTTGTCTATTGACGCTATAATTAGTTTCAAAATTCGATTCGATCATTAGTTTCGAAATTCGATGCTGCAGCCCATTTTTTTTATTTCAATCGGTCTTGTAGACCTTGTCTATGTAGACCCTACGTCTACGGTCTCTTGTACGGTCTTGTAGCTGATGACATACATCGTCAGCTAGTCGTATAGTTCAATCAGCTAGTCAGCCGTCAGCGACTACGGTCTTGTAAACCCTGCCGTACACCGCCAGTCCGTACCCAAACAGCGATTCCACCATAGCTATACAATGTACCATCAACAGCGTCTTCGTATCTAGGTGATTTCTCAGGTGGTTTGTCGATTGAGTATCGCAGTCATGGTTGCGAATGTTCATTGAATCTAATGACACTCCAAGAAGAACATGATTTGTTGGGGTATACCCCTCGGTATTAGTCGATCGGTAGACTGAGTGAACAGGAAACGTTAGATCCTCATCACATCTTCCTGTACCTATGCGGAAGAACAAGTTCATTAGCGATGTACCTACATTACGGAAGAACCGTCTCGTCGGGTAAGGAACCAGAATAATCTACATTTAGAATGCTGAAAGTGAGATCTTGTAATTGCGGTTTGATGCGGTCAATGTAATATTAATAGCGGTATTTCAAGAAGTATTTTTTTCTATCAATACCTAAACATAAATTTACTTACATTTACCACTTAAATTTACCTAACTTTACCATTTCTGCCTTTTTGATATTTTATTTTACTGGCAGATTGCGAATCTTGTTTTTACTCAATAGCAATTCTGAATAGTGTACGATAGCTCAACGTAATCTTAGTGTTGAGTAATAAATGTTGTTATTTCTATTGTTTACTTTCCCATCTATTCGATATTATTTAGAATGAGAGTGTACTGTAGGACACTCCAGAGATAAATTTCTTTCATTTTTCACCCACTTTAATTGTCATATGGATTTGAAACTTAGCAAAATTATGCAATACCGGAGACAATTTAATAATATATGACAATCGGCTTATATATGATGATAGACGTGGCCATAGAGACTCCTCAAAGGCTGACAAGAAGTCCATCAAGTTTGCCATGTATCAATCAGTCCTTGGTTACATATTGTGACGAGGAGGTTAAAGTTTGTTTTTCAGTTTTTTAAACTATTTTATCACTTATTTATACAGAGGTCTCCGGATCATTATGGAGCGCAATGGATCTTAGATATTGGAGATGCATTCTAAAAAGGCACAAAGTCTGTCCCGACAAAGAGATAGCCTTCCACATGTATACGACGTAAGTATAACAATATAAAATGGTATAAAGTAGTTATAATCAATACCTAACTATAATTAAGATGATAAATTTGATGTCACAGAAAATTTTAACAGGGTAAAATACGCGGCTCGAGGCGTGTTTTCTATTAACTTGACCTGTAACACTATAAGCAAACCTTACAACCAAATTTCACCCACTTCGATGGGTGTTAATTTGTAAAGAGACTTTGCAATCTTATGCATTTGTGGTGAAATGTCAACACATGTCGATTTGAAACTTTGCAAACTTATGCATTTGTGGTGAAATGTCGACACATGTCGATTTGAAACCTTGCAAACTTATGCATTTGTGGTGAAAATACAATAATATGGTACAATCGAGCTTGTACGATGATGTAGGTGGCAGGTGGTCATAGGGACTCCTCAATTAGTCACCAAATGGAGGGAGCAGGAATACAGCTAATAACCAGGAAGAACGTAACAAATTACTCAAGAAAAAATCCTCGCTCTGTCGTCGTAAAATTCTTCAATAATCTACAACGTAATGCATTTCTTCGTTCAGCTATGCAATTTAACCGGAATTGTAAAAGTAACTCGGATAAATTAAACACGCATCACTTGAATCTAGCAGATGAGCCAAAACCAATCTTTATATCAGAACATCTTACGCAAAAAGCTAAGTATTTATTAATGCAAGCAAAGAAATTTTCCAAAATCAATAAATTTCAATACTGTTGGGTTAAAAGTGGAAAAATATTTCTTAAAAAACAGGAAAAATCCAAAGTATTCACAATTACAAGTGA
This sequence comes from Micropterix aruncella, assembly GCA_944548615.1. Classification (NCBI taxonomy): domain Eukaryota; kingdom Metazoa; phylum Arthropoda; class Insecta; order Lepidoptera; family Micropterigidae; genus Micropterix; species Micropterix aruncella. The sequence goes on along the minus strand of OX155953.1, from coordinate 8,373,523 downwards.
GGATGTTTTGTCCAAGATTATCGCAAACAATGACAGTATATGAGATAATTTTACTACTAAATTGTAATATATTACTATGGTCGCATACAAAAAACCAATCTAAAACTTATATACATACTGATATATTATGCTATTATATATTTATTTTATTTTATTTACTATTATTATTATTTATTATTTTATTTTATTTTATATACTATATGTATTATATATATTATACTACTCTACATATTATATATTTAATTATATATAAACTGAACTATAACTGTCTTATTATAGCATTTAAAACGTATTTTATTTTATATATAAATAAATATATTGTAACCATTAATGCAACGTTTATTGCAATATACAGCGGAAACAATCTTTTTATTTTACTAATCCTTATCTATAACTATTGTGCAAATGCTACTTTACCCGCTATATATACCTTCCTCGTATTATTGCAACATTTCAAGAGAGAATTATTTTATACTATTTTAGACCTAAAACAATACCAATGCCGTATTTATTTGCATTTACTTAATATCAAAAATGAATGATTTGTATAATTTTATAGACGAAAAATATATACCATGTGAAGAATTTGATAACTCCAATGAATGCAAAGATTACATAATGAGAGGGAAAAGCCTGAAGCTATTTTCGCTTAACATTCGCAGTGTCAATAAAAATTTTGATGACTGCCTTATACTGCTTAAGCAGTTTGATTACCAATTTGACATTATTATTTTGACTGAATGCTGGATTAGTAACATCTATACCGCGAGAGTACTGCCAGGGTTTGACTCTTACCATACCAAAAATATAAGACTTCAGAATGATGGCGTTGTAATTTACCTGAAATCCGATCTAAAAGCTTTCGTTACAGAAAAGAAAATTGATGATGCCAACTGCTTACATATGTTAATTGAGGACGATATCAATATATTTGCCATTTATAAAACACCAAGTAAAACCAATATTAATACCTTCGTTCAATCGCTAAACGGCTTGCTTTCGCAATACTCGAACGAACCCAATATAATACTAACGGGGGATATTAATATTAACATAATAAATAATCGACATCCACAGGCTGAAGACTACCTCAATATGTCAACCCAAAATAGACTGAAAATCGCCATCGACAAAGCGACAAGAACAGATAGCGAACAATCTAGTTGTATAGACCACATAATGGTCAAATCAAGAATGCCAATTAAGTCATTTATCTATAAGACTACTATCACTGACCACTACGCGGTTGGACTATGTATCACGAAAAATATGAAAAAAATATCTCAGCGTATCCAGTCTAAAACCTTCACAGACAATAAGAAACTTTTAAACTTGTTTCGCGAGGCAACATGGGATAAAGTCTATGAAGCCAAGGACGTGAATAAAGCATCCGACCTCTTCCTAAAAATATTTTTGGATTGCATAAACAACGCCTCAACTGAAAAGAAAATTAATCTTTCTCGTTCACAAGCTAAAATCAATCCGTGGATAACGGACGGTCTATTATTCTGCATAAGAAAGCGAGACAAGCTCCACAAAGAAGTAAGAAGAAATCCTAATGATGTACAACTCCAAAGTTTTTATAAAAAATATAGAAATACCTGCAAAACAATCATTAAGAAAACCAAAGAGTCATATTATAGCGAAAAATTTAAGCAAGCAAATGGAGATATGAAGAAAACATGGGAGTTAATTAATGACATAGGACACACAAATAAGAATAAACCCTCAATCAAGGCACTAAAGGTTGGCAATAAAATAAAAAGCGTGGACAAGGATCTTCGAGAACTAACCAACTATGCCAACGAATATTTTGTGTCTGTTGGACAAAAACTTGCAAACTCCATTTTAGTGGATATGAAATATACTGAATCTGCTTTGACTAACCAAATAAATACCTTTCCTAAAACTAAAAGCAGTTTGCGCTGGGTCTTGTTAACACATCGGAAATTGCAAACACCACAAAAAATCTGAAAGATGATTCTTCACCCGGGTTAGATGGTATACGCACAAATCACTTCAAACTTGTAGCTGAGTTTATTTCCGAACCTCTCGCATACTTAGTGAATTTAAGTTTCAAATCGGGCACCTTTCCCCAGTCACTTAAGACGTCAAAGGTTATACCAATATTTAAGAACGGAAACAAAGAAGATATTGGAAACTATCGACCGATATCTCTACAAAGTATAATTTCAAAAGTAATTGAAAAAATTGTAAAAAAGAGGCTTATCAAACACGTCGAGGATGAGGGGCTCCTTTCAACTAACCAATTCGGCTTCAGAGAAGGTCGAGGAACGCAAGATGCAATTAACGCTGTTACCCAATATATATCAGTAAATATTGATAAGGGGAGAAAAGTCATGGCAGCGTTCCTCGACCTGTCAAAAGCATTTGACACGGTGTCTCACCCGATTCTCTGTAAAAAACTGGAGAGCTTTGGAGTTAAAGGGGTATCCATGGAATGGTTTAAAAGTTACTTAGATGACAGATCTCAGGTAACAGCAATAAATGGACAGATCAGTGATAAACTAAATATAAGATATGGCGTTCCACAAGGAAGTGTGCTTGGGCCACTCCTATTTTTAATATATATTAATGAATTATCTGAACTCCAACTCAATGCGAAAGTCATCTCATTCGCAGACGATACGGTCTTGTTAACGGAAGCGACTAATTCGGCAGAAGTCACACTTAAATTACAAAATACTCTGGATACCGTTAGTGAGTGGCTAAATAAACATATTTTAACAATTAACTCGTCGAAAACCAAAATAATGAACTTTAGCCTAAGATCAGTTCATATCTCCAGCTTCTTAAAAATCCACTCTCACAATTGCCTTAAAGACTGCACATGCTCATGTGAACGACTAAGTGTTGTAGATAACATAAAATACCTTGGAATAAATGTGGATTCTAAGCTGAATTGGTCTAGCCACATAATTCAACTCTCTGATCGATTACGGAAATTAATATATGTTTTTCGTGAACTGCGCAATGTACTATCTCGGAAAACAATTAAAATCACCTACATAGCTCTATGCCAAAGTCTTATGATTTATGGGATTGTAGGGTGGGGTGCTTGCACGAAACAGGCCTTGGATCCACTAATAAAGACGCAAAAACTGTTGTTACGGATTATTTATAGGAAACCTAATGACTACCCGTCAGAGCGTCTTTTCAACGTGGCGAAAGTTGTGGACGTCAAGCAATTGTTTATTAAATATGTGATAATATTTTTTCATAAACACAAAGATAGACATGATCAAAGTCAGCAAAACTGCAATACTCGGAGTTCACGGAAACAAAATTTCCTTATTCCTCGAGTACAAACAACATTTGCGCAACGACAATCTTTTTTCATTGGTCCCAAATTATATAATGGCATAGAGGAAAAATGGAAACACTTAAAGAACAATCAAGAGTTTAAAGACAATATTAATAAATGGTTATTTGAATTAGGAAGGTTTAAATCTGAAAACTTGGTTTGTAAAGCGTATGTATAACGGTTAATTTAAAAATATTATTGTATATTTATATAAATTATTATGTATATATTAATAGTATATCATATCATATTTTTATTTATTTTAGGTCATATTTTTTAGCAGTGATTTTATAATTGTATTTATATATTTTATAAAATTATAAATATGTTTATACCATATATCATTTATCATTTATTGATATCGTATTTACGTATATGTGTATTTGCCATATTGTATTACCTACAATGTATTATTCGTACAAATTTAGTGTTTGGATTTGTATTATAATGTTATTTATTTATAATTATATATTATTCAATCTTAAAATAATAATTTAAAAAAAAACAATTAAGTACATTCATTTATTATAAAAATAAAAAGTTTTTTCAAGTTAATTAGGCTAATTGTTACATAAGTTGTATTACTTATTTTAATTACTCTGACCCGCCTAGATACGGGACAGTTTAGTGCTAGTTAGGTGGGCAATGAGCATGAGCTGCATTTCGGTGTTCAATTTTTCCGAGTTATTTATAACATTGATAACAATGGGGCTAAATGTACAAAAATAAAATGAATAAAGTATTTAAAAAAATAAATTTTAAAAAAAAGGCTAACAATAAGCCCATCACTTTTGCAAAGTTTTGCATTTGTGATGAGAATACAATAATTTGGCACAATCGAGCTTGTATGATGATGTAGGTGGCAGGTGGTTATAGAGACTCCTCAATGGCTAACAATAAGCCCATCACCTTTGCAAAGTTTTGCATTTGTGGTAAAAAAACAATAATATGGTACCATCGAGCTTGTATGATGACGTAGGTGGCAGGTGGTCATAGGGGCTCCTCAATAGCTACCAATAATCCCATCACCTTTGCAAAGTTTTGCATTTGTGGTGAAAATGCAATAATATGGTAAGATCTAGCTTGTGTGATGATGTAGTTGAGGCAGGTGGTCATAGGGACTACTTAATTGCTAGCAATAGGCCCATCGAATTTAGGCTCGTTTGGCTTGTCTCAATGGTTACGTACTGTGACCAGGAGGATCTGATGATAAAGGTAGTAGTGGCGCTATTCATGAATGCGTGGTTTTTTTTAGTTTTATATACCATAATTTAAATTATTTTTTCAATAGACGAATGTTTTCTTAACTTCAGAAATTATTCTTCATAATATTCAGTTTTCTCCAAGCCATTTCTACTGTTAAATCCGGAGTTTTGATGTGACACGTATCACATACTACTTCGATATGGCGCATAAATTTAATTAATAAATTGATTAGTGGACGTTCTTCGATTTATCGCATTTTACTACCTACATATTTGACTACGAAGAATCTTAACTCAACTTTAATTAAATTGTAGAGCACATCCTCATAGACAGCGGATTGACGTCCGACAGCGTCTGTCCCTTATGGAGTCTGGATGGGATCCTGGTAAGAAGAACGTCATCATTATACATGGCTTCAACGGAACAGCGGACAAGAAGCCAATGTCGTTTATTAGAGATGGTGAGTGAACTAATTTTGAACCACATATTTGTAAGAAGAGTTTCCGTGTTCGATATTACTAGATAGTGGCTAATGTTATTAACAACGGACCTACCAACCCCCAAATATTAGTAAATTTTTTGCTCATTACTACATACCTACCGCTAGGAATCTAGGAATTTTATTCAATTTATATCTACAATTTGAGGAGCATGTTGACAAAACAGTCAGAGTCAGAACCTTCAGTCAGAGTCAGAACCTTCATCTTGACGATTATGTATATGGTGCCTATATGTACGGACTGTGTAGGAAAACCGAGCGGATACTGTAGAGATACTCCTACTATTGGCAGTTGAATGAAAACCATACACGATTAATAATGACTATGTCATTTAGTGCCTACCTACCTATATATACCTAGCTACATATATGTATTAATAGATAGGCACTAGTTCTTGTCGTAACTAGCGACTATACCTATAGGTGTGTCCTGAAAATCAGGGTTTCTTTTGCATCGAGGACATTACTTTTTGGAGCGTCTGTAGTTCTATTAAGTAGTCTTTGTTATTTTGTATATCATTACTGTTGCAACTTTTATTTATTTATTTATTTAAAGAAAAGCGCATTTTTTCAACTGCAGTACATTATAACATCAACATTAGAGGCTTAATAATAAATACATCACATTTTTTTCAAACCAACACCGCCTAACTAGGTCTAGGCCCGTACTACGTCAAGCGAACAGTGACTGGTGCATTCTTTAAACTACATAATTTTAAAAATATGCTGGGCATGAAATAATATTAAAAAATAACTAATAATAATAAACACTGTAGAAACAAGTTAACTATTAATCTAAAAACTAAGTCATTTATATGTAAATGCGTCTTTCAGTCTGTCAGTCTACGAATAATATCTAAAAAATACCCATCCTAAACTGAATATTAATAGGTAGTAAAGGAATTTTAAAAACACGTGAAAAAAGTAAACAATCATTATTGGTGGAAAAATAACATTTAAATAAATGGCGATAATGAAATTAAATAATAATGATATAATATCCTAATAAGTAGAAAAATAATATTAAATAATAATAATGAACCGCAATAAACGGAAAAATATTATCGCAATAAATAGTTAAAGTATTACTTTGTATGTATACTTTATTTCTCTAAATAACGTGTTATTATTAGAAAGACAGAAGAATAAAATCACGTACAGCACGTATAGGTGTCTAAGTAGATATAGATATGTATAAGTGAGCATACAAAACTAAGCAAACTAAAGAGTGAGCATACAAAACTACTAATGCATCTACTATTTTTTCTTAGATTTTTTTTTCATGTCCCGCTGCTAAATAAATTGTAGTTAGTCTAGTCTAAAAATTCGGAATTCGAGTGTTTATTACATTGTTTTTACCCTATTAAATTTAGGTAGGATTCTCCACTAATTTCTTTATCACATTTCCGAAAATGGTTAATCTAACATTCCCCACATTGCACGTCTTGCCGTCTTGCGTTGAGTGCTACATTAGCTACTCGGGACTGGTTACTCGGAAAATCAATTCCTCTTTCCGGTTTAAAACATCCTACTTTCGCTTCGTTATAACCATCAAGGTAGTTTAATATTGAATAGTTTGTATTATTTATGTTTTGGGGTAATTTCTCACAACTGTAGCCTTAATTTTTTTATGGGGAAGTTAGGGCATACAAGTACCACCAGAACAGAGATGAATAAATTGTTATGTAATAAATACGTTCAGAGTATACTGAGAGTTAAACTTCCAGCAGTTGCAATGGGGAAACATGACTAATTTTTGCATGACACACTTAAATTTGTATGGCAGGTACGCCTCGATTGCGTCCGAAAGACATGTACGAAAAACCTATAGTCAATTTTTTGATTAGACATAACATTATTCTAAGCAATTATATGACAGTAATACCATTTACAGGATCTCCACACATCCTCACGCCGAAAATATATTATAATGGCTTGATTGCAAAGTAAAATATGGTTGCAGTCGTTTGCCAGAGGTCCAGAAAGAATGGTGTATTATGCGTGTTTCCAATACGATAAAATACAACTGCTGTTAGATTATTGGCGACAAGACCTACGACTGGTAGTCAGCTTACTCTTAACAACAGAAAGGTTTCGACTTCTGTATATGAGAACGTGTAATGTCGATCGATCGAGCGCGAACAATATAATCGTTTTAGTATCGCCATTGAAATTGTTTCAAAATTGGTCATCTTAGTTAGGTCATTGGTTTAATAAAAGTGAATTCCCTTAAAAGGACTGGTAATCAGAATATCACTTTACGGTTTTTATGGTGACATGGTATTACTGGTGTACATCATCCTAACGATATTGCCTGGCAATATTTTTATCGCATTGGTACTAAACACTGCTTTTGCGGTTTTACAGGTGATACGCCATTGCGGCAATGAATAGTATCGTGGCATTCAAAAGCATTTACAGGCCGCATCCTCACTGAACAACAGTGGCGTTAAAATAATGCTGCGTAAAGGCCGTCAGTTTAGTGCAAATGCAGCGTGTATACATAGATGGAGTGTACCTATCTACGATTGAATTATTACCATTTTGTTAGTTGCATCTATTTTTTCCCCAAAAAATGGCAGACTGTGTACTGCTGGCAGGGCCGGATCTAGGGGGGGGCAGGAGGGGGCACTTGCCCCGGGCGGCAAAAACTGGGGGCGGCCATCGTACGTCGAACATCGCGTGTAACAAACTCAGTACAATAGAAAAAACCTGTGAGACACCCTCTCCTCACACGCGATGTACGCTTTGGAAATAGTGTCCACTTAGTTTGCCAATGTATGCACAATGCGAGCGCGCGAATTGCGCGCTCGCATTGGATCGAACTTTAATGGAAATAAATCACAGACTTGAAAGCGCGAGGAAACTGAATTCATATATTGCATTTTTGACTGGCGATTCAATAATGCAAATGAGCATTAATGATTTAAACAAATATGGACTCGATTTGGCTCTTAAAATAGGGCATGGACTTGAATTCAGCGGAACTTATTTCCGAACTTGAAGTATTTAAAGAACACGGACCACTCTTACATAAACATATTTCTGGATTGCAACCGTTTTATTTATTAAAACTCATATGTAAAAATGATTTACAGGATGCATTTCTTAACTTGAGCATAGCTCTTAGAATATATGAAACCCTACCCTACCTACAACTTCTGCTTCATGTGAAAGAAGCTTCAGCAAAATGAAGCTCATTAAATACTATGTACGTTCCACAATGTCCCAAGAGCGCTTGTCGGGATTGGTAATATTATCAATTGAGAGCGAAATGGCCAACAATCTGAATTATGATATGTTAATTAACGATTTCGCTGAAATAAAGTCGAGGAAAATAAACCTTTAGAAACAATTATAATTTTACTACTATAATAAATAATTTTCTAAAAGTCAGTGGATTTTATTTCTTCAAAAATTTTCCTAGAGGGCGGCAAATTCGCACTCTGCACATCCTCTTTAATAATGTAGATCCGGTCCTGACTGCTGGCAGACCACGCGGCCTACTGAATAACTTCCATCTTGTGATACTGGTGCTATCTTGTAATACTCTTGCATCAATCCATATAGACGCTGACAGCCCGCGTGATTCGCCGGCCACCTACGAGGCAGCGAGAGTGTTAAATTACAAATAATTCCCTATAATTTGTATCCACGATCCAGGTGCGGTTACCGTCGGTTTATAATCGCAATAAACGGTTCATCTCTTCGTTTTCACTATCATCCATTGTTCGAACCGTAAATCGTCTTCAATCAAGATCAAGGCCGCATAATAGATATCTTGTCACATCGTCAACAAAGCAACCTCTTTAAAATTTGCGTAACAATCGCCTTTTTTAGATCGATAATATCATCTCATTCTTGCAATACCCGTGCTAATTCTCACAGAAAGAAAGCTGAGCTCACTTTCTATTAATGACTATTAGAGAAAAAAGTGCATCAGAACAAGACCGGAACAATGCTAAAAAAACAAGACAAGATAGTCTGAGCGCGCGGAATATCGGCGATTTAATAGGCAATTGCGGTAAACGCAAAATGAAAGGAGATCATAATTTCGATTGTATTTGTTGTTTATTTGTGAGATACGTAAATATATTAAACAACTATGTAGAAGTTTTTGGAGACAATAAATGTGATTTGATTTGATTTGATTTGAGATAGTCTCTTGTTACAATGGAGACTATGCATTTTTGTATGCAAGGTATACCCAGTTGTGCTTGAGTGTAAAGAAGTAATACTATAAAAGTTCATCTCATTAATCCATGTCATATTAGAATTATAAACATCTGAAGTTTTTTATACCTGGATGAGGTTGTGAAATAAACTAGTTATTAAATCTTTTTTAAATAGGGTTTATTATGTACCTACAACTAGCTATATATTTAAAGCTGAAGTCGTTATTTGAATCAGCAATTCAAATATAATCTAATCGTAAAACAAAAATCATTCAAGTATAACAGCCAGAAAGTAAAAACGAAATCACATGAACACTTAACACAAACAAAAAACACTCAGACAACCCTAACGTAAAAAACGAAGGAATGACAACGGCCCGGGCGCAAAATTGTACATACCTACGTCAATTTTTATAATAAATTTCCATAAAAGATAAAAAAATATTCAAAATTATGAAAATTCAGAGAAAAACTAAGAAATATTTACACCAGAAATGCTTACATAGGTGCTTTTAATGAATTTTAATACATTTTATAGATTATTTTTTTGTGTTTCCAATTCATTTGTGATTTATAAATTTATTCCCAATTCCTAAATTAATAAATAAATAAATTACTTATATAGTATAATATTATTATAGGTACTGTATATTATTGTATAATATTGTATACTATATGGCATATTGAGATGTCAACCACAACGGGCAAACCCGTCACCGCAGGACGTTTTAACGATTCATCGTTCTATCGACCGTGCAGTGAGCGTAGAAGACTTTGGACATTACAATCCATCCTATATGGCATATAGGATGTAATTATTATATACATATCATAAATCGGCGTAATCGTTTGGGAGAATAGCAGAATAGAATAATATTATATTTATTCGCCTTTAAACTACCTTATTTTAAGTAGATTTTCTAAATGCGAAACTGGTAAAACTAAACAATACTCACATGTTTTTGAATATTAATGTATTTTAAAAAATATGAACAAATACGTTTCTTGAACGGTTTTCGTCTTCATTTGCACTTTGCAAAATGAAAGAAAATGTCGAAGAAAACATAGAAACAGTAATATAATCATTTATGGTTTATAATATATATTTGTTTTTATTTTAAAATTTCAGCTTTCTTGAGCAGAAGGGACTACAATGTTTTCACAGTGGATTGGGAGCCTCTTACGGTATTCCCGTGCTATCTTTCATCACTTTCGAATACCAAGTAAGGAATTACATGACCTTAATTAAATCATTAAGTTTTATTTCGTACAGTATATCGTAAAAGAAAGGACGATAATTCAAAAAAATGTACTTATCGTTTACAGCACCGATAAATTGCGTGAAATTTGTAGCACCCGAAGTTTCGGCGTCTGTCCTCGTTCAAGCTGCAAATTCTTTTTATCGTATTAATAATGTCAAGCGGGTACAGTCCGCTATAGTCTTCCATAAATGATTACGACCGTGCGAATTAAAAAGGAAATAAACATTATTATTTGGGGATTTATAAAAGTGAAAGGATCCTTTTCATTTTGATCATAAGAATCATTACGGTTTTTAATATTTCCTTTCATCCTCATAAATTTAATCGCATCGTGTTTTAAAACATATATTTATTACCACGCAAGAATAAATAAACGTCTTTAGTAGGTATTACCACCTCAATTCGAGTTAAGTACTTCCAATAAAATACAAACGGAGCTGCCATGGAATTCAACGACCGGAGTCGGGCCCACCATAATACTATTTTTTACACTTCTGGGGGTGAGCAGACCTGAGCAGTGGATTCCGGACTAACAACCGGCTGTGGTAGGTTTAGGACAGCTGTCTTGCCACATATGAGCGTGCACCTTACCACCCATTCACTTCCCCTTCGAAGATGCGCAAATCGCGGTTTTAGATATTTTTTCTAGGAAAGAGTTGATTATTTTTCTGGAGAGGCCAAGATCTTTATTTATTTTATTTATTTATTTTATTTATTTATTTCTTACAACTTGGTATAGAGTTAACAGTGAGATCGTACAGATATGATTTGTAATTATTTATATAAGTAATAAGAAAATGAATACATCCCATACGATCATTCTAGACGAATGTCCAACTAGACCGAACAGCCTGTATCTGGGCATACGAAATATATAGCCTTTGTTTTTTGAGTAGTACTGACGTTTGAGTAGTACTGACTAATAGACTACTTTCAATACTAACACTAAGATAATGAATAAAGAAATAAAATATAAGAAAATAACTTTAAAGAGGTGAAATAGAGATTTAGCTGTCAAACTTATACTATAATACAATCAACCATTCCGGATAGTTTAAAAACAATATATTTAGTAATCAAAGTGTAATAAAATTATTAGTTAGATATGGTAATTAATTAATATTATTAGTCAGAGTAATATTCTACGTATACATTTTTGTTCTACCCCTTCTTCGTACATGTAGCTCAACGATGGAATCAGCTTACTTCAGCTATTACTCGTAGAGGCGCTAGCTGGCTTTCGACCTTTAAGCAAATTATTGGAAACGCACTTTTTTTGTACAATAAACATAAACCACTAATTCTAACCTTTCCCTTATCCCTTCTCTTACCCTACCATGTTTTGGCAGTTTATTTATTTATTTATATAATAATATATTTTATAATTATCTGTTTAATGCTATATAATTATTTAACCATAAAAGATATGCTCAAACTGTCAATTCTTCCAGATTATATCTTTAAAAAAAAACGATTTTATCTTTACCAAAAAAATTATATCACTGCATTTTTAAGTCGCACTTGGTACGGGTATTGATTATATAGCGTATTAGTTTGATTGACGTCGTAATACAACTTGGCAAACAAGATTTTACGAAACGCAACGTGTAGATGGCACTCATAGTTCCAAAAATTGATAAATTATTGTTCGATATGGCGGCTTTTGTGGTATCGCAGTATGGCGGCGCGCTGTAGATGGCGCTCTAAACACACCTATTCGGTATAAAATAATAATATAATAACAAACGAATGTTTAAATCATAATTATATTTTAATATTGGGCCCGATTGCGTTTCTTAAGAACTAAAACTGAAATTAGTTCAAGAGAACAAGATAGAGCAATACGTTAGAGCGGAATATGAAACGTACGGTTGTCGATAAAAACTACCTGTCGAACTTATACTCGTCCGAATAAATTTGAACACATTTCGTGTGGTGTTAGATTCACATGCATTATCTTTGGTGGGTAGTTTTAATGTAAAAAAGTGACAACCATTCATTTCACATTCCGCTTTAGCGTATCGCCCCGTCTCGTTCACACGAACTAATTTCCGATTTTAGTTATGAAGAGACGCAATCAATCACACTATTTACATAAAGATGTCAAATTTTAATTTGGTATTCAGGTTTTAATACGTAACTAAGCACTTTAATATCCAGATAGACTAATAGATAACATTCTATCTCTACATAATATTTCTGTGATGTTATCAGCCTATATCAAAAATGCGATAGATATAACTAATAATTAAATTGTATTATTGTTATCATTGGTAACATTATTTAGTTTCTATAATCAATCAATTATTTATGAAAAAAACATTAATTACCAGTGTTATTATAGATGACCAAATAAATTGCTGTTAGTTTGGTCTTCAATGATATCAGCGCCACCTGCAAGGGTTGCCAAATCGTACTATGAAGCTGAGCAATCCAATAGCATATATTATAATCATATATTAGGATAATACCAAATATTAGGTATGATTATCTTACTCTATTTTTTAGGAATTATGATTATTAAAATACTAGGCTCGATTGCATTTCCCTTGAACTAAAATCGGAAATTAGTTCATGGGAAGGAGACAGAGCAGTACGTCAGAGCGGAATATAACATGAAAGGTTGTCACTTTTCCGCTTTAAAACCAGCCACCGAGGATAAAGCAGCTAAATCTAACACCGCACAAAATGTGTTCAAACTTATTCGGGCGTCTATACGTTCGACAGGTAGTTATGGTGCGGAAAAATCGACGGCAGTTCATTTCATATTACGTTCTAACGCATTGCTCTGTCTCGTTCGGTTGAACTAATTTCCTATTTTAGTTCACGAAGAAACGCAATCGGGCCAACTATCTATTTGTACATCAATTAGTAAAAAAGTATCTTTTCAATTTTACTTTTATTGTCCAGCTAATAAGGATTAATAATAACTTTTGGTATAAATATATACCTACATTCTTTCAAATTTATAATGGGTATTTTTCTTTACTTAGATTTTATATATAAAATCTAAGTAATGAAAAATTAAATGGAAATTAGGTATATATAAAACTCTATTATATATAAATCATTATATATAAATCTAGTAAATCTAGTAAAGATCTAGTAATCCGAAATTATATATAAATGTAGGTTATACCTATAGGCTATACACATAGGTTAACCTATAGGTTATACATATAATTATACAAATTTAAATGTACGCCTTAGAACAGGCTAGGCAGCCTAGTTAGGTGGCATTATAATAGGATCACTGGCGACAGTTATTGGCATATCAAGTTATCACTTTTTTGCTACTGCATGTTTGTCTATGACATTGTAATTGTACATGTTTTACATTTAACTGTAGATTATTGTGAATTACGAGTTAAATTAACATTAAATTTAATGAAATAATAGTACATGCTTCGGTCTAGTTAGGTAAACTTTGCATATGCATTCTAAAATGTAAACCATAAATAATAATTTATCCCATTTTAATTTCGTATGCATCAGACCACACATACATCATTACCTCGTTCATGTCTACGCAACATTCGCCACCCTGCGCAACATTCGTCTTCTGATTTCGCTATTGAAATTCGAGAAAGTGCTATGTCCGCGGAAGCGGGGATTGTTGACAAATGCCTGTTCAATAACCGAAGGAGAGCCGATTCTGCAAAAAGAGCAGCCACGCGAGAATGGCGCTCTTTTCGCCCGTTTTCTCCGTTTAGCTGCATTTTTATATAAGATTGACTGCAATGGTCTCATCGCAGCAACGATTCGCTTGTGTCAGTCATGCTCTAGATGCGGCGATTGTTGAGACCACACGCTGTGACAGCCGGAGAGAAATATGCACTAAAACAAGGCCGTAGCCGGATGGAAGGGGGGGGGGGGCAGTGCCGGATTAACCTACGTAGAGGCCCTTAGGCCATCAAAATCGGCCCTAAATGTCGATAATGTATAGCAATTATGATATTTATTACAATTATTCAATCAAAGAGTTTATTTAAAAAATCTACTTTGAATTTCAATTCAATGTTTTTTCTATTAGAAACAATATAAAAAAAAATGATTGTAATGACTACTTGTTCGGGGTCCGCGGCCCCCCTAAACGGCGTGGGTCCATAGGCCAGGGCCTACTTGGCCTTATGGCTGATTCGGCACTGGGGGGCGGGGGGGGGGGGGGGACGACGACGACGATGACTGGGACTTTCGTCTGAGAGGATTTGACCCCCTGTTTTTTTTAGCACAAGCTAACCAATCGTTTACATGACATAAACATTTCAGAAAGCAAATGGCGAAACCTAACGGCGATGTGCGAAATTCGGTTGGATTGATATTCATGATGCCATAATCACAATCCCGTGATCAGGGTTGCCAGATGGTTTCAATAACAGGACAGTGCTCGTATTAACTGGGTGTTATGGGGGGGGGGGTGTACATTATGGCAAAAAACATACATGTATAATAGTTTTGGCGGACAATGCTATTATATTAGCGCCATGAAATCCGTCTCTTTAGACGTAGAAAAAATCGGCGATTCCGGTATACCTACATATATATAACCCATTTTTGATCAAAATTACTTTTTGAGTCACTTTTGCCTTTTAACCACCGGTATACGTATACGTATAAGGTTAGGTCGGCACCAATTCATTCAATAATAATTTAAAAAAATAAAAAACACGACTGCCATTACATAAAAATAACTGTTTTATTTATAATTGTTAGAAACAATTTGTTCGCGCTAAAAAGCACGTTTATTAGAGAATAAGTTTATTCGTAGAAACAATATTCGCTGAAACAAAATTCAATTTACGGAAGCTCCGTTATGGTGCTCACGTGAACCGGGCCTATTAACCCGGCTTTCTAAGTGTGGCGTCGCAGGTCTCCCTGAAGCAGGTATCTCAAAACGATCGCACGCCGTTGCCGCCGCATTCAGTCAGTTGCCTGGTTCTGGTTTTAACGGTTTTTTTATAGAATATTTGTGATTTTTTAAAATATATCCATATAGATACGTATATTTTCGAAATGTACTCAATCAGGCTTTTCATTTCATACTAAACACCATATATTAATTGTAATTTATTGACATTTGGACATTCAGACAATTATTTACTAGATACTTTGACAGTTTAGGTTTCATAGGTACACCCCATGAAACTCGGGATGACATAACGATTCTAACAATACTATACACTTCTAAATCTGTTCAAGCGTTTAGAAGTTATGGTGGAATAAAGAAACGGAAAACATACATAGATGAGCCCTGAACACATTACACGCCTTTTTGTTGGGCAGTGTAAAAAATAAAGGTCGATATTACATACAGCAATCAGCATGACAGCGAAATCGCCAAAACCCCATTTTAAATGCAAAAGAAATCGGTTAAAGTTTTTTTCTCGGACCTACTTATTGTATGTTTTTCTTAATTTTCTTCAGATTGGTGGCACAGTGCTCAGCGCAGCTTTACTCGCATCTTACCAAAAGTGGCGCATTGGCGTCTATGACCACTTGCGTTGGACATTCTTTGGGAGCTCATATTTGTGGCATGATGTCGAACCATTTGTCAGAACCACAGTACAAAATTGTTGGTTGGTAGTGTTGTACATAATACTTATACTTACATATAGTTCATTGTACCTTTCATCTATCTATACTAATATGATAAAGAAGTAATGTGTGTAAGTTTGTAAGTTTGTATGTAGGGTGTAATCTCCAAAACTACTTATCCGATTTCAAAAAAAAATTCACTCATGGAAAGCTAAATTATCGAGTAGTGCTATAGACTATATTGTGATAAATAATTAGTTTTTGATATAAAATCACGTTATTTGTAAATCGAGTCGGCGAAAATGTGCTGGTGATGTGCTTTATCGGCGTGCGCTGACGAAACGGTTTGGTTTTTTTGAAAACTACATATGTAAAACAAAAACGTCGGCCTCAAAGAGATTGGCTTTTATATTTAAGCCACAATAACTGCTTTTATGACTCAAAAAAAATAGGAAAAAAAGTAGTTGAAGTTTGTTTAAGACATTAGCAGTAAAATATAAATCCTTAAATCCATAATTATGGGTTATTTTCCATCAAATGGAGATAAAGTTAGTAATGTACTGTAACTTTTTAGTTGGAATATTTGTAGAGATATCTACCTGAGTGTGTTCCTACTCGTATTCAGGTCAGACTGGGATACTTCTCATCCATAGCTCGGTCTTAATATGCTTCGTTCTGACTATTAAGTACCTATTTCGTTATTTCCATCATCTTTTGAATTGCTTCTGGAAGCGTCATTGCATTGCTGGAAGCGTGACTTTTGGAGTGGTCGAAGGAGCAAAACTTCGGGTAATTCTTGAAATCTGTTTTGTTTTTATCTCCAGGACTGGATCCAGCACGTCCTTTGATCAACCAATATGGATCAAGAGCATTTCGTCTTACTAAGGACGATGCTCATATAGTTCAGGTATAATTATTATATTTATATTATTATATACTAAGGTACCTAGGTATTTCGCTTTTATTGAATTCGAAACGTCCGGAATAGGTACAACATTTACTCAAGACAGCGTGACATTCCTTGTAACTGTGTAGGTACGCTAAACTAAACAAGAAAATTAGTTTTCCGAAAAAATATGTTTTAAATGTTCGGAACATTTCTTTTACATAATATTATCCTACGTGAAATCTATGTTTAGTCGTTTATTACTTAAATTGTGGCATTACATGATGTTCTTTTCGTAATCTAAGTACTCCTAATTTCATGCTTATTATGCAGATTAGTAAGTCATGTTCCATACGTTTCTTCATTAACCTAACACGGTAGTTAAGGCGCAAAATTATTACTTTCTATTTTTATAGAAGATAATTTGTACAGGTAGGTTTTTCTAGATATACTTAATGAAATAGTTATTGGTAGATGTAGAAATAAAGAATTAGAAATGTAGAATAGAGTGTAGAATAAAGATTGTAGAATAGAAATAGAAGTAGAATAGAAATCTAGAATAAAGATAGACAAAGGATTGTAAAAAATATATAGATATTGCTTGGAGTTATGTACATTCATGTTTAGTGAGGCGAAAGTCTATGGGTACATGTTATTTACCAGATATATGTATATATATAGAGTGAGTTTGAATGGACCTGCTTGCACCCTTGAAGTGGGTAAATCAATACGAGCAAATAATTAGTCTTTATTTTTTCTTTTTATTTTAAAAGTTTTAAAACCTTATAAAAAAAGTTTGAAAAACATTGAGCGCGCTGCGCTATCTAGCGATTAGTTAAAACAATATTTACGATATTTTACCTACCCCTAGATGGCACAGGACGCCCCACGCTTTTTATACTTTTTATACGCTTTTTATACTTGGTTAAAACTAATAAATGAAATAAAATAAACATTAGGTAGGTACTAAAAAGTCATACACAGTAATTGCTAATATTTCATTTCTCATTGACGTTCTTTAGACGTTCTTATGATTAGATTCAGCGGTGGTATGTTACTTAATAAAGATATGGTATTTTATAGTATTAAAGTAGGTAGGATGGTCATTTATTTTAAATCTGATAGGTTTTCATTTGGGAAATCATGCACGTTGTAGTAGCATTTCTCAATTAAATATTTGTGGGATATGTTTAATTGAGAAATGCTACTACAACAATATTTGTGGGATATTAGTAATGATTCTCACATATCATTTCTGTAGGATGAAGATTTTGCAAGAATCAGTGCTATATCCCCATAGAGCTACTCCATATTTCAACCAGGCATAGGCATATGCTTGATAAACTGTGTATTTTGGTCAGTGGCATCCTTTAAGATTTGTAGAGCAAAACAGAATTTCGTTAACTTATTTTGTAGGTCATTTATGTGTACTTTCCAATTTGTGTTGCTTATCGATATAACACATAGTGTAAAATCTTTAACATTTTCCATATTATGACGGATATAATTTATTAAAAGCGGAATGGGTTCTTTAAGTTTATGGTATGGATGGTATTGCATGCATTTGGTTTTCTTTAGATTACTCCTTATGTTGTGATTATTTAACCAGGCAACTATATTTTCAAGAGTTGAATTCAATTCAGGGTGGAGACTTTGGCCATTGGCACAGGAATTATTATTACTGATTGGCACTGATCCATCGTCTGCAAATAAAGTCATTTTATGATGACCGGCTGAGGGCAAATTATTTATATATTTCAAGAATAATAAACAACCTAAAATTACTACCTTGGGATACAATACCTAATTTTCTCTATTGATCTTTTTGTCAAGTGTAATAATTGATCTTTTTGTCTATTTCTATATATCGTTTCATATTTGTAAAAAAGGAACTCATCTATCCATATGTTTTTCCTCTGATACCCATATTATACATTTTTGACAAGAGAACTTGGTCGTTTATTTTGTTCCAGCTACATATTCACGATTATTTAGTTGGTTTAGTATTTTTTTAATGAAATTTTTATACTGTGTGCGTAGTAAAATGATTTTCCGGAACCCATTTTGACTATCACTTATAATATTATATTTTTCTAAAATATTATGGAGTCTTGAAATGTATCGCTTTATCGAAAACTTTCGAAATTACCATCGGTAATTGGATATTTCGGTTTATTACCGTTTTAAAAGTAGCTCTACCTTCGAAACCTTTATCGCATTTGGAAATTCGCCATTTATAAATTAAGAATTTACCAGATACGTCCATAGGCGCGTTATTTCTTATTTGCATATTTTTAAAATGCTGACCGATTTCTCGTCGGACCAATTTTTGTCCCTTTTAGGTAGTTTTCCTATATCATGTTCGTCCCCAGGTGACAAACTTTTTTAATTGTGAATTTGAGCATGGTGTATTGGCGCTTTTTTATATTATACCATTTATCACTATTTGTTATATAATTGATTTACTTTATTTGTATTGAGATATTAACATAATATAATAATTAATCTTCAATAGAATAAATATTCTATTTTACTAGATACTTTTATTTTACAACATGTTTGTATTTCCTTCACCTGGACATGTTTACGTACTGAAAATTTTACAGCAAAAGCCCGAATCGCTAAAAAGGAATTCCCTAGAAATAATTAAAATGTCTATTTCTTTTTAGGTCCTCCATACCAACGCAGCTTTCCTAGGCGAAAATAATCAAGTTGGTCACGTGGATTTCTGTATTAATGGAGGTTACATACAACCTGGGTGCGAAGGTCACAAATTTAGTAAGTTGCCTAAATTGGTCCTTTAAAAATCTAGACACATAATATTGTTATATAATCTATGTACTAGTAAGTTGAAAAATACGAGCACTATATACGCAATATAGTGTCCCCGGTGCAGCCGGTGCGGCACACCGGGACCGCAGTAGGTTGGGGACCCAAAATGGAACCCCTATCTACGATCGACATCGCATCCAACTCTGCTAGGTAGCTTCCTATGGAAGGAAGCCGAAAAAATGGATGTCTCAAAACTGATCAATGACCTAGTTAATTTAAATATATAGATATGCAAAAATTGGTACATTTGTAATACATATTATGCGGGTATTTTTTAGTTTTACCAGTTTCGCACTTAGTAGTTTAACTCAAAATAAAATATTTAAAAAATACATCATTTTGTTTATTTCTTAACAACATTCAAAGCAGGAGAAATATACGTAAGTAATGAAATTACCAGAAAAGCGTCGTACAAATGTTTTGGACGTTCTCTGGCAACAATGCTTTTATGTGTTCCCGCGTGTCCCATTGACATTCTTGGGAACTTGTTGCGCAACAGGTTAGGGGCAAAGCCCCTAAATGAATTCGCCTATTTATAATGTAGTACAATATATAATGTAGCTAGATATACAGTGATTATATATGTCATAATGAATGTAAGTTGGTAAAGGTAGGGGCCTTTTGTTCATGCTGTCTGCGAGTCGGTTGTTCTGTGAAAACTCTTCTGGGCCCCCTTTATAAAGCGCAAAATGCGATACTGAGGGTTATCAACAAAAAAACCGCAAACATATTTTTTTGTTGTCCTTTTCGAGAGTATACGGTGAGAATAATATTTGTGCTGGGAACTCTTACTAGTTTCCAGAGCGAGCTAGGAGACCAACAAAAAAATCAGCAAACTCGTGTGACGAGAAGATTCAACCAAACTCCTTTGCAATACCTGGAGATCATCTCAGGAGATCCTCGTTTGGCCAGTCCATCTACTTTTATCTCGCTCCCAATTTGTACAATAATGTACGATAATGTTTAGATAGATTTCTCAAGATGATAATTATCGAAATAAATTGTCTACCTTAGACCAGGTGGTAGCCTAGTTAGGTTTTGACAATAGTAAATTTGAAAATGAATAAATTAATTTGAATTTGGATGGCAAACACACCATAGCTTAGTGGAAGACTGTATTCTTCTATTCTTGCACAAGGATTTTATCTTCTCTGTCAGAAATTACTGGAATTATTGCAGTATAGGAACCTTTCTCAGAAATCGAAAAAATAAAGAAATACTACTAGATTCGATCATTGTAATGCTAAATTTGAAAGACAAAAGCTTCGGACGCGTAAAATTTACATAGAAAAAAAAAGTTTTTGAAACTCAGTTTTTAAGGTTGTTTTAAAAAAAACTAATCTAACCTACCGCCAAATAGGTGTTTATATATTATTTAAAATAAAAAAAAACTTAACCTACCGAAATGTATGGGTTTGACGCTTTTTTGAATGCCTATAACTCGCTTATTTATTGAAACCGAATAAATATTATTGCAGATTCGGAATCAGCGTGGTGAATATAGTCTGGTGACGTTGAAAAATCAACAATCTAGAAGAGGTTCCTATACTGCAATAATACCAAATTACTTTACACATTACACATTACTTTACGGCACATTATTCGCACATTATTCGTTACAGGACGAGCACGATGTAGTCACTTCCATTCCGCTTGTTACTATGCGGCTTCTATATCTCGAAGAATTCGTCCTGTAGGAGTGCCATGTGTAGCCACGTGTCCTAAACGAGCGGGACAATGGGGGCTACAAGGAGGACGAAGGTCAATCATCATGGGAGAGGAGACACCAGAACAGTACGTAACTAAGTACACTACTGAATTTATTTAATTTAATTTTGTAATTCACACGTATTTATAGTAAAATGGACATGTAGAGTTAAAATGTCATAGACAAAAAACCAGTAGCAAAAAACTGATAAAATGAAATATTTTAATGTCACCTAACTAGGCCTGTTCTAAAGCCCGCCATACACGATCCAGTGTACCGTCAAGTTTGCAGAACGTTTGAAGTGGCGTCCAGTTAGCAGTGCATCCATAAATAGACCACTCACGTTCAAGTTTGACGTCTAGTTTGCACGATGCCGTACCAGTTGAAACCATAGCGTCACCAGTGACGGACGACGACGCGTTTGCCATCCTAGGTTTATTGCTCGCAATTAAGAATACAGAAAGGAGAAATCGTTCAGTATGGTGCAAAAACTGGTTATTGAAACAAAAAAAATATCTCATAAAAATTTAGTGAAAAAATTGAGGGTTGCTCTAAGAGATCATCGTAATTATGTACGATTGAATGAATAAATTTATTTAAAACGCCGTCACGTGCATGCGCGCGTCTTCTTCGATGCCCAGTGTTCGATGCCGACTAACGTCATGCATACTTGACCGCTCATACACACGTTCAAGTTTACATGGCGCTACAACCTTGATGTCGGCAGAATCAAAATTCAATTTTTGCTTCAAGTAGACTTGTCATCCACACTGATAGCCATACACCGTCAAGTTTACCGAACGCCGCTTCAAGCGCGCTGCAAACTTGACGGTAAAATGGAGGGGCTTCAGGTGGACAATTGAATTGATGTACCTAAATATATTTAGGAGCATATATAGAACTTAAGTCATAAAAGAACATAATTACATCGAAAGAATGTATAAACTATTAGACATTATTAATGATTTTAGACTGGACAATCAAAGTAACATTAAAAATATTAATAAATAAGAACGATGTATTATATAAATACGAGTATATAGTATTTAAACAACCATAATTGCACATAGAGTAGGACAATCGTACCTAATTACAAAAATTACAAATTTGTAAAAAAATAAAAATGAGATTTAAATGTATACCTAAACAGAAGTATTAAAATAATCAATATATACCGAGCTTATTACTTGAATCTAATCGATTTTATATAAAAATCACAACATAATTAAGAAATTGGAGAAAGATATATAAGTTTTCCAAGCATTTTTGTTAGTTTACAGATGAATTCGTATAATTAAATGTTCCCTGGTAATTTCAGAACCTTTAACTTTATTCCATACAATATTATCATATTATTTCAGAAATTTCGATGACTATAGTACTTTCGATGACTGTTGACTGTACCGTATATATCGAAATTTTTATATTTGTTGTTAAACTTCTTGTCTTTGTGGAAGGAACGAAGAAAAGCTTTTAATGTCCAGACATCTTGAAAGATATTATATTGCCAGATTTAAAGAAAGATGGCGGGGTTTGGAATCTAAACGTTGAAGTACATATATTATGTTAGGAATAAAGCTTTAATTATCTTTAGTGGACGCTAGCCTATTACAAAACCCAAATAAAAACAATGGGAATTCTGTTTTTTGGGAAATGGAAAAAACATCAAATGGCATTATTTCTGATAAAATTTCGATTATGGATATATGCTAATATATTTTTTGATATTTTAAAAAATGCCTAATTTTGTAGTTGTATACCAGGGAGGCAGGTTAATTAGAAGTAATTGATTGATGAATGACGTTATTCCCTGGTATAAACTACAAAATTAGGCATTTTTGGTACCTAAATTTACAAAAAAAATATTTGCATATTACTGCGGTTTACGATACCTTCCCAGCCCGCGACGCGATGCTTGGCAAGCTTGCTTGATCGTCTAGCTAGAGAGCCCCTAACAGTTCTAACTTGAATTTTATGTGAAATACAACTAATTTTTAATATACACTATTCTCCACTAGCTAGGTACTCTTTATGTTCCAGTGCCCGAGGGATGTATTGTGTGAAGATCGACGACGTGGAAGATTGCCCTTTCGACTGAAAAGAGCAATTTCAGAGATGGAGCAGAAGTCACCAAACTAATGTGATTATTTCGAAAATAAAAAGATAACGTTGAAGCCATTTCGAAACATTTACGCATTTATGAGTTTTTGGCCCCCCGTCTCATTTGATAAGAAAGTATAAAATTGTTTAAATATTTAAGACTGGGTTCAAATGTTAATGAAATGGTTACGGGATGCGTATGACACTTCTCCAAACAAGTATGCGTTCTGGTAAAGACCTACCATTTACATATTATAAATAAAATATTATATTTTTCATTTATTGTAGGTGTAGATTTTCTTCGATAAGATGCAAGGGTAAATTCAGCCACTTTAGCTATGTATTGTTTTTATTTGAACCCTTGGCTGCTTATTACCAATTAATTATTGTATAAATAGATAGTACATGCATTTAAAATACATAGACCATTTAAGTTACCTAGTTTGTTTTAATATTTAAGATTTTGTTGAAATGTCCTTCGTTGAAAGTAAATAAAGAAATGAACAATTCCTTCGATTGTTTTATTTCATTGGTGTTATAAAGGAAAATGTGTCTATTTATTAATTGTGGAAAAATAAAGGGAAAAAAATCCAGCTGGTAATAATATTGGTGTATCTTTTTTTGTTTTATCCATCGTATCTACGATTCTATATAATAAAATGCCTTTCAGCCTCATGTAGCTACTAATCAACCTATGAAAAATAATATAATAAGATCCCAAAAAAAATATTCAAGGCGAGAAAATCTTATATATTAATACTAAGTAATGGTACCTATTTATGAAATAAATTAATTGCGGGTATAGTAATTGTAAATTGATTCAACACAATCTCTCTCGAAACATTAATCAAATAACAAATATACTCCATTGGAAAGAAATAGAAAGTAAATTATGTTATGTCCGATTTTTTTTGAGGATCTGTACACCATTCAACGCAGTAAATCCGTATTTGTTTATTTTTTTAAAAGGTTTGTTTATTTAAAAAGAAATGTGTATGGAAATGACGTCGTTTCACCAATGTTACTGCCACTTTCTCTCTTCTCACAGGTATTATGAAGCGAGCAAGCACCGCGCGAAGGAACATTCAGGAGCGGCAGGTAAGATTCAATGCAAAAATCATCGACAGTGTTGCCAGCTTCGTAATTTTACCCGCCAAATTGGCTATTTTTATAGTTTGGCATTAGTCTTTTAATTTAGTGTTTTTTACTGGGATTTTTAAGAAATTGTCAGTTTTTCTGTTTTTATAGTTATATGACTGAAAATTGTGCGGTTCAGTTGGCAGCAGTGCGGCGGTCTACTCTGGCCGAGATTCGTGCGGACGCTCGATGCTCAATGCTCGCTCGCCCTGTGGCCTGCGCATCGCTCGCTTCACTAGCGCCAACACTTAAAAAATATATATGCGAATACGTCATATCC
This sequence comes from Micropterix aruncella, assembly GCA_944548615.1. Classification (NCBI taxonomy): domain Eukaryota; kingdom Metazoa; phylum Arthropoda; class Insecta; order Lepidoptera; family Micropterigidae; genus Micropterix; species Micropterix aruncella. The sequence goes on along the minus strand of OX155953.1, from coordinate 8,348,578 downwards.
CAGAATATAAATGGTAAAGTTACACTTATTTTATATGTAATATCCATTTGTTTGTTAATAAGGAAAAAACCCGTATACAATGGGCCCGAAAGCGTTTCTTTGTGAATTAAATTCGTAATTAGTTCATGCGAGCGAGACAGGCCAATACGAAAGAGCGGAATATGAAATGATTGGTTGTCACTTTGCCATCGTAGAACTACCAATCGAACATAAAGCGGCATAATGTAAGACAGGACGAAATGTTTTTAAACTAATTCAAATGCTTGTGCCTATTTCATGTACGGTTAGTAGGTAGTTTTTGTGCGAGAAAAGTTACGATCGCTCATTTTAAATTTCGCTCTATGCACTGCTCTGTCTTGTTCAAGTGAAATATTTTCCGATATTAGTTAAAACGAAGAAACGCAATCGAGCCTAGTGTGTATGTGTCTTTATTTTATTTATCTGTCAACCTGTAAGCGCGGACGGGCGGCGTGGATTTGTGCGTTTGTGAAGTGGAAGAGATTCTGCTAAAATGGTAAGTTAATATTGTTATCCATATTCATAAAAGGTGTTATTGAAAGAAAAGCTGCCATATTTTATCCTTCGTAGGTAGTATTTTGTCCTACAAGTATACAATAGGTCCCACGTGGGTCCCACCGCGCATTTCCTGGAATATCGAAGTCTGTGATCGTTCCGTAGCATTGGATTGGCGCGACGCGCGCGCCGGTCACGACAGCACGTAAGAAATCTCAATAGATGTGCCGCTGAATAGTATAGAGGCAGTGTTGCTGGTATTACATTTATTATAGACGGTATTATTTGCTCAACTCCATAGTACGATTTGGCAACCCTTCCGCACCGACGAAATGCATTGACGGCGAAAATAATAGCAATTTATTTAACCATATATAATAACATTGATAATGAATGCTTTTTTATAACGGACTCGTGATTATAAAAACCAAATAATTTAACCAATATTAACAAAAATAACAATCAATTATGAATGCTATCTATCGATTTTTTTATATAGGCTGATTACATCACAACGGAGAGATAGAATATTCACTTAAAAGTGCGTAATTATTGCGTATTGACCTGTATACCAAATAAAAATGACATATTTATGTAAATAATACTAAAACAATTAGAGCTATGATTTACACATTCTTTTATTATTATACAATTATTTTATGCCGTATAGGCGTTTAGAGGGTCATCTAAAAAGTGGCGCCATACTATTATACCATGAACGCCGCCATATTAAACATAATAGTAAGATATTAGTAATTTTTTGGAACTATGGAGCCATGTACACGTTGCCTTTCGTAACAAAATCCTTTTTGCCAAATCGTAGTACTATGCTGAGCAATCTAATACCTTATATAATCAGTGTTATAAGAATTAGCAGATGCATTAGCAGATCCTTTCAGCATCTTGCGATATCGAGACTTTAGTGATTGATATGCCGGGATATTTCAGATTTTCGGCACAAGATTAAAATTAAAGAAAATTAAGTTTTTTTATCATATAAACCGAATTGTTAATCGAATTCTGTGCACAACAGACTATTTTTGCCCTATCCCAAAAAATGGATGGAGTATAATCATCAGGTAGACATGTAGATGTGCTCTAGACTCGAAAAAATAAAACGTCAGTAGATACAGAAACAAATGTTAATAAGCCACCAGACATATTGTTTATTGGCGTTGAGGATGAAACAAGCATGGAATTCTTAGAGGATGTAAGATCATGACCAAGTTACTTAATCTCCCGAGTTTGATAGGAAATATGAAGACGGTGGTTTTGAGTGCATTCAAACGCACCCAGAATCGACTCCTGATTTTTTATTCGAATCATGAATGGTTAACATTTTACAAAAATAGTCCACAAAAACTGTCAACTTACTGAAAAAGTGAGTTAGGAGAAGGTTTAGTAAGTAGTTTGACCTAATTAGGGTACCCTAGCAGATTTTATAGAAAGATTTTTGACGCTAAAAGCTTGTGTACCTATTTAAATGCCCGATTGGTAGTCAATCTTTAATACGAATTAAGATTGAAAAACATAATTAGTTAAGGAAATGTTTTGGCATTTAATACATTAAATTTTAATTAATTTGATGAAATTCACAAATAATATTAGGTACAATTAAAACATCAAGTACACGTCCGTAGAAGCGTTGAAATACTGGTTCATGTCAGATCACTGAAGTTAAGTTAAGTTGGATACGGGACCGCCTCCTAACTGCCTCGTGATGTTATAAAGCGTGCCGCCTGTAAGATAATTGTCGTTTGTTACGGCAATGAGTATAAAAATATTATTAAATTACTTAATTAACAGCGTGAAATTAAACTCAGTTATTATATGTTTACTGGCCGATGTCGCCCAACTAAGCTAAGCTTATGCTTGGGCGAACATTATATAAACATAGAGGTAGATTAATTATTGTGTGAACACGTTTTTCTAAAAAGTTAAGATGAATTTAATTTAATACATATTTATAAATGAATAAAAAGAAGATTACAACAATGATATATCCAAAATCACTACTAAACTTTAGATAATTTCCAAAAATATAAACAAACAAAATAGTCATAGTTATAAAATAATTACAATGTAAAAAAAATAATAAAAAGTCATCCATTACAAAAAAAATATAATAAATATTAATTTAAAAAAAAAACGTTTAATCATACAAAATAAATAAAAATAATAAATAAATAAGTAATCACATAAAATAAATTTTCTTTTACCCTAAAACGCTCTCGCCGCCAGTTTATTCTTACTGCGTCACGGACCTTATAGTAGGCATCCATACATTTAAAACATTATTAATATATACATAGTTCCTTTTTTACTTTACGTCACTGTGACGTCGTAAGAACATCCAAAGCATTTAGGGACTCTCTAGATCAAGCATCGCGTCACGGGCTGGAAGGGGATCGTAAACCGCAGGATTTATGCAAATATATTTTTTAATATTACTAAAAATGTCTAATTTTGTAGTTGTATACCAGGAAGTCAGGTTAATTAGACGTATGTAATTGATTTGTGAATGACGTGATTCCCTGGTATAAACGATAACATTAGGCATTTTTGGTAAATATATAAAAAATATATTTGCATATTTCCTGCGATTTACGATCCCTTCCCAGCCCGCGACGCTCTGCTTGACAAGCATGATTGATCGTCTAGAGAGCCCTTTAAAAACACGTCCCTTTTGGGGAGTCCTTCCACTTTAGAAATACGAGATGGTCCTATCTCGTATTTCTAAAGTGAGTGTCAGGTATCGCGATTTTATTTAGAGATTGGTAATGATCGATTATTTAACAGTAATCGAACTAAGTATTACTGTTTGGTTATACGGAGCGTCTTATTCCTACGGTCGATATTCCTATCAATGCGTAGCTCGCAATGTGAAAACTAAACAAAAATTATTTTTTTTTTTCTAAAAAAAAACATGGTTTTGGAAATATTTTACTTAGGATTATTCTACATGAAAACATAATTGCGAGTCATTACAACTTTTTTGATCTTGGTTACTGAGAAAATGAATGTGAATATCCAAAAGTGTTTTGAGAATATCCAAATTAAAAAAGTTTTTTTTATAAACAGGGCATATAGCATAAAAGTTAATGAAATGGATTAATCCACTCATTTTATCATGTAGAATGATCTCCCGTACAGAAATCGCCGAACTTAAAAAAAATCAGAAGAAAAGTAAAAAAAAATATCTTGTTTAGTTTCATGTACATGTACAGGGTTCGCTGTTGCGAACATCCCGTTTTAATATTGTTCAGTTTTAACATTATCACATTATTCATGATACTTCTCTAGTTTTAACGTAATTTATCGTGTTTTTTCAGGCCGACGTTAAGAGCACCTTCGACCTATCGAAAGTAAAAATTGAAGATCACTACTACGAAGCCTGCGAATACCCAACCCGCATCAAGGAAGAGGCAGAAAACTCGGCATTTATAAAATTCGAGTCACCGGATGAATGCGATGACTTTAGACAGGATGTTAAGGAGGATTACGACAGAGAAAGTTCCGAAATAAAAGAAGTTAATATTGTTCTTTCTAAAATAGATCAAGAACGATGCAACAGGTGCCGATGCTGCTTCGGCAAAGGACAAACATTCTACTTGGACGGGCAAAACAAAGATGATTTCACGTGCGGTGATTGTGTGGTAAAAAATAAAAACGTTACATTTTCGAGCGGACTGAAAGTAAAATTTGACTGCAGTAAATGTGATCGTACATATGTATCAGCGCAAGCGTTAAGAAATCACGTCAAAGTGAACCATTTAAAGAATTCTGACGCCATCTGTTAACATTGCAACAGGCAATACCTTACCAAAGGCCATTTAACCCTTGGAGTAAATGGGTATTTTCATGGATGCATCTGTCTCTTTTGCAGGATTTTCGGCGACATCGACCTAAAAGTACTATAACTACGAAACTACTACACCAATCATAAAAAGAACAACTGCACAATGATTGCATTGAAATTTCGAATATAGAATATTGAAATATCATTTTGTAAAACAATTAGATAATTATGAATAAATATGAGAACGTCAAAGAAGTGAAAAAAACGCGGAACCAAATCTGGTCGTATCATACTCAACGGATAATTGTTTCAGAACCAGATTTGGTCGTATCATACTCAAGGGGTTAAAAGATCACATAATAAGAATGCATGATAGAATAAAGAGATTCTCCTGCAGGAAATGTAAAATTTTCTATTATTCGAAAGGGGAATTGACATTTCATACCAAGTCGGTTCACGAGGGCTTCAGATTCAAATGTGATTATTGCGATGATAAATTGACTACTAAGTATGCCGTTCAAATGCATATCATTGCAAAACACTCTGGAAAGAAAGGGTTTACGTGCAGACGCTGCCAAAAAATATTTAATAATCGAGTACAGCTTTCGAAGCACTCAATTAAATACCACAAAGTATACAAGAAATTCACTTGCAACTACTGCCGATTAGCCTTTGCTGAAAAGCTTACTTTGGGACGGCATATTGCATTCGCTCACGAAAACATCAAGAAATATGTGTGCAAGATTTGTGATCGTGCCGTAACCACGAAAAATCAACTTAAAGAGCACGATGAATCAGTTCATCAGAAAATCAAAAAACACGCTTGCAGCTACTGCTATAAACCGTTTTACGCAAAAAAGAGCATGAAAGATCATGAAAATGCTGTCCACAAAAAGATTCGCAACCACAAGTGCGAATTTTGCGAACAGAAATTTTACATGAAGAGTACAATGAACAGTCATATCAGAAAAATCCATAAGAAATAGCGCTTTTAGTAATATAAGAATGTAAACAAAAGTAACAAAATATGTTATAATTGTATGAAAAACTGATTATTATTATTATTATATAATGTTGGTTATTATTTCTTATTTGATTATGCGATATAAAAATGAAAAAATATACAACACTTTCAATATTCTACGAATTTTCTCCAAAAAAACAAATAATTAAAACAAAATAATTCGTAGTATACAATTGTATATACTTAAATGTGTATTAACTTGAATTAATCGTCATCTTATTATTTTGTAAATAATGAAATATATATTATTTTTCATTTTAAACAAAAGTTTTAAATCGTTACATACGTGGAGTTAGGGCATTCAGTTCTTTTAAACATTGCGTACCGCTGCCTTAATCAACCAATTCCAATGATAGAAAGTGCAAGAGTTCCTGTGATGTATTTACACGATCATTATTGCTTTTCGGGCTGATAACGAATATACCTCATTCGACTTATCAAAAATAAAGATTGAAGGTCACTACTACTTGGCCTACCACTACTCATCTGGCATCAAATAAGAGATAGAGGTAGAACACGTAATTTTCATAAAAACAGAGCCACTGATTGTTAGAGCTCTATGAAGATTTTGGCCATAATTTCATACAGGCACCCGCATTCGAACATAGAGAAACTACCAGAGGTTTAAAAATTTAAAACTTACAAAGATTGCCAGAGGTTTGCGAAGATTAATGAAAAATATTTTTTTTCTTTAGTTTTCGGGCTTACGAATTATTGGACGTCGACATAGAGCATCAGCGCAATGTACCCAGCGACTATCAAACTTTTATCATAGAAGAGGGCCAGGTAGAGACAGAGCAGAAGAAACTGTATGCATAAAACCAGAGCCCCCAAGCGCATGCGATGATTTCAAACCAGAAGCTCTCCTGGTTAGTGAACTACCAGAATACAAGGAGGATAACATTATAGTTTCTAACAAGAAACACAAAGATAAATATGAATGTTGTTTTATATTTGTCCAAGTGCAATAATCTTTCATTTTTGCTTGGGCGAGAACAGAAAAATAATTACAGTTAATGCGATTGCACTTACAGTTCTGCTCAAGCGTTAAAAAGTGTCGCTTGTGATTATTGTAATGGTAAAATCACCGGCAAGCCTTCCCTTTGACAACATATGCATAGTTATAAAACACACTGGAGTTCAAGAGAAAGAGTTTAAGTGCAGACTCTATGTGGCTGTATTTAGCAGTTTAAAAAAGCTCTTCAAGCACATAAAAACACGAGGTAAAAAAGACATTCCTATGCAGTGATTGCGGCTCGGGCTTCACAGCGAAGGACTCTTAGTAAGGACATATTCCCTTTGCTTATCAAAACCGGAGGAAAAACGTATGCAAGCAATGTAATCGTGTATACTCTCCCAAATATCAGGTTGATCGTCATGAGGAATCGGCTCATACAAAGATCACGAGACATGCTTGCAGCTACTGCTACAGACCATTTTAGTCTAGCAACGCCATGAGGAACCACGAAAATGGTACTCACAGTAAGATTCGTCGACATAAGTGCGAATTTTGCCACTTCAAATTTTACAAAAAAGACAATGAAGAGTCACATTAGAAAAGTTCATAACCAGTAACGTCATGGATTACTTAATTTGAAAAATTAGTTCCTACTTAATTTTTGCTATTTTTCTTTTATTAAACTGTTCTGCTTTGAACTTGTTTTAAGACTTAAAGGTTTTTGTTTCATTTTGTCCTTTTCCTGTAACCTTTTTTTTCTTTCACTCCCTTTTGGGATTTAAAAAAAATAAAAACAACATTGGAAATTGTCTTCATTTGTGTTCATTGCGTTTTAATATGTTTCCTTGTTGTTCTAGTAAATACGGTCGAGACAAATAAATTCGGGTCACCAACATAACCTTAATATCTTGGACACTAACAATGCTAGCTTATTCGAATAAAAAGTATTTTATAGCCTGTTTATTAGTAGTCTAACAAAATTATTAAACCTTCTTAGTTTAAAAAGACTAAAACAAAATAAATTGTTTTTTGGAAATCTATCTACGAATTCAATGCATTTGTTTCTGTGGAAACAAAAAAAAGTTTCTTGAAACTTCAAAAAACACTTGGTATTCAATATTCATTATTAATATGTTAATTATTGAATAAGGTATTCATAGTGTCCGAGATATTCATACGTTTATGTTGGCGACCTGCAATTCATTCTTTGAATATTCCCCGGAAAACACCCTTTTCTATTTCTCAGGAGTAGCTCGATACATACTACTATTTTGATTATGTGGAAAGTCATTGCCTTCAAAAATATCTATACCCATGAAGTTTTTGTATAAAAACCAGAATACAGCTCAAATGTATGAAGTATCCGGCACTTTAAATGTAGACGACATTTTTGCTTGATTTTGTATGAAAATATGTCAGAGCTCATCTAGATGAGTAGTTTTAAATTTGTGACTTCCGGTAACAATCGAAAAGCTACTGTGTCGGAGGCACTCATTTTTGCACACTTTGAACACTGTCATTTTTCGTTAACAAGTAAATCGATAACTTGACGGATGATAGTTTTAATGCGATATTGCACATCCCTATTTGTTTATAGAGGACTGTCGTCTCCGTCAGTCTGGAAAAAGTGATAACGGTTCGCAATCGATGCGGACTGCGTGGCCGGCAACCGGTTTGTATGCTTGCTATTATAATGTTGTAGTATTTTTAGTGTTGGCTATAGCTTCACGATAAGTGTTGCTGGCTTCGAGTGAGTCAGTTGGCACAATCGCCAGCAACCAAGCTGCGTGGAATTGCCACAAATAATAAGGAGAGTCAGTGACTTTGAGCAGCCGTGTTGTGCAGTTGTGTTTGAGTTTCGCTAAAATGGTGAGAATACTGGTATTGTTATTATAATATTACACTTTACCTCGTTAGTCAGTCATCAACTAATATGTTAATCTCGGCGGCCTCCACGTAAAAGTGCGAGCCAGGGTAGGACTCTGGCTTTTCGGGCCAGTTTTCCGTACGGCGTCACCCAATCGATTGTGCATTCTGACCAACAGCCGGGGGAGTCTGGAAACAGTACTGTCTCCTATAGAGCGGGGGTACCTTACGGCAACTGCTCTTGAAACGACCAATCGGCTACCCGAGACCGGGTGTAGAGCCGGGCAAAGGATGCCGTGGTCCGCGATAGATTCGGGAGACACCGTATTACCGCTATGTAAGGGAGAGGACCGCGCAAGCGACCTCGAACCTGTAACCAGTCACCCGGAGTAATCTGGTTAAAACTGGAAGAAAGGGTGCGAGTCTCACAGGAGACAACGATCTAATATCGTTAAAACTTCCTGAGGTGATGGGTTCGCCCTAAACTAAATATAGTGTTATAATTTTAATATCTAAAGACACGGGAGGCTATTTTGAAGGGGTTGAAGTGGGATGGCAGGAAAGGGGAGTGGGGGGGGGGGGTAAGGGGGATTATCTGAGTGGTTTTAGTAATATAGTGCGTGATATAATATGCCATATGCCATGTGTAATATAATTACATATAACGGCATAGAATATTTTTTAATAGGTTTTACACTCTTTTTTATCTATAGGTACTAATATTATAAAGAGTATAGTTTGTTAGGTTGTAGGAAGTAATCTCTGGATCTACTGTACCGATTTAAAAAATTCTTTTGCCAATAGAAAGCCACGTTATTTGTGAGTGTCATAGGCCTATATATTAATCCGAAAAGTAAGTGGTAGTTGGTTTGCAAAGTAAGTCGGAGAAAAAACGGTCGAATAAAAACGTGTCTTACGAACGCTGCTTTAACGATGAGAGATATTACCTATATGATTGAGTTCTAAAGAAAAGTTGTAGAGTTTGGTAATGCCTATAAAAAAGTCAGCGACAGCATATGTTTAAATTTTATATTTAGGTCACAAAAGTAGCCTTTAATATTAAAAAAATAATTTAAATCGTTAGGTCATGTTTATTGGTCATATTATCAACAATTATGAATTTATCTCAAAATAAGTAAATTTATCGTCTCAAGTGTTTAAAACAGAACTGCATATAATTTCCCTTTTACTGCATAAATGGTTAAAGAGATAAGACACTCACACTTAAGACACTCACAAGAAGACACTCACAAATAACGGTAATATAGTCAAATTGGCATGCAAATAGATACATACATATGCAGTAAAAATATAACCCTTCTTTTGGCAGTCAGGAAATAATTCATAGCACTCATTACTAACCGAACCACACTCATAATTTTATCACAAACCAAAAGTCTTACAGCCCAACGAAGTTTTTTTTTTTTTTTTTTTTTTTAATAACCATTTTTTACAATACAGCTTAGTATAAAATCCAGCCAAGCCTAAGGCTTACCTGCTGGAGATTATGATAGGGTGACTTTCAGTGCAACTTTAGTGGCCATTTTGACCATTTAATAATATATCTGCTGCATTATCTGCTATATTGATAAGGATTAGTCGGCACAGAAAGCCACCCCCTTGATAATATTTACATAAAAAAATAACGTACTTAATGCTAATAAAATAAAAACATGAATATTATTCGTATCATTCACACTTGTGTTTCACTTTCACTTATTTTAAAGCTAACTATTTTTAATTCTTTTTTTTGTTTTTTTGTACATTTTTTTTTTGTTTTAAATTTAAAGGAATTTTGTTGAATAAATGAGGGATTAGCCAATTCAATCTTCTTTTGCCATAAAGGTTACGAAAAGGAGGGACGAGTAGCCGTTGATTTTGTATCTGTCTAGTGCTGTGTTTATGTTGGACATAATTTCGGAACTCGTCAGTCTCGAAATATTGAACTGTCAGTCTATAAATAAATAATGCATTAGCTGGTAATATGTCACAATACTTGAAAAGTCCTATCTGGTCGTTTCTAAATTTGTTTCGAATCTTGTTTGGAACTATTATTTTTAAAATACGATGTTGTAGAGATGTGATGCGGGATATATAAGTTTTAAATGTGTTGCCGTAGGTTGTGATTCCATAAGCAATAATAGATTCGACCAGGGCAAAATACAGACTTCTCAGCTGATTGTATCTGAGAATGTATTTTAAGTGGTAGATTTTTATAATTATTTGTCTAAGTTTTTTGCAAATGTTATTAATGTGCACTTCCCAGTTGAATTTTTTATCAATCGTTAGTCCAAGGTACCTTTCAGCATCGACTTTTTTTATATGCTCACACCGACAGTCCGGTTGTGGATTATGTAGACAGTTATGCGTGTGAAATTTTATTGCAAAGCTACTTCCTCGTTCTCTTGCCTGCGATGACCTGATATGCATAACTTTAGTTTTTTCGGCATTGATTATCAGCCCATTGTTATGGGCCCATTCCTGTATCTTATTGAAATCGTGTTGCAATTTTTGAGAAGCCGTATTAATGTCCGTGTCACACGCAAATAAAGAGGTGTCATCGGCGTAGGTATACATTTGGCAGTCGGAGGTACATTCGCTGATCCCGTTTGTGTACATGATGTACAGTATTGGGCCCCAAATGCTTCCCTGAGCAGTGCCTGATCGTACTATCTCCTCGCTACTAAATTTGTTATTAATTTTAACTACCATGTGTCTGTTGCTTAGGTAGTTTGTTAGCAGTCTCGATACATTTCCCCTTATTCCGGTTTCTTCATAGACTTTCGGAAACTGACTGTGTTTTAAGGTATCAAATGCACGAGAAAAGTCTATTAAAAGCATGATCACATGTTTCTTATCATTTAGAGCTGTGTTTACACTATTTGCAAATTTAGATAGCAGCCCAGTAGTGCTTCTGCCTTTTAGAAAGCCGTGTTGATTTTCCGCGATGATGTCGTGATTTTGGAAGTATTTTTGTATTTTATCTCCGATGTACGCTTCGATAACTTTGTCTATAGCGGATAAAATGGATATAGGCCTGTAATTACTACAATGTAGATGGTTTCCCTTCTTGTATATGGGTCTTATTATAGAGGTCTTTAAGGCATCTGGAAATTGTCCCGTCTTTATACAGAGATTAATTAAACGACTTAGTACTGGACTGATTTCTGTGGTGACGTTTTTTATATCCCTAATCCTGATGTTGTCTTTCCCGGGCGCTTTGTTGCTACTAAAAGATCGCAATATTCGCTCGATGTCCTCTGGTTTACTAGGCGGAATATACAGAGATACGTCGCACGCTTTAGCCATATAATTTTGGACTGGCGTTTGTGTTGCCGCTGCCACCTCGTCCGGAGCCATACCCACTATCGAGGCAGGTTCGCAGTACCTACGGTGCATTTGCTTCCGATTGCGTCCGAGATGATACGACTGTAGGCGAACTGTCGCTCTTCGCGAGCCCCGTAACCATCATATCCAACCCAGTTGGTAATCCGCTACCACTGTTCAGTACTGATCGATTAAAATTGCCGATTTGTAAGATCGTGTTACACGGCGATATGTTATTTACTTCGGAGAAGTGTTTTACGAAGTCATTCGCTATTTCATTTTCCATTTTACTTCGTCCCATATACCGCATTATTGTGTCGTCTATATTTTTAGGTATTTTTCCCAAAAGTGTATTAATAATGCGCCAAATTTTTTTTGGGTCATTTTCAGCCTCCGTAATTTTTTGCCTGAAATATTCATTTTTAGCAAATCTGATTTTAGCGGTGATATTATTACGGAGGTATTTGTATTGGTTTTTCAGGCATACATTTTTTGGTGAGTTTTTGCATTTCCTGAAGAGTGTATCGCGCTCCCCTATGAGCCTTACAATCTCAAGATTTATCCATGGTTTTTGTATTCGTTTTGATTTAGGTTTATTCTTATGTATTTTACTCTTATCATATATTTGTGTAAATGTACATCTAATAGCATCATAAAGAGCTGCAGAAGTGGTACAGTGGTTTGCTAGTGAATTCCAGTTTGTCTCTTGCAGTAGTTTTGAGACCATTTGCTCGTCTAATGATATATTTTGCGCAGAGTGTATGTTTTTATTAAAATGAATATCCTGCAGAATCTCTAGGCACGTAATATAGTGGCGTATATAGTGGCGAATCTCTAGGCACGTAATATAGTGGCGAATCTCTAGGCACGTAATATAGTGGGCACGGGTCAGCTTTTTATCCCTCTTATTTTATACGTATAGGTAGGGTCATGTGTAATAAGGGGGGAGAAAAAAGAAATCTTTTTCCGTTTCAAGATGGCGGCCGTTTTCATGGTTCTAATACCAACGAAGTATACTGTTCATAGATCTACTAGTAATATTTTGTTTTATATTTCAGGATAACGAGATGAACACCTTCGACCTATCGAAAGTAAAGATAGAGGACGAATATTATGTCGCCTGCACCCGTTACACCGGAATCAAAGAAGAAATAGAGGCAGAAGAGACCACCATCATTAAGCAGGAGCCCGACCACGTCAACGATGACGTCGTACAAGGTTTTGGGGAACTGGACCACTCTATTAGGGAAATGGAGAAATGTAAAGACATCAAAATTGTTCTTTCCAAGATTGACAAACTCGAATGCAGCGACTGCAAATGCTACTTCGGTATGGGACAAACTATCCATTTAAAAAAGGATAGAAATACAGATTTTGTTTGTGAAGATTGTACATTAATGGGGGTGAACGGAGAATTTGAGTACAGTTCCCGCACCTATAAATCAGCATATACGTTAAAAAACCAATTTAAGGATAATCAATTAAAGAAGTCAAACACTATTTGCAAATATTGTAATAAGCATTATGTTACTAAGGCTAGTTTAAAATTTCATATAAAGAGAGTGCACGATAGAATAAAAAACTTCTCTTGCGAAAATTGCAATCTTTTCTATTATGTGAAAGCCGACTTGACTTACCATAACAAGTCAGTTCATGAAGGTTTCAGGTTTATATGTGATTATTGCGATAGTAAATTTACTACTAAGTATGCCCTAAAAAAACATATCATTGCGAAACACACAGGAAAGGTTTTACCGAAAGGTTTAAAATGTAAGCGCTGTTTGAACATGTTTCCAACCTGCCAAAGCCTCGTGGATCATATTAAAAAGTCGCATGAAGTGAAAAAGGAGTTTATATGCAGCGAATGTGGCCAAGGTTTCGTCGGAGAAAAAAACTTGAAAAGTCATGTTTTGTTCGTTCATAGAAATATCAAGAAATATACATGCGCGATTTGCGATCGTGGCTTCAAATCGAAATATCAACTTAAAGAGCACGATGAAGCGGTTCACCAGAAGATCAAGAAACAAGCTTGCAGTTACTGTTACAAACCGTTTTACTCAAGGAAAACCATGAAAATTCACGAGAATTCTGTCCATAAGAAAATTCGCAGGCATAAGTGCGAATTTTGTGACTTGAAATTTTACAGGAAGGACACCCTGAAAACACACATCAGAAATATCCATAAGCAGTAAATGTTAAGAACTCGTTTATTTTATTTAAGAATTACCCTAATTAAAAATATACATTTTTCATTAATCGTTGCTGTCGTCAAATTCATTGCCCCTTGCGTACGGTGAGTCCTCGTTGGTGTGTAGGTAGTAAATACCAGGCTCGGCATCTCCAGCCGCTTCTCCCATCCTCGCGGTGCTTACGCTGCACTTTCCGTCTTCGAACTCGTCCCAGGAGTCGCAAGGGTAGGCGGCGAAGCGGTTGTTCTCGATTGGCTCTGCGAAGTACTCGTGACTACGTCCGTGGCTGCAGGCTTCTGTAAATGCAGAAAGCCAGAATATGACATACTCGTCACCATGGATCGGCTCAACTCTCGGTTTAACTCCCATCCGGTAGCCTCTTTGAAGAGGGATGAATCTGGAATGGACTCTTGTTTCCCCTGTCACATCTTTGTCGTGTACATATGGGATCGGATCCTCTGGGGGGAGGACTCAGGCGCTGCTGGGCGGCTTGCGCATCGAGAGACGCGAGCCAATGGACTGTGCATTCCGGCGAATAATGGGGGGAGGGGGTTCTGGAAACTGTCTTATACGTTTCCTAAGTAGCGGGGGCGGTTGTTGACCCGATGTCAGCTACTCTTGAAACGACACGTTGGCAACCCGATCCCGACCAAAGGCCAAAGGGCGTCATGTATCGCGATTAATTAGAACGGAATTACCGCTAAAATCAGGTAGAGGCCGCGAAATGGACTTCGAATACACGACATCAGGTTGTTTTATCTACCATAGAGTAAACGTGAAGACTTAGAGGACAAAGTCAGTCCACTCTCTCTAGCTCCATGGACAGATCAGTGAGAGAGCCTTACCACGAGGCAAGGGGAAGTTTTAGTGGGCAATTAATAGATTTAACCCTGCTCTTCATGTTCCTCATGCTGATACCAATTATAGGCAAAATGCATTTCTGTGGCGAACAAGTGACAATTTCAAAGATTTGATTAAACGCTTTTGTATGATTGATGTATTTTTAATCGATAGCTTTAATTGAAAGGTCACATATGTTTCTACAACGTTACTTAATCGTGAAAACCTTTAATTGGCTCTCTGTTATCCTACTCCTCTTTTTGTTAAATTATAATTAGCTGTTGGTTTTCCTAAAAATAACTAAATAAATAAATCACAACCGTAGTGTAACGACGACATCGTGTCTACCATTTACCGATAATCTGAAATTGTTTTTCCGAACTGGTAGCGTCTAAAGTTGTAAAGCACTATAGTACAGTGTATATGTGCCTCTATAAAATAATGAATGCTATATTCGATTGCTCTGACCTGGTGGGCGAGATCAATATAAACGCCCCAATGAGGACCACATGTCAGTTTGACCTGTTTCGATTGCCGCGATTTAACTAAACTAATGCATCAAGGAATGGTGTAGGTACTCACACGCTGCTGTGAGCTTTATAATATCCATTTAAATGGTATTGATTTATTTAATAATTCCATAATCACTTATCCCGTAAATCAAACCCTAACCGATACAATAATAGCATTTTTTCTTGATTATATTATTATTATATTTTATACTAGCTGCGCCCAGCGGTTTCACCCGCGTGGTCATGGAAAATTGTGATAATGATGATAGAAAACCATATATCTTTATAAATTATAGCCTTTGTGGTATTCTGATGTATAAGCTATATTATTGTAAAGTTTCATCAAAATCCATTTAGTAGTTTTTGCGTGAAAGAGTAACAAACATCCATACATACATACAAACTTTCGCGTTTATAATATTAGTAGGATACGTCATTACTAATATCATACACGCTCACACTCCACACCCACACCCTCAACACACTCCCACAAACATATACACACACACCCTTAATACTAGACTCTTGTGTAGTACTAAAATTGAAGGTACGTTAGTTTTATTAAGTAGTTTTTTTTAAACGTAATTTATGTAATTTTATAGAAATCCGTAACCAGTTTTATTTGTTGTAAATCTGTATATTTTTTAAAATATTGTTACTGTAATACTGTGTGATTTCTCAATAATGAATAAAGAAAAATAAAAAATAAAGAATATCATACTCAGTATAAAGATGTCATTCAGTAGGTCGGTGGCTCCTCTCACTCATTGATTTTTACTGGCAGGGAGTTAGCTTCATCGAGTTATATAAGTACCTATCCGACTTCGAAGTTTAATTCGATTGCAAACTCATATATAATAGCCACGTGGAAGCGCTCGCGAGTTCATCCATAAAATTGCTAGAGTTCGTACTCAACAACCTGAAGTGGTTTAGCGATGTGTACATGATGAGACTGCTACATGATTTAGGAGCAGGCTTTTGTTTTTGTAATAAAATAAGTTATGGTAATAAAATAAGGTAGGAATTTTACTAGTTCATCCGTAATTGCACTTGAGTTTCAACATTTTTTTCCAGAAAAGTGTATCTAGATTGTCCTTTCATTTCGGTTGTGAACGGTTTCGTGCAGCTTGGGCCACAAGATCCATTTTGTTCTCGGATCGGCTCAACTCACGATTCAGCTCCTATTCAGAAACCACCTCGAGTGGAAGGCTACCTCTGGTAACACTCCCGTGTCTCAGGCCTCAGAGCTGGTGGACCGGTTTGTATCCTGACGCCACTGGACGGTTTGCGCACCGGTCGGCGAAGCCAATCGGTTGTGCATTCTAATTGCTGAATGGGTCTGGAGACTATGGGAATATACTGTTTCCTAAGCAGCGGGGGTGGATGTTTCACCTGTTGTCACGCCACTCTAGAAATGACCTTGGGCCACTCGATCCCGTGTGGCACTACGGGCAAAGAACGACCAGGTTCGCGATAAATTCTAACTGAATTACCGCTGTAATACAACAGGTAAAGGTCGCGTAAGCGACTCCCGTAACCAGTCGGGAGGTATCCTGACGGTTTATTCCAGACGGAGATATCCTGCCAAAATTGGTAGTCAGGGGGCGAGGCTGCCCGCTGTGTACCTTTCCCGGTGCCTCGCCGTAAGGCGTTGGCCTCTGACGGGCAGGTGGCGGAGATTGACGGTGGATTTTTTTGTCCTTTTGGAAGTCTTCTGTGCTCACCTCGCGGGAGACGAAACGATACATTTCGTTAAAACTTCCTGAGGTGACGGGTTCGCCCGTTATAGTTGAAAGAGTATCTAGATTGTCTTTTTATTTGTGCTTCTATTTCAAAGGAAAACATCTTATGCATGTTGTTCTCAGCTCAAACCGTCAGGAAAGATCTTATTCAAAGGCGTCGTTTCAAACTCGAGTAAAAACGTTTTTGAAATATATCTGTTATAAATGTCTTTTGAAGTATAGGTATGCTTATTTATATAATTATTATAGTATTAACCAAGGTAACATAGAGATCAGGTGTTTTCCTATAAAATAGCTATTTTGTAACTAAGTCAGACAGTGGGGATTTTACAGGATTAGATAGTGGAAACAGGATGTATGTCTGTGGAAAAGGGCTTCATTCCCTCAATAGTTAAATAAATTTCATCGATATCTACAATCTAACCTACCTACAATTTGGTAGGTACATTCCACCACAGCCAGGCTGCGCTGGAGTTCCTTTATTAGGGCAGAAGTCGGCGTGTCCCAAAGGTGCCTTGTAGCCCAGCACTCCTGCGCATGTGTGAATGACGTCAACAAAATCGGCATCGGTATCGTCAAGTCGAGAATCCTTACCGACGAAGTAGTGCTCGAATCCCGGCTTAGCTGGATCCATACCTGTAGAAAACACACATACTTTATTGGCCTGGTGATAACGGACTTCCAAGTCGGTTGGAAGTATTTCTGCTATCATCGGCAGTGACAAGGTTGATGTTGTATTATAGGCACCAAGCATTGCAATAAGGGAGTTCTCACAATATAGGTTTGTACTTTATCGGCCCATACACGCGATCCGCAGCATTGCTCTAAATCTCCATAACTACATGATATTATCCCCCCCCCCCCCATGTGGGTTTGCGCACTTGCCGTAAGGGCATAAACAGGTTCGCAACAGATTCGCAACAGCTCGAAAATGCTTGAGGAAGGAGCGAGTTGGGTGGAGTACGATGCCCAAATATTTGGCCTTGCTATTGATAGATACTGAAGATCCTCCAATACTGATGACAGGGTTCCTGGAGAATCGTCCTTTCAAGATCATCGCTTAGGTTTTATTCGAGTATATTTCTTACCGCCCATTGACAAAATAGGATCCAGTGAAATAGCTACTTTGTAACAAAAACTGCATATTTTGTTGTTTTGTTTTCGCGCCTTTGTGCAGATTATGTTCGCTGCACCTGTTTTTCCATGTTTTCCCCATGTTTAGTTATGTTTCCTGTTGGTTTTCGCTGTTTTCATGAATTCTCCCATTTTATGACAATTAAAAGGACCATGTTTACGAAATTTCGTAAATATCAAATTTTGACAGATCTGTGCAGTTATAATTTTTATCGCCCTAAGTGATTCTGGCGATTAATAGCGGTTGTGCTGGTCTAGCCCTACCTGTTATGGGCGACTTCCGCCTCGCAATCGTTCTGTTTCGATTCAAGATGGCTGGGACACAGACGCATAGGTTCGGCTGTGAGAATTGGCGACCGCCGTAAGGGAGAAGCCGGAGAGTGACCGTCTGGCGGTAAAAATTTGTTATGTGAAGTGTGTGTGACTTATCTGGTAAGCATTTAATTTCCTTTTGGGTAGCTTTTCATATAAGATCCTCGCGATTTTAACGGCTTTTTCTATTAATCGCAGTTTTTGGGCACCTCTGTTTTTTGGTCAATATTGCTGCTAAAGTGACGTAAATCGTCACCAAATGTGAGGATTTCACCTCACCTTTAAATTGCACCGGGATTTTTGTCTTCACGTGGAAAAGGAAATAAAATAACCCTCAATTCTTGAGCGGTGACATGTTGGCTGATTGCACGCCGTAATAAAATACATCGACAGGAGGGTTGCCTTGTGCCCATTAAATGGATTAAACGCGAACTTTACATAACTTTGTGTTTCTTTTTGTGCTTTAGTCTTTCGTGTGTCTGAGGAAAAGGGTTTTCTGTGGGCCAAACCCAATGCTCATTAATATTTAGCCCACTCTCTGAGATAGTTTTCTTTTTTAAAATTTCTTTCGGGTATCTTTTAAAAAAAATTAGTTTCCTTCTTTATCTTTAAAAGTAAGGTGGCGTCCTTTTACTTTCATTCTTTTGGGTTTTGGTGGTTTCTGTCGTGTTTCTTCTAAACACGGTAGATTAGTAATTAGAGGTTATAACTTTATTTTCCAGAACTGATCTGCTCATTCCGCCTACGAATCGTCGGCGTATGCACTAATAGTACAACTCTCAGGCAACTTATTTGGTGGAGCCGTAGGTAATGCACTCGGAACGATCATCAAAAGAATAGTGAATAGGGCAGGGCGTAAAATCGTGAATAATCATTAATAAGGCGTGAGAGCGAAGTTTGTAGGAAATCGTCTGCCACCATGCTTTGTCGACAAATATCCAGAAAACCCCTAAAATAATTAGATCTAAATCCTCGCTACAGTCGTTACCTCGCTACAGGCGTCCTTGGTAGATTTACAAAACCAAACTGTCGATCGCAAATCTTCATATAGTCTAGCTTTATATAAGTTAAAATGATACAATTCTAGAAATGTTGTCATTCTTTGTGTATATCCCAGCATAGCCCATTACGTGAGCGTCAATACTATGTCCTGACAAGTGCATCTGTCTGTCATTCACGTCGTAATTCGAAATGAGATAATCATCTGGCAGCACTGCGGAGGTCACCTGGCCGAGGTTCGTGCAGACGCTCGATGCTCGCTCGCTCTGTGCACATCGATATATTATTAGTTAGATACAAATAAGTCGCCTTCACATACCCTTTGCTCGTAAATCATATGACAGAGAGAACAATAAATTGAACAGTATGCGAGAGAATAGCGCGCCAATATTCTTCGCGGCAGCTCTCACATCGGCAACATTCGGCTATCTGCCAGCGGGCTGCGACGAAGTTTGGTCGCAATAGTAGTTACTACTGGCGGGCTTTCAGTAGTGGTTTTGAAAGGGTCATTTTCGAGCGCGAAATCTATCTCGCGAAATCTAGGGGATCATATAGCGATGTCTGCGCATCGCTCATTTCACCAGCTCCACATACAAAAAGTTTTGCGAACACATATCCCAATAGTATAAATGGTAAAGTTACATTTATTTTATCCTATCTATTTCTTGTTAATGGAAATATGCCCGTAGGTATACCAATGGGCCCGATTTCGTGTCCCTGTGAACTAAAATCGAAATTAGTTCATACAAATGAGAAAGGCCAATACGTTAGAGCGGTAAGTATGAAATGAATGATTGTCATTCTGCCATCATAGAACTACCAATCGAACATAAAGCGGCATAATGTAAGACCGGAAGAAATGTTTTCAAACTAATTAAGATATTTTATGTGCGGCTGGTAGTTTATGCACGGGAAATTTGCGATCGTTCATTTTACATTCCGCTCTAACGCACTATTCTGTCTTGTTCACGTGAACTATTTTCCGATATTAGTTCACGAAGAAATGCAATGGAGCCGAGTATGTATGTGTCTTTATTTTATCCATATCTGTCAAGCGGTCGGCGAGGACGGCCGGCGTGGATTCGTGCCGCGGTAAACTTCATGAAGTAGAAGAAATTCTGCTGAAATGGTAAGTTATTATTGTTGTCTATATTCATAAAATGCGTTATTGAAAGAAAAGCTGCCATATTTTATCCTGCGTATGTAGTATTTTGTCATACCATTATACAATAGTTTAGTTCCACCGCGCATTTCTTGGAATATTGTTTCTGGCTCGGCGCGTCGCGCGCGGCGGTCGCGATGCTAAGAAATGTATAGATGTGCCGTTAAATACTATAGCCATTGTCGTTGGTATTACATTGATTATACATGGTATTATTTGCTTAACTCCATAGTACGATTTGGCAACCCTTTCGCACCGACGAAATGTAGGTGGCGCTCATAGCATTGACGGCGAAACTTATAGCAATTTATTTGGCCATATATAATAACATTGACAATGAATGCCTTTTTACAAAGGACTCGTGATTATAAAAACCAAACATAAACATAATAAGATGAGATTAGTCAATTTTTGGATCTATGAGAGCCATCTACACCTACTGTACATAAATCCTACTTGCCAAATCGTAGTACGATGCTGAGCAATCTAAAACCCTATGTAATCAGTTTTATTAGAATAATCTCACAATTAGCCGATGCATTAGCAGATCCTTTCAGCATCTTGCGATATCGAGACTTTAGTGATTGATACGCCCGGGATATTTGAGATTTTCGGCACTAGATTCAAATGTAAGAAAATTAAGTTTTTTTTATCATATAAACCGAATTGTTAATCGAATTCAGTGCACAACAAAATATTTTTCCCCTACCCTCAAAAATGGATGGAGTATAATCATCAGTTAGACGTGTAGATGTGCCTCTGTGCAAAAAATAAAACGTCAGTAGATGCAGAAACAAATGTTTAATAAGCCACCAGAAATATGGTATATTGCCGTTGAGGGTGAAACATTCTTGGAGAATGTAAGATCATGACCAAGTTACTTAATCTCCCGAGTTTGATAGGAAATATGAAGACGGCGGTTTTGAGTGCATTCAAACGCACCCAGTATCGACTCCTGATTTTTTATTTTAATCATAAATTGTTAACATTTTACAAAAATCTTCCACAAAAAGTGATAATTTACTGAAAAAGTGAGTCAAGGGAAAGTTTATTAAGTAGATTGCCCTAATAAGGGACCCAGCAGATTTTATAGAAAGATTTTTGCTGCTAAAAGCTAATGTATTAAAACGCCCGATTGGTACTACTCAATCTATAATACAAATTAAGATTGAAAAACATAATCAATTATGGAAATGTTTTGACATTTCAGACATTTAATTAAATTTAAATTTAATTTGAAGCAATTCACAAATAATATTACAATTGAAACATCAAGTAAACGTTCATAGCCGCGTGGAAACACTGGTTCACGTCAGATCACCGAACGGGCGTCCGTAACGCCGGGCACCTTTAAGCACCGTCGGGCGTGGTCAGTACTTACCTACAGTATAAGTAACCGCCTCAGTACTGCCACGAGATGTTACAAAGTCAGCCTCCTGTAAGATAATTGTGACCATTGGCCATCCGATCCCGGTTCAGAGTCGGGCAAAGGACGCCTTGGTCCGCGATAGATTCGGTGCACACCGTTTCACCGCTTCGTAAGGGAGAGGACCGCGCAAGCGACCTCGAACTCGGAACCAATCGAGAGACCGGAGAAATCTGGTCACAATTGGAAGTGAGGGCGCGAGTATCTC
Organism: Micropterix aruncella; assembly: GCA_944548615.1. Taxonomy (NCBI): domain Eukaryota; kingdom Metazoa; phylum Arthropoda; class Insecta; order Lepidoptera; family Micropterigidae; genus Micropterix; species Micropterix aruncella. The sequence continues at coordinate 8,326,567 of OX155953.1, read as the reverse complement.
GAGCCCGCCGGGTTTATTCCTGGCTCAGTCGCGGTAAGGCGTTGGACTCTCACGGGTTGTGACGTAGCTGGACGTAGGATTGTACTGTCCAAAGTCTTCTACGTTCACTGCAGGGCGACAGAACGACTAATCGTTAAAACGTCCTGTGGTGACGGGCTCGCCCGTTGTAGTCGACACCGCAAGATGTAAGATAATTGTCGTTAGACATTAAGGTGGCCATTATCGCAAGGGGTATAAAAAATGTAATTAAATTACTTAATCCACAGCATAAAATTAAACTCAGTTATTATATGTTTACTGTCCGATGTCCCTCAACTAAGCAAAGCTTCTGCTTGGGCGAACATTATATAAACATAAAGCTACATTAATTAGTGTGTGAATACGTTTTTTCTAAGAAAGTTAAGAGCAGTTTGGTTAAATACATAGTTATAAATGAATAAAAAGAAGATTATAATAATGAAATATTTAAAATCACAACTAAAGTTTAAATAATTAAAAATAGGAACAATTAAAATAGTCATAGTTATAAAATAATAAGAATGTAAACAAACTTAAAAAAGTCATCCATTATAAATAGTTATAAGAAATAAAAAAATAAAAAATAATTGTTTTTAAATAATGAAGTTAGAAAACAAGCGTAAAGTACCTAATTGACTAACGCCTCAAAGCTCCGAAAGGCACAACACCTCCTCACATATTTTTATCTGTGTTAAAGGAACCTTATTCGCAAGAGACTGACAATTTTGGTTTCGGCGGGTCCTCGCTGTTCTCACATTGTCCCCTTTTGCCTGAATATAGTTAAAACGCTCCCGCCGCCATTTTATTGTCACTGCGTCACAGAACCTAGGCACCCATACATTTAAAACATTATTAATTTATACATAGTTCCTTCTTCACGTGAGGTCACTGTGACATCTTAAGAACACCCAAAGCATTTAAGAACATGTTCCTTTTGTGGAGTCCTATTATGGTCCTATCTCGTATTTCTTAATCGATTGACAGGCATCGCGATTTATCTAGAGATGTATTATGATCGATTATTTAACAGTAATCTAATTTAGTGTTACTTTTTGTTTATACGGAGTGATCGAAACAGCACGATATTCCTAAAGAGGTAGCTCGCAATGTGACACTAAATAACAAAATTGTTTTTTTTCAATTTCATTGTTTTTTTTTTGAAAAGAGAAACATGTTTTTGGAAATGTTTTACTGAGGATTATTCTACATGATAGTCATCATAATTGAAAGTCACGTAGGACTTTTTTTTTTATCTTGGTAACTGGGAAAATGAATCTGAATATCCAAAAGTGTAAATTCAAAAACGCTTTTGATTGGTAACCAAAGCCTAAAGCAAAATAAATAAAAATAAGGAAGACAACTCATTTTATCATGTAGAATGATCTCCCGTACAAAAATCTCCGAATTTCAGACAAAAAAGTTCAATACAAAACTAAAAAAATATTCATGTACCTTCATGCAAAGGGTTCGCTGTCGCAAACATCCCGTTTTAACATTGTTCAGTTTTAACATTACCACATTATTCATTAACACTCCTCTAGTTTTAACGTTATTTTATTGTGTTTTTTCAGGCCGACGTTAACAGCCCCTTCGACCTATCGAACGTAAAAATTGAAGATCACTACTACGAAGCCTGCGAATACCCAGTCCGCATAAAGGAAGAGACAGAAAACTCAACATTTATAAAATTCGAGTCATCGAATGAATACGATGACATAAAACAAGATTTTGAGGAGGATTACGACAGAGATTGTCCCGAAAAACAAGAAGTTAAAGTTGTTCTTTCTAAAATAGATCAACTACGATGCAGCGGGTGCCGGTGCTGCTTCGGCAAAGGACAAACATTCCACTTGAACGAGCAAAAGAAATATGATTTCACGTGCGGCGATTGTGTGGTAAAAAATAAAAATGTTACATTTTCGACCGGACTGAAAGTAAGATTTGACTGCAGTAAATGTGATCGTACATATGGATCTGCGCAAGGGTTAAGAAATCACTTCAAAGTGAACCATTTAAAGAGTTCTGACGCCATCTGTGAACATTGCAACAGGCAATACCTTACCAAAACCCATTTAAAAGATCATATAATAAGAATGCATGACAGAATAAAAAGATTTTCCTGCAGGAAATGCAAACTTTTCTATTATTCAAAAGGGGAATTGACATTTCATACCAAGTCGGTTCACGAGGGCTTCAGATTCAAATGTGATTATTGCGATGATAAATTGACTACTAAGTATGCCGTTCAAATGCATATCATAGCGAAACACTCTGGAAAGAAAGGGTTTACGTGCAGACGCTGCCAAAAAATATTTTATAATCGAGTACAGCTTTCGAAACACTCAAGGAAATACCACAAAGTACACAAGAACTTCACTTGTAACTACTGTGGATTGGCCTTTGTTAAAAAGCGTACTTTGGGACAGCATATTGCATTCGCTCACGAAAACATCAAGAAATATGTGTGCGCGCTTTGTGATCGTGCCGTAACCACGAAACGTCAACTTAAAGAGCACGATGAATCAGTTCATCAGAAAATCAAAAAACACGCTTGCAGCTACTGCTATAAACCGTTTTACGCGAAAAAGAGCATGATAGATCACGAAAATTCTGTCCACAAAAAGATTCGCAGGCACAAGTGCGAATTTTGCGAACAGAAATTTTACATGAAGAGTGTAATGACCACTCATATCAGAAAAATCCATAAGAAATAGCAATTTAAGTAATATATGAATGTAAACAAAAGTAACAAAATATGTTATAATTGTATGAAAAACTGAATATTATTATTATATAATTTGGGCTATTATGTCTTATTTGATTATGCAATATAAAGCTAAAAAACTTTACAAAACTTTCAATATTCCTGCGAATTTCCTCCAAAAAACACATGTTTTTATTACAACAAAATAATGCATTGCAAAACAATCGTTGTATACAATTGTATGTACTTAAATGTGTATTTAACTTGAATTGAATCCTCATAATCTTATTACGTTGTAAATAATTAAACATATATTATTTTTCATTTTAAACAAAAGTTTTAAATCGTTACATACGTGGAGTTTTTTACACTATTTTCGTTTGTGAAATTGTACTTTCAATATTCAATGGAATTTAAAAAAAAAACACTTGTTATTACAAAAATATAATGCATATTTAATTTAGAAGCAACAGTGTCTCCAGAAGGGATGGCACCTCCCATATTACACCACATGAAGGTGCATCTTGCATTGCATTTTAAATTAAAGAATCCATTCGTCATTACCACAATATGAAGTTAATATACAATTTTAAATACTGAATTGTGTATCTAACTTTTTTTAAGCCACGCAATCGTATTATTAGGTAAATAATAAAAATAATATTATATTTTGCATCGATACTTCTATAGAGTTTGGTACATTTTGTTACCTACTTCTTTATATTTTGTTTGTCAGTTTGTCTTGCTAGATGAAGCAGTGTTGATCCGCCTGTATTTACAGCGGAATGCGATACATTCATTGAAATAGAAAGAATTTATACCAATTTAATTATTCGACGAGTTGATATAGTGGTGATCATATTATCTAAGTAAGATAAACTAAGGTAAGGCATTTCCTGGCCGTTTATTTCGGTTCTGTATGCGACACTATTGTTTTGTATGTGTGTGTTATTCTCGGATATATAATATATGTGTTTGTGCTTGTATGAAACTCTTAACTGGTGTAGGGATAGTTGCCCCCAGGCAATAAGCTCACATTTTCTTAAGGATAAAGCATTTTAACATTATTATTATTATAAAGTATCGATCACATTATTGACACGTTATTACATTTCTTTGAGGGAGACTCGACTTAAGTGTTATAAAACAATACATTATTTATATCCTTGATTAAACTGTACGATACTGTACTCACAGAAAGAATCGTCGGCAAAGGTGCGAATTTTGCAACTTCATATTTTACAAAAAAGACACGATGACGAGAAACAATAACGTCATAGATTGCTTTGCAAAATTAGTTTCCACTTCATTTTCGCTATTTTTCTTTTCTTAAACTGTTCTGCCTTGAACATGTTATGGGATTTATTGGTTTTTGTTTCATTTTATCCTATTCCTTCAACCTTTTTTCTTTCACTCCCTTTTGGGATTTTTAAATTTATTATTTAAAAAAATATTGGAAATTCTCTTTATTTGTGTTCGTTGCGTTTTACTATGTTTCCTTGTATTTCTAGTTAATACGTTCGAGAGCAATGAATCCGGGTCACCAACATACCTTTAATATCTTGGACACTAACAATGCTAGCTTATTCAAATAAAAAATCTTTTATAGCCTGTTTAATACTACCTACTCAAATAAAATTATTATAACTTAGTTGCTGAAAAGTAATGCCATCAAAAGACAAAAACAAAATTAATTATTTTTTGAAAATCTTTCTATGAATTGGTTGAATTTGTTTATGCTTTTATTTCAGTTCAAGATAAAGAACACTCCTGTATTCAATATTCATTATTAATATGGCAATTATTTAATAAGGTAGCATGCATAGTGTCCGAGATATTTATACGTTTATGTTGGCGACTTTGATTGCAATGCATTCTTTGAATATTCCCCGGAATACACTCTTTTCTATTTCTCAGGAATAGCTCTATTTATTTCCCAGGAATAGCTCGATACGTACCCTATTTTGATTATATGGAAAGTCATTGCCTTCAAAAAATAGCTATACCCATGAAGTTTTGTATAAAAACACACACAAATACAGCACAAATGTATGAAATATCCGGCACTTTCAATGTAGACGACATTTTTTCTTGATTTTGTATGAAAATAGGTTAGAGACTAGTCTAGTTGAATCTAGTCTAGTAAGAGGTTTAAATTTATGACTTCGGGTAACAATCGAAAAACTTCTGTGTCAGAGGCCCTCATTTTTGCACACTTTGAACACTGTCATCTTTCGTGAACAAGTAAATCGATAACTCGACGGAAGATAATTTTAATTCAATATTGCACATCCCTATTTGTTTATAGAGGACTATCGTCGCGGTCGGTCTGGAAAGGTTCCCAGTCTGTGCTGGAAAGTGATAACGGTTTGCCATCGATGCGGTCCGCGTGGACGGCAACCGGTTTGTATGCTTGCTATTGTTGGCTTATAGCATTGATTGTATGTAATAAAATCAATGCTTATAGCTTCAGGTTGGCTTCAGGATAAGTGTTGTTGGCTTTGAGTCAGTGGCTTTGAGCAGCCGTGTTGTGCAGTTGTGTTTGAGTTTCGCTAAAATGGTGAGAATACTGTATTGTTATTATAATATTACACTTTACCTCGTTAGTCAGTCATCAACTAATATGTTGATCTCGCAAATATGCGAAAGTTGAGTTTATCGAAAAAATGCGAAAGTTGAGATGTCGCAAATATGCGAAAATTTTTGAGGAATTATTGCAGAATAGGAACCTTTCTCAGAAATTGAAAAAATAAAGAAATACTACTAGATTCGATAATTGTAATGCTAAATTTGAAAGAAAAAAGCTTCGGACGCGTAAAATTTCAAAACAAAATTGACATAGGTACAAATAAAAAAAGTTTTTTTTAAATCGGTTTTTAAAATTGTTTAAAAAAAAAACTAATCTAACCTACCGCCAAATAGGTGTTTATGTATTATTTAACAAAAAAAAACTAACCTGACCTACCGAAATGTATGGGTTTGACGCTTTTTTGAATGTCTATGTCTCGCTTATTTATTGAGACCTAATATAGATTGTTGCAGATTTGGAATCAGGGTGGTGAATATAGTCGGGTGACGTTAAAAAATCAACAATCTAGAAGAGGTCCCTATACTGCAATAATACCGGCATTATAGGAACCTCTCTCAAAAAAAATAATAGACTAATAGATTGCTTCATTTTAATGCTAAATCTGGCAGAAAATTGTGTCGGTCGCTATAAATAAGCAAGATATAGGCACTCAAAAATTAAAATTTTATATGTAAACAAACAGGCCAAAATAAAAAAGTAAAAAATTCACCACGCTATATTCACCACGCTGATTCCGAATCTTCCATAATCTTTATTCGATCTCAATAAATAAGCGAGATAATAGGCGTTCAAAATGTTCATTCCATGTCAACAAAGTTGCAGCCATTTTGTTGTACCTACATACCGTGTATAATCGAGTATATCGTAATATCGATAACAATTAGCGATATTACAGAAATTGGACAATTTGCAGAGTTTTTAGATTAAACGATATATTTAAAAAAAAACAATCGGAAAAATACATATAACGCGTAAGTTTAAAAAAGGGCACTATTTTCGACGTCTTTTCAATGACTTTGCATATTGATATGTCGTTTCTTTCAGGTTACCTTTAGTCATCAATACACAAAGTCATTTCGTAAAAACTTCGAAAATTGTCCAATTGTTTTAGATGATCGCTAATACATCGCAATATTATCAGCGCCGCAAGCAAAATTTTTTTTTTGATTTTCGCGCGAAATTCAAAAAAACTTTTTGTCTACGGTGATATTCCTATATTTAAGAATTTTCTATTGTTTCAGGATACCTTTTGTTATCAAAACGCAAAGTCATTGAAAAAAACGTCGTAAATAGTCTTCATTTTTTTTAATATCGCAGATATGTTTTTTCACGAGCATGCTATCATTTTTGTAATATCGCGAATTGTTATCGATATCAGAGAACTCGCGATATATCGACTATTCTCCGATGCTACTCCTGAAACAATATGGCCGATTCGTTGACGTTTAGTATGCAAACTTTAAATGCATATATCTCGCTTATTTATTGAGAGCGACAAAAGATCATTGCAGATTCAGAATCTGCGTGGTGAATATAGTCCGGTGACATTTAAAAATCAACAATCCAGGAGAGGTTCCTATACTGCAGTTAACCCCATCTTGTTCTCGGATCGGCCCAACTCATGATTCAGCTCCTATTCAGAAGCCTCCTTGTGTGGAAGGCTACCCCGGGTAAGACTCTTGCGTCTCAGGACTCACGGCTGGCAGATCGGTTTCTCCTGGTGGGATCGCTTCCTGGCGCTACTGGACGGTTTGCATACCGTTCGGCTACGCCAGTCGGTTGTGCACTCTGACTAATTGCTGAGGGAGTCTGAAGACCATGAAAATATACTGCCTTCTAAGCATGCCACTCTTGAAACGACCTATAGGCCACCCGATCTCGTGTGGCACTACGGGCAAAGGACGTCAAGATTCGCGATAAATTCAAATTGAATTACCGCCGTAATACAGCAGGTAGAGGCCATGCAAGCGACTTCGGACCCGTAACCAGTTCGGAGGACGGAGGTATCCTGAAGGTTAATTCCAGACGGAGATATCCTTTCAAAACTGGTAGTTAGCGGGCGAGGATGCCAGCTGGGTACCTGTCCCGGTGCCTCGCTGTAAGGCGTTAGCCTCTAACGGGCATGTCGGCATAGCTAGACAGTAGATTTGTATTGGCTCTAAGTCTTCTACTCTCATCCCACGGCTGAAAGAACGATCACATATCGTTATATCAGCCTAAAGTGACGGGTTCGCCCGTTGTAGTCGACACCGCAAAACTGTTTCAAGATGATGGCCATTTTAATGATGGGGATGATAGTGTGTAATAAACATATATTTTCTAATATTATTGAGTGACATATCAAAATAAAGAGTAAGTCGAGTAGACAAATAATATATTTATAATAAAAATATATACGCAATATAAAGGAGGCGAGGGTGAACAAAAAAAAATATTTTCCAATATATTCAAGTGATATAAAATCGAAGACTATCGCGGTTGTTTGACATTATAAATAGGATAGAAAACGAATTTACCGCGTGAAATTTGTATCAGTCTACCCTAGACAGTCTACCCTAATCAGTCTACCCTAGACAACGGCGGCTGCAACGTCACCGAAACGTCGGGTCCTACAAATTTCACGCGGTAAATTCGTTTTCTATCCTATTTATAATTATATTCAAGTGATCTACCAAAATAAGGGTAAATCGAGTAGACGGGTAATACATTTTTTATAAAAATATATACGCATTATGGAGGGGGCGGCGATGAAAATAAAAATAATTTAGATCTTATTCGTATCGATGAATGCTTTTAAAAAGATGAGAAACTAAATATAGTGTTATAAATTTAATATCTAAAGACACGGAAGGTTATTTTGAAGGGGTTGAAGTGGGATGGCGGGGAAAGTGAGGGGGGGGGGGGGATTATCTGAATGGTTTAAGTATTATAGTATGTGATATAATATGCCATGTAAATTGTATATAATTACATATATTGGCATAAAATAGTTTTAAATAGGTTTACACTCTTTTTTATCGTTAAATAAGTTTTATCTCACATACTTTATACGTTTAGGTAGGGTCATGTGTAATAAGAGGATATAATTCTTTTTCTTCTTCCTAGACCCTGTCCCAATTACTTGGGGTCGGCCTTCCTTGTCCTTCTCCTCCACTGAGCACGATCTTGTACTGTGTCGGCGTCGAGTTGAGCTTCTCTCAAGTCTCTTTCAACCGTCGTCAATCAGGTAGCGGATGGTCTTCCAAGAGCACGTTTCGTCGTTGGCAGGTTTAGGGCAATTAATAAGGGGATAGAATAAAGAAATCGGGGGGCGTTTCAAGGGGGCGGCCGTTTTAATGGTTATATACCAGCGAAGTGTACTGTTCATAGATCTACTAGTAATAATTTGTTTTATATTTCAGAATAACGAGATGAACACCTTCGACCTATCGAAAGTAAAGATCGAGGACGAATATTATGTCGCCTGCACCCGTTACACCGGAATCAAAGAAGAAATAGAGGCAGAAGAGACCACCATCATTAAGCAGGAGCCCGACCACGTCAACGATGACGTCGTACAAGGTTTTGGGGAACTGGACCACTCTATTAGGGAAATGGAGAAATGTAAAGACATCAAAATTGTTCTTGCCAAGATTGACAAACTCGAATGCAGCGACTGCAAATGCTACTTCGGTATGGGACAAACTATCCATTTAAAAAAGGATAGAAATACAGATTTTGTTTGTGAAGATTGTACATTAATGGGGGTGAACGGAGAATTTGAGTGCAGTTCCCGCACCTATAAATCAGCACATACGTTAAAAAACCAATTTAAGGATAATCAATTAAAAAAGTCAAACACTATTTGCAAATATTGTAATAAGCATTTTGTTACTAAGGTTACTTTAAAATTGCATATAAAGAGAGTGCACGATAGGATAAAAAACTTCTCTTGCGAAAATTGCAATCTTTTCTTTTATGTGAAAGCCGACTTGACTTACCATAACAAGTCAGTTCATGAAGGTTTCAGGTTTATATGTGATTATTGCGATAGTAAATTTTTTCTTAAGAGTTCCCTAAAACGGCATATCCTTGCGAAACACACAGGAAAGGTTTTACCGAAAGGTTTTAAATGTAGGCGCTGTTCGAACATGTTTCCAACCTGGCAAGGCCTCGTGCATCATATTAAAAAGTCGCATGAAGTGAAAAAGGAGTTTATATGCAGCGAATGTGGCCATGGTTTCGTCGGAGAAAAAAACTTGAAAAGTCATGTTTTGTTCGTTCATCGAAATATCAAGAAATATACATGCGCGATTTGCGATCGTGGCTTCAAATCGAAATCTCGACTTAGAGAGCACGAGGAAGCGGTTCACCAGAAGATCAAGAAACATGCTTGCAGCTACTGCTACAAACCGTTTTACTCGAGGAAATCCATGAAAATTCACGAGAATTCTGTCCATAAGAAGATTCGTAGGCATACGTGCGAATTTTGTACATTGACATTTCACTGGAAGGACGCACTTAGAAACCACGTCAGAAATATCCATAAGCAGTAAATGTTAAGAACACGTTTATTTTATTTAAGAATTATACCCTAATTGAAAATATACATTTTTCATTAATCGTTGCTGTCGTCAAATTCATTGCCCCTTGCGTACGGTGAGTCCTCGTTGGTGTGTAGGTAGTAAATACCAGGCTCGGCATCTCCAGCCGCTTCTCCCATCCTCGCGGTGCTTACGCTGCACTTTCCGTCTTCGAACTCGTCCCAGGAGTCGCAAGGGTAGGCGGCGAAGCGGTTGTTCTCGATTGACTCTGCGAAGTACTCGTGACTACGTCCGTGACTGCAGGCTTCTGTAAATGCAGAAAGCCAGAATATGACATACTCGTCACCATGGATCGGCTCAACTCTCGGTTTAACTCCCATCCGGTAGCCTCTTTGAAGAGGGATGAATCTGGAATGGACTCTTGTTTCCCCTGTCACATCTTTGTCGTGTACATATGGGATCGGATCCTCTGGGGGGAGGACTCAGGCGCTGCTGGGCGGCTTGCGCATCGAGAGACGCGAGCCAATGGACTGTGCATTCCGGCGAATAATGGGGGGAGGGGGGTCTGGAAACTGTCTTCTACGTTTCCTAAGCAGCGGGGGTGGTTGTTGACCTGATGTCAGCTACTCTTGAAACGACACGTTGGCCTTTGTGATATTGACGGGCAAAGGGCGCCACGTATCGCGATTAATTATAACTGAATTACCGCTAACATCAGGTAGAGGTCGCGAAAGCGACTTCGAATCCGCGACATCAGGTTGTTTTATCCACCAAGGAGTGAACGTGAAGACTTAGAGGAAAAAGACAGTCCACTCTCTAGCTCCAAGGACAGACTAGCGAGAGAGCCTTACCGAGAGACACTAGGAAGTGAACCCAAAAGCCGTAGTGTAACGATGACATCGTGTCTACCATTTGACAATAACCTGAAATTGTTTTTTTCCAAAACTGGTAGCGTTTAAAACCGAAGCACGTACAGTGTATATATCATACTCAGTATAACAATGTCATTCAGTAGGTCGGTGGCTCCTCTCACTCTTTACCTTTTACTGGAAGGAAGTTAGCTCCAAAGTGACCGACCTCGACCTTCGACTGCAAACTCATAATATATGAGTTTGCAGCCACGTGGAAGCGCTCACGAGTTCATCCAAAAAGTTGCTAGGTTCGTACTCAACAACCTGAAGGGGTTAAGCGATGTTAACATAATGAGACTGCTTCACGATTTGTTTTTGTAATAAAATAGGTAGGCCTATTAAAATAAGGTAGGAATTTTACCACATCCGCAATTGCACTTTGAGTTTCATTATTTTTCCAGAAAAGTGTATCTAGATTGTCTTTTCATTTGTGCTTCTATTTCAAAGTCAAACATATAATCATTGATTTATAGAATCAATGATATTATACAAGTTGTCCTCAGCTCAAACCGTCAAGAAAGATCTTATTCAAAGGCGTCGCTTCAAACTCAAGTAAAAACGTTCTTGAAATATATATTTTATAAATGTCTTGTATAAATATATTTTATAAATACTTTTTTATATAATTATTAAAGTATTAACTAAGGTACATAGAGATCAGGAGTTTTCCTATAAAATAGCCATTTTGTAACTAAGTCAGTCAGTGGAGATTTTACAGGATTAGATAGTGAAAACAGGATGTACGTCTGTGGAAAAGGGCTCCATTCCCCCATAAGTTAAATAAATTTCATCGATATCTACAATCTAACCTACCTACAATTTGGTACATTCCACCACAGCCAGGCTGCGCTGGAGTTCCTTTATTAGGGTAGAAGTCAGCGTGTCCCAAAGGTGCCTTGTAGCCCAGCACTCCTGCGCATGTGTGAATGACGTCAACAAAATCGGCATCGGTATCGTCCAGGCGAGAGTCCTTACCGACAAAGTAGTGCTCGAATCCTGGCTTAGCTGGATCCATACCTGTAGAAAATATACTTCATTGGCCTGGTGGTAAAGGACTTCCAAGTCGGTTGGGTTTGCTATCATCGGTAGTGCCAAGGTTGATGTTGTATTATAGGCACCAAACATTGCAATTAAGGGAGTTATATAGAATTGTCAACTACAACGGGCGAACCCGTCACCTCAGGAAGATTTAACGATTAGTCGTTCTCTCTCCCGTGAAGTGAACGCAGAAGACTTGAACAAAACAATCCACCGTCAAGCTCCGCCACAAGCCCGTAAGAGGCCAACGCCTTAACTGCGAGATAACTAGGTGTGTTACCCAGCGGGCATACACTCTCGCCCTTACTTCCAATTGCGACCAGATTACTCCGGTCTCTCGATTGGTCACGAGTTAGAGGTCGCTTGCGCGGTTCTCTCCCTTACAAAGCGGTGAAATGGTGTACACCGAATCTATCGCGGAACACGGCATCCTTTGCCCGGCTGTTCACCCAGGATCGGGTAGCCGATGGTCATTTCAAGTGCAGTCGCCGTAAGGTCTGCAACCACCCCCGCTCTATAGGAAACATTACTGCTTCCAGACTCCCCCTACTGTTAGAGAGGGGATCTAATGGGCCCATGATGAGGTGGCCACGATGATCCATGTGTTCAGGGTCGGTCACACTCACGGGTCAACACCCATCCGATGGCCTCCACGCATGGGGTGCGAACCTGGGTAGGACACTGGGTCAACCAGTCTCCCCTGGGAATCAAACCTCTGGCGCTCCTGGACGGTCTGCGCACCGAGCGGCGCAAGCCAATCGACTGTGCTCTCCGACTAACAGTTTAGAGTTTCAAGGCGATAGGTGAGGGCAGCAAACCCCGCCCACCGCCCGGGCAGTTATAACGACGAGGGTCGTCTTGTCTGCCCGGGATGTCGTGCTACGACAACCCTGCGCGTACCAGAAGGGTAGAACGCGCAGGGGGTGAAATAGGGTAAACCACCCCCCCCCCGTACCGCCCCGAGAACCCATTTATTTATAATAATAAAAGAATTTACAAAGTAAAAATTTACAAAAATAATACTAAATTTACCATATTCACAAAATAAAAAAATAAAACAACAAATAACAAATTTAGGGCCGGTAAGCGGGGTAGAGGACGCTCCAGAAACGATGATGGTGGAGGCGCACGGTCCGTGGGCAGGTCTCGGAGCAGCCACGGGGGGGAGGAATCCCTGGATCCTGCAAAGAACGAAACGCCCTTCGGGGCGGTAAAGAGACGGACACATAGACGGGCACTTCGGGCTGGAAGTAGCCGCCGAATCACGCCACCAAGGAAGAGGGTACCCCCTGGGGGGTATCCCGAGGCCTCATGCTTTCCCAGGAAGCCACCCAGTGCTCCACAAGCTCGCCAAACGACTGGAAGCAGCTCCTACAACTGACCAGATCCGGGTACCAAATCGGAGAGCGCCCAACGCACGCGCCCACTGCATCCATCAATTTCTCCCGTGCAGCCGCTAGAATTGTGCAAGACCAAATTACGTGTTCCGCAGTTTGGCGACCATACCCACAGGCGCATCGGGGGTCATCGGCAAGTCCAAAGTCAAATAGTTTGGCTCTGAACTCTCCGTGGCCCCCAACCAGCTGCGTGGTATGGTGGTCGAACCGCAGAAACGAATTTGCCATCCGCACTGCGACGGACGGGAAAAAGCAATGGGTGAGGCGGCCCGTACCCCCGGCGTCCCATCTAGCCTGCCAGACACGCAAGGACTCCACCCGAATCAGGCGGGCAAACTCCCCAGCTCGGTGCGCCACCGGGTCGATCGACAGGCCATGAAGGACTACCGGCTCGCCCCGGCGGTACCGCGACAACGCTGCACGCTCCAGAATCTCCAGGTCAATCGGCAGAACGCCAGCGATGACGGGTAACGCAAGAGTGGACGTCGTTCTGTACGCCCCGGTCAGGGCCACGAGAGGGATGCGCTGTCCGCGCAGCAGCGCGACACGCGTCGCCTCAGGAACAGCAGACTCCGTCCAAGCGCGTGCGGCATAAGTCGCACGCGGGACGAAGACGGCCTTATAGATAGTCATGACCGCCGGGAAACGAATTCCCCAGTCGGCCCGACTCACTCCGCGGAGCGCAAAGAATAGATCCCGGGATTTTTCGGCTGTAATCTTTGCGTGCGAAAGAAAGGAAAGGGAAGCCGTAAGCGTCACCCCCAGGTATCGAACGGTGGCCGGGAAGGATACCGGGCGACCGTTCATCCTGCTCTTCGACTAACAGTCGGGGGAGTCTGGGAACTGTATTGTTTCCTATAGAGCGGGGGTGGTTGTCTACCTTACGGCGACTGCTCTTGAAATGACCATTGGACATCCGATCCCGGTTCAGAGTCGGGCAAAGGACGCCTTGGTCCGCGACAGATTCGGTGCACACCGTTTCACCGCTTCGTAAGGGAGAGAACCGCGCAAGCGACCTCGAACTCGGAACCAATCGAGAGACCGGAGAAATCTGGTCACAATTGGAAGCAAGGGCGCGAGGGTCGGCCCGCCAGGTAACACTGGCTATCTCGCGGTAAGGCGTTGGCTTCTTGCGGGTTGTGACGTAGCTGGACGTTGGATTTGTTCTGTCCAAAGTCTTCTACGTTCACTGCAGGGCGATAGAACGAGAAAATCGTTAAAACGTCCTGTGGTGACGGGCTCGCCCGTTGTAGTTGACACCGCAAGTTGTTAGTCAGAGTGCACAGTCGATTGGCTTAGGCCGCATGGTGCGCAGACCGTCCAGGAGAGCCAGAACGTTGATTCCTAAGGGAAACTAGCCCTAAGGCCAGAGTCCTGCCCAGGCTCGCACTTCATCCGTGGAGGCCGCCGGATGGGTGTTGACCCGTGAGTGTGACCAACCCTGAACAGAATGGGTCTTCGTGGCCAACTCAGCAAGGGCCCATTAACTCCCCAATTAAGGGAGTTCTCACAACATAGGTGAGAACTAAGGGAGTTCTCACAACATAGGTTGAATTAAGGGAGTTCTCACAAGATAGGTTTGTAATTTATTGGCCCATACACGCGATCCGCAGCGTTGCTATAAATCTCCATAACTACGTGGTATCATCCCCCCATGTGGTTTTGCTCACTTACCGTAAGGGCATAAACAGGTTTTTAGCTGTATTCGCAACAGCTCGAGAATGCCCGAGGAAGGAGCGAGTTGGGTCGAGTACGATGCCCAAATATTTGGCCTCGCTAAGGAAAGATACCAAAGAGGGTTCCTGGAGAATTGTCCTTTCAAGATCATCGTTTAAGTTTTATTCGGGGAGAAGGAGAGTATACTTCTTACAATTATACAATACTAGCTGCGCCCAGCGGTTTCACCCGCGTGGTTTGATAATGATAATGATGATAGAAAACCATATATCTTTATAAATTATAGCCTATGTGTTATTCTGATGTGTAAGCTATATTATTGTAAAGTTTCATCAAAATCCATTCAGTAGATTTTGCGTGAAAGAGTAACAAACATCCATACATACATACAAACTTTCGCGTTTATAATATTAGTAGGATATTGACAGAAATAAGATCTAGCGAAATAGCTACCGACTTCAAAAAAAGTAGAAGGTTATCAATTCGGTTGTATCTTTTGCTTTTTTAAATGTTTGTTACCTCAGAACTCTGTCATTTATGAATTGATTTTGAAAATTCTTTTTTTATTTGAAAGGATATACTTCCAGGTTGGTCCCATTTTCATCAAAATCCTGTTCTAATGATGGGGTTCAATTATCATATGAAGTTGAAAATTTACATGTTGGTTCAGTTCCGATGACAATGCATTTATTATTTTAAGCATGACCTGATTCTACACCCAGGGTTGGCTCCCGTCGAGGGGACTCCTTAACGGTCAACAGTACAGACACGAAATTTTGTATACGTATTCAGTTTTGATAGCCCGCTCTAAGTTTCACCATGACAAGGCTGCGGCACCCAGGGTTGGCTTCCAAGGAGGTAACTCCTCAACGGTCAACAGCACAAACACGAACTTTTGTATATGCATTCAATTACGATAGCCCGTTCTAAGTTTCACCAAGACAGGACTGCGGCACCCAGGGTTGGCTTCTAATGAGGGAACTCCTCAACGGTCAACAGCACAGACACGAAATTTTGTATACGCATTAAATTATGACAGCCCGTTCTAAGTTTCACCATGACATGGCTGCTGCACTTATAAACAAAATTGGAGTCGGGTTTTTTTTTGGTAAAATTTTCTCTATTATTTTCCATAACCGATCTGCTTGTTCCGCCTATGAATAATAGTGAATCGTCGGCGTATGCAACGGTAACCGTAGAAGCTCGTCAAATAAGACATTCCACAGAAGTGGACCATGAGGACAGCCTATAGTCGATATTTTGGAAACTTTGGTGGAGCCGTAGGCAGCGCACACGGAACGATCATCGAAAGAATCGGGCATAAAGCGTAAAGTCGTGAATAATCATGAATAAGGCGTGAGAGCGAAGTTTGCAGGGAATCGTCGGCCACCAAGCGTTGTGAAGGATCCCAAAATATCCAGAAAAACCCTAAAATAAATTAATCAAATTCCTAGCTACATAAGGCATCCTCGGTAGATTTGCCCCTTACAAAACTAAACTGTCGATCGCAAATCTTCATATAGCCTAGCTTTATATGAGTTAAAATGATAAAATTCTTACCAGTTATTCTAGAAATGTTGTCATTCTTTGTGTACATCCCAGCATAGCCCATTACGTGAGCGCCAAGACTATGTCCTGACAAATGCATCTGCCTGCCATTCACGTCGTAATTAGAAATGAGATAATCTAGCATTTCAGCTGTTCGACGCCCCACGACGCGTGTGTTCCAGACAGCTGGGATAAAGTAGGTTTTGCTGGATGCAAGCTTCTCCCAATCCACTATCACCACGTTTACATCTTCTTTGCGCAAATATGCATCCTAGATTTATTTAATAAATTTTAACATTAATAATATATGGTGAAGTATTTTATTTTTGACTTAAAACTTCTTTCATTTCGTCAGAAGGGGGGGAGGGGGCGTTTACTAAAGTCATATGTAACGAAAACATGTAGCAACAATGGGCCCGATTGCGTTTCCTCTCAAGCGAGCGAGATAGAGCAATACGTTAGATCGGAATATAAAATGAACGATCGTCGATTTTACCGCTTCAAAACTGCCTGTCGAACTTATAACCGTCCGAATAAGTTTGAACGCATTTCGTGCGGTCTTAGATTCAGCTTCTTTATCTTTGGTGGGTAGTTTTAATGCGGAAAAGTGATAACCGTTCATTTCACATTCCGCTCTAACGTATTGCCTTGTTTCGTTCAAATGAACTAATTTCCGATTTTAGTTCATGAGAAAGCAATCGAGCCCAATATCGCTTATATCTTTGCAAGCGTACTACCCGCGCTCCTTAATTTGGTATCGCCATATTATACTGTGGTATCGCTGTGTAGAGGAAAGAAGCCATTACTCGATCTCGCATGTGTAGCGTGTGAAGATGGCGTTGTTGTCGCTCCACGCATGACGAAATCGGAGCTAAATTTTGCATATCGCGCTGCTTCACAGACAGGCAGCCCGGCAGTATGTTTGCCGATGGTTTGCCGATCCGAGCGAGAGTGGTCGCATTAGAGAGCTACCTCTGTAGATATAGCCTGCCAAACGACTGTGCACTCCGGCAAATAACCGAAGGAGTCTGGAGACATATGTTTCCTAAGCAGCGGGGGTTGTCAGGACAATGATGAATCTGCGCCAACTTGGAAAATATACCCCATTTTGCAGATTTTTGCATTTTTTCGAAAACACTCGACTTTATACCGATCAAAGTAATGATCTAAATGATATTTTATGATAAATAAAATACAAATAAAAATAAAATACAAACGGAGCTGCCATGGAATTCACCGACCAAAAATCGGGCCCATCATATACATATAATTATTACACTTCTGGGAGGTGAAGGGTGGATTCCGGACTAACGACCGGCGGTGGTAGGTTTAGGACAGCTGTCTTGCCACATGTGAGCGTTCACCTTACCACCCATTCACTCCGCCTTCGAAGCCATAGAATTTGAGATGCAGAAATCGCGGTTTTAGATAATTTTTCTAGAAAGGAGTTGATTATTTTCCTGGAGAGGCCAAGATCTTTAAAAAGGTGAAACAAAGATTTAGATGGCAGGCCACGAGCGCCTACTTCCACCGCGTGAAGGTGAACAGTGAAGCCGTTCCAGGTGACGGCATTTGCGAGGTCATGGTATTTATTTAATTTGTAGTCGTGGTCTTTTGGGATATTTGATTCCCATGGAACAGTTAATTCTACTATATGGACCATCTTCCGAGATAGAGAGTAAAGAGTGATATCTGGACGCAGGGCTGTGCATCCGAGACTTTCAGGGAATTTATACTGCTTGGAGACCGAATCGACCTCCATAATCCAATCTGAAGCTTTCTCGATTATTGAGAAAGGTTTTGCAGTGAGATGTTTTTTGCCTTTAGAGCCAACCCGCACACACTGTATTGGGGGTTTGGAGGATACTGTTAGACAAAAACGTTCTACGTAAATTTGTCAAAAAATTAGGCCTTCTAAAAGTGCTGCTGTCAAAACATAGCGACTAGCATACCAATTTTTATCTCAACACGTTCGAGTGCAACCTTAAGTGCTAAGATGACTGGACTATAAATTATGTGCCATGGAAATAATAGGAGTATTGCCAATTGCACCACTTGATACACTAACTACAGGACTGGGCAAACCAGAGAGACAAGTCTCGTTATAAAGGTCAGCACTAAGTCATCACAAATTTAAACCACTGGAGATGTAACTAATAATAATAACAATAAAAATATTTATTCGTACCAGAAGGTGAACTTATTGCCTGCAGGCAATATTTTAGAGCTAACCTATGACGCTTTTAGAGCTAACTAGTAGGACGTTCATAGAGTTATTCCATAATTCTATAAAGTTGGAAAAAGGTGATACATATTTCGAAGACGTAGGTACCTACTCGTTTATGAAGTGACGAACTGACAAACCGACCGAAATAAAAACCGTTTAAATAAATTACTTTTATGTTTTGAACTGTTGAACTGTTTCCGCTGGAGAGCCATCCATGAGTGACGACTCTCAGTTGCTTCTTAGTATCGAATGATTCTTCACCGAAAGGATATTCGCTGTTCGATTCGCTCGACTTTGATGTTTCGTCGTCGAAAAATAGCTCGATATATTTGTCTGGATTGTTTCTGAAATAAATTTAATTTAATTTGAGAAAAAAAATAATATGGAAGGTTCATCCACACTTTGCAATTGGATCCATTAACTATGCATAAACAATAAAAAGTTTGAAAAAAGTTATTATCGATGTAGAACTTTAAGCTAATCCATTCTCATACCTGCTGTAATAGAGGAAATGAACATACATTTCCAAATCTCCCATTTCTCTGTTCATATCTTGGGGAGGTTCTTCCGTTAGATTGACATAAGTCGGCACGCCATCTCCGTCTGGAAAGTACATCCATTCCGTTCCGTAGCCAGGTTCGTCTTCGTGTGATGTGCTGTTGTATTCTTCGCAATGTCCTAAATGAAAAGTAGAGAACTTTCGAAGTAGAAAATTCGCCGTCTTAGCTATACAGTTGTGTAGTATAGACGAATACTCGGCAAATCGTGCCATTGCTATGTCCTATTGTCAAAAAGCCAACAAGAATATAAGCGAAGCCGCAGGCACACCTGACCGTATCATGCGAATAAATATTCTAGTTGGTTGAAATAGTTAGTTGAAATAATAATATTGTTGAATGTTATTAATGAATGCTATAACGTCACCGAGTTGAGAATGAGTAGGTATGAGGTTTAGATAGTTAAATTAGATTAACCTAAATAGTACTACCTCAGTCAGGAGTCCCCCAGACCCAGTCCACCGCAGTTGGTATAATATGTATCGAGTATGTGTAGAATAGGGACAACTGCTTTTGGAATGGCGGGGGTTTCATAATAATTGATATGCATTAAAAACCTAGTCAATAATGGAAATGTAGATAAGTTAGGATATATCAGAGTAATGTTTTAACTTTCTTAGTTTCTCGCTTTTTTTCTGAGTATCTGGTCTTTGTCTTGTATCGTTGTCGTTTGTCTTGTATCTTTGTCTTTTGTTCCAATTTCTTTCAAATAATATGTTGTTGAACCTTTCTCGTATAGTTTTCCTTATATTTTACCAGTTGTCCCATTCTTCCATTGTTACGTCGTAGTATATCATGTCATGTGTCAGTGATATATTCTACGTATATATTAATTAATTCACCAAAATTATTTACTATTGAATAACTAATTTACTGTTAAATAACCAAAATGCCCTCTGACCGAAAATTTACTTTATTTTATTTTATTAGATCACAAAAATTACACCTTTTGTAAGTTTGTATCGCTTCTAACTAAACAGAGCCCGATCTAAGAAGAACACCAATACAGACACCACCAATACCAACAATGTAATAAAAATATAAGTACCAACAAATGCTAAACAATTAATGAAATCCAGGAAATTAAGTTAAAAATTAAATGGGCCATTTGATATGAGCACTTTTGGTTGAAATGGAAGAATTCTTGGTTAAAATAATGTACCCGCTTGAATGCGATTTCTTAGCAAGACTGAACATCTAGGGTGACTAAAGTCAAAATCTGGAAATCCTCACTTAAGTCACATTTTATTTACAACGCTTTATGCGATTTCGATTAAATAATTCAATTTTATTTTTTTTCTATAATTTTCAACCTTATTGTTACACGACTGCCCAACAAAAAAGAATTGTAAAGTGTTGAGATTTCATCTGTGTAGGTATGTTTTCCGTTTATTAATCCACCATAAAACTCAATCGATCAATCGGCCCACTAGTTGCAATACATGGAATAGGTGTCGTCTAATTTCAAACTCCATCAGATCCTGCAGGGCGATTTTATGTCTCGAAACGATTTTATATCTAAAAACTCGAAACGAACAGAAAAGTTACGCCTCGAAAACGATTTTAGAGAAGCGAAACATCGGCCGATTTCATAAAAAAACACATTTCGCTTCGCTAAATCTTTACTATTAGCGATAGAGAATGCAAGATGCATTCTCTGATGCATTGCAACTACTAAAGCAAGATGCGCGCATGCCTGAACTATGACGCATGCACGAATGGTCAGGCTGTCATTCGTTCGTCACGTTTGACGTTTCAAACGGTGTTGAAATGGGACTTATCTCGGACCATGTGATATTTTGTCTGAGGGACAAATCCTAATACATGGATCCGTCTCTTGAAAAAATCATACATTTTAGAAATTAGGTAATAAATAATTCAGAATGTAGTACCTACTTTGTGAATTATTTAGTAGTAGTAATGAAAAATGTTGTTCTTAAAATTATATTATAAAATATTATCGTCATAAAACTGGTTCAATTCTTGTCGTATCCCTGCGATTTATTTATTTATAACGCTAAACACTAAAAAGTGTACCTAAGAGAAAAAAGTTGCAAAGGTGAAAAGGAAAGAGTCTTGTCGACCAATTTTTGAAAAGTTAAAGAATCTTACTTTAATATCACTGACTGAGTTTTATAAGAATAAATACACTAATTTTGAAAGGTTTTCGGACAGACGTACACAAAATGCCAAAAATAAATCCATTTTCTACCATGTGCAAACTAACATCAGCAAGGTTAAGATACACAATATTTCGAGCGATATTATTTCAATAGGTTACCAGAAAGTTTAAAAATAATTCAGGTGTAAAGTTTACGTAAAAGGAAATCAATAAAAGAATTCCTATTAAAAATGCGTCTTATTCTCTAGAAGACTTCGTTAACTTTACGAATTACTTGTATAAAGGGAGTAATCTACAGTTTACCATTTTAAATATTTTTTGATGGATATTTACGTACGCAGTACTAATATTTTATTTTAGTCATTTGAACATTTTTAAATTCAATTCGGACATAAACTTTTCCGACTTTATTCAAATACTTTTAGGACATTTTTATATTTTATTATTGTAATGACTATCGTGCAAATTATTTATTATTAGAAATTGAGTACTTTGGAGTTCCTTGAATATTTAAGCCATAATAAAAAAAAACATAAAAGACATAGTAACAGTTAATTCTAGAGAAAAATGTTATTTCTGGTGCAATTTTAGTATTGCACGGTTTAAATTATTATTATCGTAATGTTCTCCGTATTTAAAAGGTAGATAAGTAATATTGAAAAATAGTCCTGAATTATATTATTTTAAGTTACGGCTGGATCTATAGATACGTGGATATATGTTAAATTGTAAACCCGATCGAGTAGATTATACTCGGTGTTTTCACAATGTAATCAAATAAATAAAACTGAATCTGAATCTGTTAACACAGAGTCAAATAAATAAATGAAACTTATTAAATACTTCACCTTTAATAAGACTGATCGTAGTTATGAATAGCAGCAATGCTTTCATCTATTCTTTTACTGCATTGAGTTCGCAAGTAATTTCACAAATCGCATTACGTTTGGATAAAATATTCCAGAAACTGCCGTTCCGCCCCGATACGAGCCGCAAGCGTTTTGCGAAAATTTTTTGGGCAATAGCCGTACGCGAGCCGATATGTTCTAGAATTAATTATTCGCCTGCTTAGATATGCAGGTGAATAAAATTATACCTGGCGTCCAGAGTAGCTGGAGAAGGGCTACGAGGGTCTTGAGGTATGTGGAAGTCATCGCAGCGGACGAACGACGCAGCAGCAATTACCGCGCAAGATAAAACGCCTTGCATATTTCACCATTCGAAATGCACTTTTCAGGCTAATTAATTCACTGAAAATGCGTTACATTTTTGTCACCGCATCTACATACATGATGGGCCGAAGAATTTTATTTTTTTGTTGCCAACAAAATTTAAGCTTATCAGAACCAGTGGTATAACTCATCATTTTCTAAAAACGGAGTTAAGTTAAA
The DNA here is from genome assembly GCA_944548615.1 of Micropterix aruncella. NCBI lineage: Eukaryota > Metazoa > Arthropoda > Insecta > Lepidoptera > Micropterigidae > Micropterix > Micropterix aruncella. The sequence goes on along the minus strand of OX155953.1, from coordinate 8,303,864 downwards.
GCAAACGTAGGTACTTTATTTTACTTATTTTATTTTTTTTCGTTGCCAATAAAATTTGAGCCTATCAGAACCAGTGGTATAAGTCATAATTTTCTGTCAACCTAGTTAAGTTCAGGAAAACATACTTCGTCGAATTTTTATTATTTAAATAGTAAGTCACTACGGGCCACATGATGCGGTGCGGCTGCAGCGCGGTGCCTGAGCGGTGCCGCTGCGGCGTCCTACATACAAATATGTATGGTTTGTCACACGGTGCGTTCCGGCGTCGCACCGCCCGCAACCGTGGATATGCGCCGGCGCGGCACCGCTCAGGCACCGCTCATTTGTTTTCACGTATTTTTGTTAATTTTTAATTGAAGTGTTTAAAATTAGTACTAACGAAAAAGATATTGGCATTGACTACCTCATTTCACTAGTTCTACGTACAATTAACTACAGCACTATTCGCCCACTGCGGCGTCGTATTAACGTTGTGGCGTCCCACCGTGCACTGTACGTGTGTACGCCCATACGGCGAAATCTTTGCGGTGCGGCGCCGAACCGCATCGTGTGGACCGGCTCTTATAGTATCGATATAGCTGCGTATCCTTTTGGCGTAACGTTCATAGCTTATTTTGCTGATCACATAATGATAGAAGTCTGACTTACGCTATGTTTCCTGGTATTTTTATTTTTGCTCTAAGAATCACAGAGGTGCAAGTCAGACTTGCACCTCTGTGACTACTTGTTTATGGTACGTTTTTGCATTTGTCATTTTCTATTATCAGACATCGACTGCGGAGTTTGCTTTTTCTCATAAATAAAGTAAAAGTTCCAGTTTTTTTAAAGTAGTTCGGTACATTTGATCCTCCACATTGTCCACAAAATGAAAGGTATTTTTTGTCCACATTGTCCACAAAATGAAAGGGGCGCTGGTACACCCTAATACGCAAGGAGGCGAAAATGTAGACGAAAGTATTCTCTTTTTTTCTGAATCGGAGAATGCTTCGTTGAATCACATATAAAATTCATACATGAACATTGATGTTGTTACTTTATTAACTAGATTTTACAATTTGGCAAAATAAAGAAGTTAAAGTTTTTCAATTCACAGAGTGAAATAAACGAGTAACTACCAAAAATTATTTAACTTTGTTGTTATATATTCTTTTACAATGAATTGTACTTTTTTTGACTAGGTATTTTATATTAAATTTTATAGTACTTAACATATATGAAATATTAATGACTTTTTCTTTATTTTTTCTCATAACTTTATTTTCTCTTTATTTTAATTTCAAGGCTATTCTGTTTGTCATTCTCGTATGTTATGTTCCATTCGATTGCGATTATAGAATGTTATTGCATTTTATGATGACCGCATTTTAGGGCAATTTAGTTTTATTAGCATTTTATTAAAACTTTTAAATAATTTATTGTAATATTACAGTCCTGTCCACCTTAGAACGGGCTAGTCCCAGTTGGGTGACAGAATCAAATAAGCAAAAGGTTAAGGTTTTGCCATTTAGTTCCTGTTATTTTTAACCGACTTCAAAAAAAGGAGGAGGTTATCAATTCGGTTGTATCTTTTTTTATTGTTTGTTATCTCAGAACCGATTTGAAAAATTCTTTTTTTATTCAAAAGAATACTTACAGATTGGTCCCATTTTTATCAAAATCCTGTTCTGATGATGGGATCCGTGATTGATTGAGGGAACTCTTCAAATATTATCATTTGAAATGGAAAATTTACATGTTTGTTCAATTCCGATGACAATTCATTTATTTTTATGGTAAGCATGACCTGATTCTACACCCCGGGTTGGCTCTCGACGAAGGAAATCCTCAACAGTCAACAGCAAAACTCCAAATGTCGTATACTCATTCAGTTATGATAGCCCGTTCTAAGTTTTATCATGACATGGCTGCTGCGCCCAGGGTTGGCTCCCGACGAGGAAACTCCTTAACGGTCAACAGCACAGACACAAACATTTGTATATGTATTCAATTATGACAGCCCGTTCTAAGTCTCACCAAGGAATGCGGCACCCAGGGTTGGCTTCCAACGAGGTAACTCCTCAACGGTCAACAGCACATATTATATACAATTTTGTACACGCATTCAATTATGATAGTCCATTCTAAGTATCACCATGACATATGGCTGCTCCACTTATTATTGTAAGCAAAATCAATGATTAATAGTAATTAATTCTTAAATAAATAAATAAATAAAATGATGTATAAAGCGTATGTTTTCCCCTAATGAGTGATAAATCAGAAGCCTTTCTTCAATCAAATCAAGTTGTCTTCTAACCCTTTTACATCGTTGTTTAGACATTAGTATCTACGCGCACTACTTTGTTAAAATGGTTTTAAAAGGTGTCTTAAGAGTTTCACCACATAATTTATAATAATCGTATTAGATACTCAAAACTTTAAAGGCGATCAGGTAATTATTTGACATGATACAGTAAAAAAACCATTAAAATATTAACTTACTTAAAAAAAAAAGTGAAAATTATCGATTGGTTGTCATGAAATACAAATACAAAATACAATGGATTATGGGAGAGAAATCAAAATAATTGTAATAATATAATATTCAATAAAATGGTAACAATGTCAAGCTAAATGAATAAAATCAGAATGGAAATCATCAGTACCCTAATTAGAATTCGTAGATATCATACGATTTTCTCTCAATAAGATAGCCTTTCAATTTGTACTTAAACTGGGGTATTTTCCAGTTTCTATACTTTTAATATTTTCTGCTTATTATATCATATCATTCCTACGTAGTGAGGATCCCTTTTATAAAGACGGACAGGGCAATATTAAATTACGCCTATGGTAAAACAAAAGTGAATTCTCTTTCTTCACAGAGTCTTGCGTCTTCAGCAAGGAGGTGAATCGACACAGCCGAATCCACATCACATTCGACTTAATGAAGTCATCTCGATTAGTCAAGCTTTGTTGCGCCACGGCAGAATAGAGATAATGTTCAATGGTATGTATCCTACAACTAGGTCTCAGATACCTTAGGCACTAATTGGTAATGTAGTGTCATGAGCAGTAACTTATTGCTGGTTTTTGCAGACCTGTTTGTGTCCCCTGAATTATTATTTTTGAGCCCAGCCTGCGCCTTCGGCGCCTGGTGCTTTCATCAACACAACAATAAGTTTGATGATTTTTGTTGGAATTTTGAAATATATTTATTTTTTACCCAATTTTTTTTCATTTCAACTAAGGGAAAATTCCAAATAGGGCCTCATAAATCGTCCCCTTATGGCGACTACCGGTGAGAGCCACGGCTTTTTAGACTTATTAAATGCCATTCAGTAACCTCTTGATAACTCAGAATTAAAAATCTGATTATGCATTTTTAAATCCTTGCCATGTTAGTTACCGAATCAGTTTTTAGATATTTCTTTTTTTATAAGGAAATAAATAAAAGCTAAAGTATGAGTAAGGTAAACGCAGGTATCAACGACCCATCAAAAATCTGCAGGTATTACCGACCCATTATTGTAATTCGAAATTTCAACGTCTTTTCAACTATTTGAGCCATGGGTAATAGAAAAAATACACGCGTTTGTTAGTTTAGCATCACAAAATCATACGTTAGTGTGCGTGGCAGTGCAGAAAGGAGATAAAACACATCAGTTTCTGTGCGGATGTCGTGGACGCTGGTCATGTCGTACTGGCCCTTGTTTCTGCAGGTAAGTACCTAGCTTTTCTACTTAAGACATTTAATACTAAAAAACGATGCCTACAATTATCATGCAGTATCAAGTGTATTCGTTTACTTATAAATTCTCGATTTTGTATCACATTTTATTCAAAAACAGTCATTTTATATGATAAAATTTTAAATTAAAATAGGGCGGTGATAGCTTCTTCAATTTTAGTAGTGGCAGCCATCACCGACCCATAAGTCGGTAATGGCCGGCACGTAGTGTTCTGTATTTATCTCTTTTCTGTTGAAATTTGACAATAACATAAGTATTTGTACAAACCATTTCAATAACAAGCAATAAGCCTTTGTACAAATCTATTAGCGATATACAATATTTTGTCTAGTTTTCTTGTTTTAGCGTTGTAAATTGACCAAAAATAACGACATTATTTATAGATCGATATAGTATAGAAACAATAACAAATTAACCATTTACTAATAAGACTGTTTGCATGTAGTTATACGCTTTGTTATTTTAATCAATTGCCGTCTCTTTAACAGTCTGGAAACCACCAATTATAAATATAATGTAATTTTTAAAAGTCGGTAATACATTTTACTTTTATACCTACATACATTTGCTATTTCCGACCCATATTGTATGGGGGGGTAATACATTATTTTACTTATCGCTTATTTACTTACTAAAATGCGAATATTTTATGGCAAACCGAATAAATTGGTTTAATTTTACATACAGTCACCCAAGTTGACATTTGGCTATGTTTCAGATTCTTTTATAGTACGGACTCTGATGATGAATCTATATTTAAAGAACCTTTATTTTTTTTTTGTTTAAAACCGTGTTTAAAACACTACTTAAGTGTGACAAACCATGTTAACCAATTTGTTGCAATTTATTTCTAATACGATGTTTACCAATGTCATTGTAATTGTATGTAGTACTTAAGTCAGTAAATATAATTTACATTTTGGAATTCATAAATATGAAATTTGAATTTCATGGATAGCATAAATAGATAGGTATGTAAGAAAAATTTCAAGTTCCTAAAGTGTTGTTTTAATGTTGGATATTTTTAATACATAAATAAGTAGTTACAATTATTTAAGTTGACGACCATATAAAAAAGAAGTACTTACACAATTATTATTTCATTATCATAAAAATATGTTTCACCATTTGAAATTGTGTCATTTTCTTACAATCGGTAATAGCCGCACAAAAATCGTTAATAGCCTCACAGCCGTTACTATGGGTCGGTAATAAAAACAATCGACTTGGCTTCTTAATGAATAATTTTTGACAAGATAATACATTATTTTAAAGCATTTAACATCGTAAATATAAACTTGATATGCAATATTAACATATAAAAATAAAAAAGTAAATCTGACGGCTACCAATACTCTTAAACTTATTTAATGATCATCTTAATGATCAATTTCAAAATTGCCTTAAGGGGGTCTTTAATACCTGCGTTTACCTTATGAGTAGAAAGTATGAGTAAGAAAATAAAAAAAAAGCTAAAGTATGTCGCTCGGAAATGGCATTCTTGCTTAGAGAAAAATATATAGAAGCAGTGGCTATTTATTATATGAAGTATTAAGGATAAGATATTAAATATTTTAAACCATCTTCCCGCAAAAAAAAAACATGCATTATCTGACATTAGCGCGAGGCGTGTGCAAACGCGGTATGGGCCTTCAATTTTTTAAATAGCTTTTTGATAAAAACTGCCAAGGGAGGGAGGCACCTCCCTTTCCTCTCTATTCGCCACTGATAACAGCAACATGCATCTTTGAGCAACCATATATAAATAAACTAATAACTACAGCTCAATCGCAAAAAAAGGAACTCTCAACGTGTGGAAAACGAAGTGACGACTGTTAGCAATCAATCTCACACATCAGATACCTGCAGTTGGGCCCTAAACTGATTGCAGTTCATCGACAGTAACTAGTCCATTTTTTTTGATGCGCTTATTTTTTTCAGGACACCGCGTATAAATTTCGGTTTCGTCTGACGTATAAAAAACTACCGTTTAGTGGAACCGAAGAAGCATCCGGTTTATTGCGAGCTGATATTGAGAACTCATTATTGCAGAAGCAATATGCATGTGCATGGGAAACTGGGTCGATGCACTTTTTGAGCGACATTCAGATAAAATTGCACAACGAGTTTGCGATGGTATCTTCGTGTGGATAATTAGGTAGCGAGTGTTATAGTAGGTGTGAAGAGCTGCAGCCGCACTTTTCGCATCGTTTTTATAAACTCGGCGTTGAGATCTGTTTAAGACAGTGCCTCATTAGGACGCAAATTTGAGGTTTTACTGTAGTATCCCTCTAAATTTCAGGTCTTATTGGTGGTGAACGGTTTCGTGCAGCTTGGGCCACAAGATCCATTTTGTTCTCGGATCGGTTCAACTCACGATTCAGCTCCTATTCAGAAGCCTCCTCGAGTGGAAGTCTACCCCGGGTAAGACTCCCGTGTCTCAGGCCACAGAGCTGGTGGACCGGTTTCTCCCGGCGGGATTGCATCCCGAACTGAATTGCAGCTGTAATACAACAGGTAGAGGTCGCGTAAGCGACTTCGGACCCGTAACCAGTCGGGAGGACGGAGGTATCCTGAAGATTAATTCCAGACGGAGATATCCTGCCAAAACTGGTAGTCAGGGGGCGAGGCTGCCCGCTGGTTATATTTCCCGGTGCCTCGCCGTAAGGCGTTGGCCTCTGACGGGCAGGTGGCGGAGCTTGACGGTGAATTGTTTGGTCCTAAGTCTTCTGCGCTCACTTTACGGGATATAGAACGATTATTTCGTTAAAACTTCCTGAGGTGGCGGGTTCGCCCGTTGTAGTTGACAACTCTACTACTGTAGTATCCCTCTTCTCCCCTATATAAATTATTAAATACAGCCATATTATTAAAAGAAATACATCTTACCCCATGAAATTAAACCAGCTCCCAATACCACCAAAATCATCCACATACAACATACAATATCTCACTTCATACAATACAACAATACAATAATACAACATATATCTCATTTCATTACTTGTACAGATGTATAAACAAGACAAACAATTCAAAACTTCTGCAAACCAATAGCGGCGATCCAGAAACAATTTAGCTTCAGCCCTCGTCTGGAGGGCGCTATAATTTTACTAGTTATATACCATATTTATTTATTTATTTATTTATTTATTTATAACGTACAAGAACAAAAAAATACAAGGACATGCATACTGTTGTACATGCGGAATAATTAAGAACAAACATTATAATAGCGAAAAACATAGATCTATGGATATAAATATGCTAGCATATCCGAATGAGGCGAAATCGCACAACCAACTAGACCTAGAAGGTCTGTCTCTGGCTGTGCTGTGTTATACCAACAGTAACTGTATTTTTGTAACTCGCGAACTGACGAAGGTGATCAATTTTAAATATTTCTAAATCTAACAAATGTGTTGTTACACAAATTAAAGTAAAATTTAAAGTAGAAAAAAAAAAAAATATATATGTATGCAATTAAGGGCTAAAAATAAAGTAAACTTTACATTATATACAATAAATTTAAGTGGAAAATAAGTAATAATATATACAAATATATGAATAAACACTACATTCTAGTATATATGTTTAAGAAAATGATATGTAATATTGCACAATTTTACAAATACATATTTTTTTCATATACTAAATTAGTAAAAAAATATGTTTATTTTGGTATAAGAAAGTAACCTGAAAGTACGAACTGTTCAAAAGTGACAATAGCATGTATTAAAAAATCGGTTATTGTGTCGCTAACTAATTATTTGTGTCGCTTGTATAAGAGATATTCTAACTAAGATATCACAATGTGGTTTCGGCCCAGCGACGCATCTGTGTACCGAATTTCAAGTCTCCAAATCCAATATTTCGAGATTGAAGCATGACTAGCGCGCCCTCTGGTGGACCGATTTCAAGCACTATTTTTCAAATCGTGCCTTGATTAAATGATGCCTGCATGCCAAATTTCAGCTCAATCAGGTGATACGTTTGGGTGCTATCGTGGTAGAATTTAGAATACACACAGACAGACACACAGACAGACTTCAATCTGTAAAAGGTATTAATCGTCTCGGGGGGGAGGGGGGGCGAAAAATGACTACTTTCGTAGATAGATGCTAAAAGGCAGCATACATCTTTAAATAATATCTATAATTATTATTGTACATTAAAAAACATCTTATATCCATTACCTAAAAATCTCATATATAAAAAGAGAAGTTCCGATTCACTCATTCATTCATTCACTCATTCATTCACTGACTGACTCATCAACGCCCAGCCCTAACCCTTAGACCTAGGAAGCTGAAATTTTTAACATAGGTTCCTTTTAGGACGCAAACGCTCACTAAGGGCGGATTTTTCGAAATTCAACCCCTAAAGGGGTGAAAAGGGGTTTCACAGTTTGTATGAAAAACCTATATAGATGTACTTTTTAATTCGATACTTTGAAAGACTACTCTAATAAACAAATAAGGAAATAGGTGTTTCATGTTTTTTCAAAATTCTACCCCTAAAGGGGAAAAACGGGGGTTTAAAATTTGTATGGACAAACGATTTTAGATGGACTTTTTATTTCGAAAGTTTGTAAGATTACTCTAATAAATAAATAGGGAAACACGTGTTTCATATTTTTTCAAAATTCAACCCCTAAAGGGGTGAAAAGGGGTTTCGAAATGTTTATAGAGAGACGATATAGATGTACTTTTTAATTCGAAACTTTGTAAGATTACTCTAATAAACAAATAAGAAAACAGGTGTTTCATGTTTTTTCAAAATTCAACCCCTAAAGGGGTGAAACGGGGTTTCAAAATTTGTATGAATGAACAATATTAGATGTGCTTTTTATTTCGAAACTTTGTAAGATTACTCTAATAAATAAATAAGGTAACACGTGTATCATATTTTTTCAAAATTCAACCCCTAAAGGGGTGAAGAGGGGTTCCAAAGTTTATATGGAAAATCGATATAGATGTACTTTTTAATTCGAAACTTTTTCAGATTACTCTTATGAACAAATAATCAAATAGGTGTTTTATGGTTTTTCAAAATTCCGCCCCTAAAGGGGTAATACGGGGGTTTAAAGTTTGTATGGATAAACGATTTTAGATGGACTTTTTATTTCGAAAGTTTGTAAGATTACTCTAATAAATAAACAAGGAAACACGTGTTTCATATTTTTTGAAAATTCAACCCCTAAAGGGGTGAAAAAGGGTTTCCATTTTTTTATGAAGAAACGATATAGATGTACTTTTTAATTCGAAAGTTTGTAAGATTACTCTAATAAGCAAATAAGAAAACAGGTGTTTCATGTTTTTTCAAAATTCGACCCCTAAAGGGGTGAAAAGGGGTTCCAAAGTTAGAATGGAAAATCGATATAGATGTACTTTTTAATTCGAAACTTTTTAAGATTACTCTTAAAAACAAATAATCAAATAGGTGTTTTATGGTTTTTCAAAATTCCGCCCCTAAATGGGTAATACGGGGGTTTAAAGTTTGTATGGATAAATGATTTTAGATGGACTTTTTATTTCTAAAGTTTGTAAGATTACTCTAATAAATAAATAAGGAAACACGTGTTTCATAATTTTTGAAAATTCAACCCCTAAAGGGGTGAAAAAGGGTTTCCATTTTTATGAAGAAACGATATAGATGTACTTTTTAATTCGAAACTTTGTAAGATTACTCTAATAAACAAATAAGAAAACAGGTGTTTCATGTTTTTTCAAAATCCAACCCCTAAAGGGGTGAAACGGGGTTTCAAAATTTGTATGAATGAACAATATTAGATGTGCTTTTTATTTCGAAACTTTGTAAGATTACTCTAATAAATAAATAAGGAAACACATGTATTATATTTTTTTTTAATTCAACCCCTAAAGTGGTGAAAAGGGGTTCCAAAGTTTGTATAGAAAATCGATATAGATGTACTTTTTAATTCGAAACGTTTTAAGATTACTCTTATAAACAAATAATCAAATAGGTGTTTTATGGTTTTTCAAAATTCCGACCCTAAAGGGGTAATACGGGGGTTTAAAGTTTGTATAGATAAACTATTTTAGATGGACTTTTTATTTCGAAAGTTTGTAAGATTACTCTAATAAATAAATAAGGAAACAAGTGTTTCATATTTTTTTTAAATTCAAGCCCTAAAGGGGTGAAAAAGGGTTTCGATTTTTTTTATGAAGAAACGATGTAGATGTACTTTTTAATTCGAAACTTTGTAAGATTACTCTAATAAATAAATAAGAAAATAGGTGTTTCACGTTTTTTCAAAATTTAACCCCTAAAGGGGTGAAACGGGGTTTCAAAATTTGTATGAATGAACAATATTAGATGTGCTTTTTATTTCGAAACTTTGTAAAATTACTCTAATAAATAAATAAGGAAACACGTGTATCATATTTTTTCAAAATTCAGCCCCTAAAGGGATGAAAAGGGGTTTCGATTTTTTTATGGAGAAACGATATAGATGTACTTTTTAATTCGAAACTTTGTAAGATTACTCTAATAAACAAATAAGACAATAGTTGTTTCATGTTTTTTCAAAGTTCAACCCCTAAGGGGGTGAAACGGGGTTTCAAAATTTGTATGAATGAACAATATTAGACGTGCTTTTAATTTCGAATGTAGGAGGAGGAATGTGCTGTAGGAGTACTCTAATAAAAAAAAACCAAAATGCGATTTTCGTGGTTTTTCCTAAATTCAACCCCTAAAGGGGTGGAAAGGGGTTATAAAATTAATATGAAGAAACGTTATTGATGGTCTTTTTAATTCGAAACTTTGTTAGGTTACTCTATTAAACAAATAAGAAAATAAGTGTTTAATTTTTTTTTTATTCCACCCCTAAAGGGGTGAAACAGGGTTCCACACTTTGTAGGAATAAACAACATTAGATGTGCTTTTTATTTCGAAAATTCGAAGGATTACTCTAATAAAAAAGTAAGTAAATACGTCTTTCGTGGTTTTTCAAAATTCAACCCCTAAACGGGTGAAAAGGGGTTATACAATTTGTATGGAGAAACGATACAGATAGACTTTTTAAATCAAAACTTTGTAATATTACTCTCATAATCAAATAAACAAATGGGTCTTTCATGGTTTTTCAAAATTTCGCACTTAGAGGGGTAAAACGGGGTTTTAAAGTTTGTATGGATAAACGATTTTAGATGGACTTTTTATTTCGAAACTTTGTAAGGTCACTCTAATAAATAAATAAGGAAACACGTGTTTCATATTTTTTCAAAATTCCACAACTAAAGGGGTGAAAGGGGTTTCAAAATTTGTATGGAAAACGATATAGATATACTTTTTAATTCGAAACTTTGTAAGATTACTCGAATAAACAAATAAGCAAATATGTCTTTTGTGTTTTTTCAAAATTCAACCCCTAAAGGGGTGAAACGGGGTTTCAAAATTTGTATGAAAAAACGATATTAGATGAACTTTGTAGGATTACTTTAAAAACCATCTAAGCAAATATGTGTTTCGTATTTTTTTGAAATTTCACCCCTAATGGCGTAAAAAGGGGTGTTTAAGTTTGTATGGAGAAACGATATTAGATGGACTTTTTATTTTGAAACTTTGTAGGATAACTATTATAAACAAATAATTAAATACGTCTTTCGCGTTTTTTCACAATTCATCCCCTAAAGGCGTGAAAAGGGGTTTAAAATTTGTATGGAGAAACGATATTAGATGGAAATTGTATACTCTAATAAACATTTAGGCAAATACGTATTTAGTATTTTTTTAATTCAACCCCTAATGTGGTGAAAAGGGGTTTAAATGATAATAAACAAATAAGCAAATGCATGTTTCATATTTTTTTTAAATCTACCACTTAGGGGGTGAGAAGAGGTAAATAACCCTAAAAATCAAAAAAGAAGTCGCGCGCGACGGTTCCCGGACGTGAGAAGGCGCTAGAACCTCATTATAAATTCATCATTTGTCTCGATAACATGCGTAGCGCAAGCACCGCGATCGTCACATCTTCACGCCTTAATTACTTAGTTGATCATCATGAAGTACATATTGACAGGAGTACCTACAGAGAAGGACGTTAGATACCTTTATATATTACACGCAAAAACTTACCACTTGACTGGGAAAAAGGGATCTATCTTAACCCAAATTTAACGCGTGCGAAGCCGCGGGCAACAGCTAGTAATATTATAAAGAGGTAAAGTTTGTGACGTTGTAGGAAGTAATCTCTGGATATACTGAACCGATTTTGAAAATTCTTTTACCAATAGAAAGCCACGCTATTTGTGAGTGTCATATGCATATTAATCCGAAAAATGAAAAGACTTTTTCGTGGTAGTCGGATTTCCAAAGTAAGTCGGAAAAAACGGTCGAACGAAAACGTTTCTAACTAACGCTGCCTTAACGATGAGAGATATACGATTAAGTTCTAGAGAAAAGTTGTAGAGCTTGATAATGCCTACAAAAAAGTCAGTGACAGCATGTCTAAATTTTATATTCAAGTCACAAAAAGTAGTCTTTTTATATTAAAAAATAATTTAACTCGTTAGGTCATGTTTATTGGTCATATTATCTACAATTATGAATTCATATCAAAATAAGTAATCGTCTCAAGTGTTTAAAATAAAAGACTTTCCCCTTTTACTGCATATAATTTCACCTTTACTGCATAAATGGTTAAAGAGATAAGACACTCACAAATAAGACACTCACAACAAGACACTCACAAATAACGGTAATATAGTCAAATTGGCATGCAAATACATACATACATATGCAGTAAAAATATAACCCTTCTTTTGGCAGTCAGGAAATAAATCATAGCACTCAGTACTAACCAAACCACACTCATAATTTCATCACAAGTAAAAAGTTTTACTGCCCAACGAAGTGGGCACGGGTCAGCTAGTCTTATATATAAAGAGAGAAGTTCCGATTCATTCATTGACTGACTCATCAACGCCCAGCCCAAACTCTTAGACCTAGAAAGCTGAAATTTTTAACATACGTTCCTTTTAGGACGCAAACGCTCACTAAGGGCGGATTTTTCGAAATTCAACCCCTAAAGGGGTGAAAAGGGGTTTCACAGTTTGTATGGAAAACCTATATAGATGTACTTTTTAATTCGAAACTTTGAAAGACTACTCTAATAAACAAATAAGGAAATAGGTGTTTCATGTTTTTTCAAAATTCTACCCTTAAAGGGGAAAAACGAGGGTTTACAATTTGTATGGACAAACGATTTTAGATGGACTTTTTATTTCGAAAGTATGTAAGATTACTCTAATAAATAAATAAGGAAACACGTGTTTCATATTTTTTCAAAATTAAACCCCTAAAGTGGTGAAAAGGGGTTTCGAAATTTTTATAGAGAGACGATATAGATGTACTTTTTAATTCGAAACTTTGTAAGATTACTCCAATAAACAAATAAGAAAACGGGTGTTTCATCTTTTTTCAAAATTCAACCCCTAAAGGGGTGAAACGAGGTTTCAAAATTTGTATGAATGAACAATATTAGATGTGCTATTTATTTCCAAACTTTCTGTGATTACTCTAATAAATAAATAAGGTAACACGTGTATCATATTTTTTCAAAATTCAACCCCTAAAGGGGTGAAAAGGGGTTCCAAAGTTTGTATGGAAAATCGATATAGATGTACTTTTTAATTCGAAACTTATTAAGATTACTCTTATAAACAAATAATCAAATAGATGTTTTATGGTTTTTCAAAATTCCGCCCCTAAAGGGGTAATACGGGGGTTTAAAGTTTGTATGGATAAACGATTTTAGATGGACTTTTTATTTCGAAAGTTTGTAAGATTACTCTAATAAATAAATAAGGAAACACGTGTTTCATATTTTTTTAAAATTCAACCCCTAAAGGGGTGAAAAGGGGTTTCCATTTTTTTATGAAGAAACGATATAGATATACTTTTTAATTCGAAACTTTGAAAGACTACTCTAATAAACAAATAAGGAAATAGGTGTTTCATGTTTTTTCAAAATTCTACCCTTAAAGGGGTGAAACAGGGGTTTAAAGTTTGTATGGATAAACGATTTTAGTTGGACTTTTTATTTCGAAAGTTTGTATGATTACTTTAATAAATAAATAAAGAAACACGTTTTTCATATTTTGTAAAAATTCAACCCATAAAGGGGTGAAAAAGGGTTTCGATTTTTTTTATGAAGAAACGATATAGATGTACTTTTTAATTCGAAACTTTGTAAGATTACTCTAATAAGCAAATAAGAAAACAGGTGTTTCATGTTGTTTCAAAATTGAACCCCTAAAGGGGTGAAACGGGGTTTCAAAATTTGTATGAATGAACAATATTAGATGTGCTTTTTATTTCGAAACTTTGTCAGATTACTCTAATAAATAAATAAGGTAACACGTGTATCATATTTTTTAAAAATTCAACCCCTAAAGGGGTGAAAAGGGGTTCCAAAGTTTGTATATAAAATCGATATAGATGTACTTTTTAATTCGAAACTTTTTAAGATTACTCTTATAAACAAATAATCAAATAGGTGTTTTATGGTTTTTCAAAATTCCGCCCCTAAAGGGGTAATACGGGGGTTTAAAGTTTGTATAGATAAACTATTTTAGATGGACTTTTTATTTCGAAAGTTTGTAAGATTACTCTAATAAATAAATAAGGAAACAAGTGTTTCATATTTTTTTAAAATTCAACCCCTAAAGGGGTGAAAAAGGGTTTCGATTTTTTTTATGAAGAAACGATGTAGATGTACTTTTTAGTTCGAAACTTTGTAAGATTACTCTAATAAACAAATAAGAAAACAGGTGTTTCATGTTTTTTCAAAATTCAACCCCTAAAGGGGTGAAACGGGGTTTCAAAATTTGTATGAATGAACAATATTAGATGTGCTTTTTATTTCGAAACTTTGTAAGATAACTCTAATAAATAAATAAGGATACACGTGTATCACATTTTTTCAAAATTCAGCCCCTAAAGGGGTGAAAAGGGGTTTCGATTTTTTTATGGAGAAACGATATAGATGTACTTTTTAATTCGAAACTTTGTAAGATTACTCTAATAAACAAATAAGAAAATAGTTGTTTCATGTTTATTCAAAGTTCAACCCCTAAAGGGGTGAAACGGGGTTTTAAAATTTGTATGAATGAACAATATTAGACGTGCTTTTAATTTCGAATTCCTGTAGGAGTACTCTAATAAAAAAATAACAAAATGCGTTTTTCGTGGTTTTTCCAAAATTCAACTCCTAAAGGGGTGTAATTATTATGAAGAAACGTTATTGATGGTCTTTTTAATTTGAAACTTTGTAAGGTTACTCTATTAAACAAATAAGAAAATATGTGTTTTTTTTTTATTCTACCCCTAAAGGGGTGAAACAGGGTTCCAGACTTTGTATGAATAAACAACATTAGATGTGCTTTTTATTTCGAAAATTCGAAGGATTACTCTAATAAAAAAGTAAGAAAATACGTCTTTCGTGGTTTTTCAAAATTCAACCCCTAAACGGGTGAAAAGGGGTTATACAATTTGTATGGAGAAACGATACAGATAGACTTTATAAATCAAAACTTTGTAATATTACTCTCATAATCATATAAACAAATGGGTCTTTCATGGTTTTTCAAAATTTAACCCTTAGAGGGGTAAAACGGGGTTTTACAGTTTGTATGGATAAACGATTTTAGATGTACTTTTTATTTCGAAACTTTGTAAGGTCACTCTAATAATTAAATAAGGAAACACGTGTTTCATATTTTTTCAAAATTCCACAACTAAAGGGGTGAAAAGGGGTTTCGAAATTTGTATGGCATACGATATAGATATACTTTTTAATTCGAAACTTTGTAAGATTACTCGAATAAACAAATAAGCAAATATGTCTTTTGTGTTTTTTCAAAATTCAACCCCTTAAGGGGTGAAACGGGGTTTCAAAATTTGTATGAAAAAACGATATTAGATGAACTTTGTAGGATTACTTTAAAAACCATCTAAGCAAATATGTGTTTCGTATTTTTTTTAAATTTCCCCCCTAAAGGCGTAAAAAGGGGTGTTTAAGTTTGTATGGAGAAACGATATTAGATGGACTTTTTATTTTGAAACTTTGTAGGATAACTGTAATAAACAAATAATTAAATACGTCTTTCGCGTTTTTTCACAATTCAACCCCTAAAGGCGTGAAAAGGGGTTTAAAATTTGTATGGAGAAACGATATTAGATGGAAATTGTATACTCTAATAAACATTTAGGCAAATACGTATTTAGTATTTTTTTCATTCAACCCCTAATGTGGCGAAAAGGGGTTTAAATGGTAATAAACAAATAAGCAACTGCATGTGTCATATTTTTCTAAAATCTACCACTTAGGGGGTGAGAAGGGGTAAATAACCCTAAAAATCAAAATAGAAGTCGCGCCCGACGGTTCCCGGACGTCAGAAGGCGCTAGAACCTCATTATAAATTCATCATTTGTCTCGATAACATGCGTAGCGCAAGCACCGCGATCGTCACTTCTTCACGCCTTAATTACTTAGTTGATCATCATGAAGTACATATTGACAGGAGTACCTACAGAGAAGGACGTTAGATACCTTTATATATTACACGCAAAAACTTACCACTTGACTTGGAAAAAGGGATCTATCTTAACCCAAATTTAACGCGTGCGAAGCCGCGGGCAACAGCTAGTATTCTATATTTTCAATAAAAATGTTAATTGACTTTTGGATGTCCAATTGAAACATTAACTTTTTATATTTTTTTATTCTTCTACTTGATAATGCAAAATTCTTCTACTTGTATATTTTTAGGTCTGATGATCTAATATTATATCGGAGTAATGACGACTTGTAGCGATCTCCAACAGGATATAGACTTATAGTGTTCGACTGCTGTACTAAGCAAGAACCTCACTTCAACGTAGACAAATGCGTAGTAATGACATATACTAGGTCATCCAAAGCGTAGGAATATATTGTCTCTAACACTATTCTCCGAAACGTAAATGAAGTTAAAGCCGCCTAACTTTCCGACGTCACATCTCCGAATTAGGCCTGCAATGTCTCCAGCTGCTGAACCTCGTGATTCGTAACTCACTATTCTCCGTCTCCTTTATGACACCATCGTGCTAAGTAAATGCACCCATAGTCTTCGCATGAACTGGTGTAGGTACATTAAAGCACTAGAAATGTTTCAATAAGGATTCTTTTCATACTATTGTATAATAATTAAAGCAATAAATAAGATATTATCCTTTCTTTTATTCGACTTTTATTTCAATTCACAGGGTAAATTCGTTTTTAAACCTTTTTATAATGTTAAACAACCATTTAAAACATCTTGTACTTTATAATAACAGTTATAAAAAAGCAGGCGTTTTAATTCAGAATAAAAGTATTTGTTTTCTTTTCTATTAAATTTGTCGGAAGTATATGATATAATATAGTTATTTTATATTCGAGGCTATTTCGAAACATCTCTAGGTATGGTCGGGGCGGATTAATAAGTGTTTTATTGCGGGTGTGGTCATTGTGATGGGCTTATGTTGAGGTAACTATTCAATCAAGTTGTCGCCAATCGTCACCTCCATCAACACCGCCAATCACCAATCGATCTGGCTAGGAGTCTGTCAATCTTCTCCTTCATCTCTACTTAATACCTGTTGGCTGTTTGTTGGTCGAGGGAACTTTTGATTTGTACCGACCGCGGCATCGTTGTCTATAGCTCATTGTTGCAACGGCAGTGAATCATGTGCGGCAGCAAGTGATCGATAACTATGCACTTACTTTCCTTACGATGCTATTGCAAAAAGTGCGCTCCTATAAGACATAACCAGTTGCTGGTGCCAACTGCAAGTGGCACAATCGTGGATCGCGATAAAAGGGAAATCGTTTAGCAGACCTACATCGCGAATTCGATCATAGGCTCGCTTAAGAGCCCTTTCACATATTTTTTCCAGAAAGGCAAGAAAAGTGGATTTTTGCGTTCTAATTCCAAGAAATAAAGAGATTTCTACAAACTTTAATTACTGAATTACCTGGACCATTTCTTGATGTTGACCATAGCGGCCTTTAATTTTAGATGTAACGAATATTATTTACTTATTCAGCCCATTTTCCGAAAGTCGTTATTCGTAAAACGCTCGGAAGGCAAACTTTGAGCTCCTTAATACAGTAATATCACTACAACGAAAACCGTATACTATTTTTTTTTATGTCCGTCATGTATTCTTGATGTACACTACGGCTTTATTTTTTCGTTTTTTGACCACAAATCCAAGGTATACATTACTTACAATTACACAAAATTAAAAAAAAATCTTCCTGTATCATTCTAATTTTCTCAGAAATAAAATAAGATTCTTATATAATACTTATACTATATTAAAGTTCACTCTTTTAGCAATACGACATAATATAAATTATTGTCATTAGAAAGGAGAAAACACTGCAAAAAACAATTAGAAATTGTGTATATATTTGCTTGCGCAAGAGAAGAGCGCTCAGTGCCGCGGTTTTTCTCCCAGGGTTGAATAGTTATTTATTTATTTATTTATTTATTTATCCTATCTTTTATAGTTACATCCAAAAAAAATGCGTTCATTTTTTCAACTCATTTTAAAAGAATACCTACGATATTTTGTAATAAGGCTCTTTTAATGTAAAATGAAATAGACCTAGGTATCATTATTTATTTTAATATCGAGGAAAAAGGATTATTGTGAAAGATGAATGCCGGATCCACAACAAGCTTTTGCCTGGAAAAAATATCCATGTACAATATTGTTACATGTGTTGAAGAATAGCTTGATGAATAATAGTCGTATATATTGTCAGTTGTAATAATGAGGGGTTCCACCCACGCGCATCCTGCATCCAGTACCATGGCATAAAATATACCATAAAGGTATAATTACAAATGTTTAACAAATTTTATACGAATAGTTGGATAAAAGTCTATTTTTTCCTGTGACTTTTTCCACATATTATGAGAAATACGCAGAAAATCTCGATAAAAATGACCCAAAATGACAATAATGGTTTTCATATTCAGATTTTCAAGATAGCATACACTAGTGTCAATTTATACGTCCATAAGTTCATGAATCATTATAACGGGGTTGGAAATCTTTCATATTTCATACATTTTTCAGTTAAATTCAGCAACATTTCTCACCAAAAAATATGAATTTCGTAAAAAACAACCAGCTGTTTCTGGCCAAAATTTAATAAGAAAATCATAAATTTCGCTAGGATTTCAATATGTTTAAAGTGTTCTCTAACTTGTCGACTCTGACATTAGCGAAAAAAAAATCTTTTTATATTCATTAGCGAAATTATTTGACATGATACAGTTAAAAAAGCATATATCATATCCATTAGCGAAAAAAAATAGCGATTATAATGATCCTCCCAGGAAAAGCCTTTTGATTTTTTTTAGCTTACATGTTAGCGTTTTCCCTAATTATATTTTTTATTGGGGTATTGCAGTAGGATTTAAATGGTGGCTTTAAACACAGATTAAGTTGCTTCAATCTAAAATTATAAACCACTTGTAATTGATTACTATTTTATCTAGTGTGTACCAAAGTTTAGATATTATATAATAAAAATGTATTGTAAACGTAAGTAAACTACAACATAAAAGCTGATTTTTTGATAAAAATCTTGCCTTTACTCAAATACTTTTCAAGTGCCGAAATAGTGGTAACTAGGGTTTTCGGGCATGTTATTTTCAATAAATCCCTGGGGAGGGCCGCCGGATCCCCCTTTTGATAATAGAGATCCGCCTCTTTAGTTTCTAGGCGAGGCCCCCACAAGGAGCCAATCCGGACCTGATGTCGATATAATAATAATACGCTATCGGATCTAATTTTTTCGAGAAATTCAAAGTTATGAGACTACCCTATGACAATCTGTAAAGATAATTTTTAAAAAACCGCGTGTATGTCAGCCTTGCGGTTTAATAAAAGAAGACAATGATCAAAGCAAGGTCTGGCAGGTCATCAACCGCGCTGCCTCTCATTTAGAGAGTGGGGAGAGTCCTGCCACAGGCTGCCACACGCACTCGTCGGACTCCTCGAGTTGATTGTTTTCGCCATTCGCGTTCGCTATGTTGCCCAGATTGCCCGGGGCTACGGTTGCCGCGATTTTTTGGGCGGCGGGGTTTACGGTATTCGGTACGGAACAATACCTATATCGATTTGTACCAATTCAACGCGACATTTAAGTGTTGTGCTTTGCATTTCAGTATGTGTTCGAGGTCAGGGTAGTAATCCTATAAGAGAAGCGTTGTTTTTGGGAAATGAGTCCATGTCCAACAACACGATCGACAATTGCGTCTGGAAGAGGGGGCTGGAGAGGGATCCGTGCCCCGATCCGCAAATCTACATGAATTTATACACTTCTTCGGATCCGAAGACAAAAAAACAGGTAAGTTTGCTTAAAATACAGTAAATTCAGAAAGTCTACCAAAAATCTTGACACAGACTCTCAAGAGTTAAGTTATATTGACTACTTTTATTATTTAATTTAGTTTGTTTTTTTATTTTACTATAACAATTTAGTAACCATTTTGCCTTATAAAACCAATAGATTAGAAAACATGTTTATAATAAAATTTCATTTTAAATTATTATCATACAAATTTGGTATCTTTCTTGGAACCGGCATTGTCTAGTTAGGAGTGACGCAGAGTCATTGTGTTTAGATAATTATTATATATTTTCTTGAATAAATAAATAAATAATAAATGAATCAGGTCCTTGTCTATAAAGTTGCCTAGTTTATAAAGGAAATTTAGACAAAGTTTGTATGAACAATATATATTTATTTAATCGAATTGCTGACTCCTATTATATAATATGAGTCAACACTGGCGGCAAAACTGCCTAGATGGGCAGTTTTGTTATTTTCATGGGCTTTAGAACTCTCGTTGACAGTAATCTATGCCTTGAGGGCATTTTTTACCGCCTCTTCGGAGTTGTTTTTTTCCCTGTAAAACATATCCGATCCCGAAATTAGTAAATGTTTATTGGAGCAAGGTTTGGCGAGTAAGTACGTGGGCGACGAATAGTCTCCAGTCGCAACTCCTGCAACATTTCGAGCGTTTGCTGTGAAGTGTGTGGTCGTTTATTTCCATAATTGTTTGCGTGAGCCATGCTCCATCATTGTTTGCAGTTCTTGATATTGCATATTTGAGTTATTTTAGTGCAGGAAGCTGTGATGGACCGACACAGGACCTCTATTCGAATATAAACATAATTTTCAACAGTTCCATGATTGCACACACAAACATATCCAAGCAATAACAAACGACAGAAAGACAAATAAATAACAGATTTTGAAAAGGAAACAACATGACTTTTTATTTGGAATTTCAACTCAAACCAAAGTTATTTAAGTTTAAAGTGGCGTATGTGAAAACTCAAAAATTACCTACCTCGTTCAGGACGATATTGTTTTATATGAAATATAATATGAGGTATTGATTTTATAATGAAATTGGTTAGACGCTATGATTGATTATACGTGGCATGCATAGATAATGAGTCAGTCCTCATCTAAGTTTAAAATACCAGACCTGTTCAAGAAAACGCAGAATTTCTCAACTGATGAAATTTAGAACATATTTTTGAAAGGTCACATGTTTGTTGTATTATTCGTTGGTAGCTCTCTGTATTATTCGTCGAGTTATTTAATTATGATGATAACCTCCTAAACGGAGAAAGCATTTAAAGATGAAGGATGCCATCTATCCTTCTATAGAGCTTCGACGTCTAAAAGGAGTTTATTTGTTAGATTCAGTCATCAGTCATCTTGGTATTGTGTGTACGATGAGAGATTGTAATAATGCCTTTAATTTCCATTATGCGATGTAATGTTTAGGGCTATAGGGGTATAAGGATAGAAGGATGAGGAGGGGGTCTTTGAACCAGGAATTAAACATATGACATCCAAGTCCCTTGCAGACTTCAGATATAAAAATCTCGCAGCTCAGAACTTAAAAAAAGAACTTCTAAGTTAACAATCTACGATATAATATACATATATATCATCCATCAATTATTAATCCAACTACACGCGAAACCGGGTGCACAGAAACAGATTTCTGAGTGCGTCCCTCATCAATATTACCTATTTGCATCTGCCATAACTATTTGGTTATGATATTTATTTATTTAGATAATATATTTATGAGTTATTTATATCAAATTTGTATAGTTTATTTATGAAAATTAATAAATAAATAAATACAATATTATTTAACCACTGACGAACTAATTACTGTTTTATCCATGGTTATATGGATATAATATTATATGCATGGTTATATGTTATATGAATGTAATGAAAGTAATGATAATATTTTTTCACAAATTATGTATTCTTTCAAACTTAAAAGAAATTTTAATACGGTTCCTAGATTTCCTTTGTTCAACCTTAGATACTAAAGAACCTGAGTTACAAATCTTTGAAAATAATATACATAATGATAATAAAAATATAGATAAATTAATCTTTTTCTTTGAGTTCCGTGACCGATATCGGACTTGAGCGACTATGACTGTGATTATCACCTCCTAGAAGGCCTCCTAGTACCTAGTTTGAATTCGCAGACATGGTATAACTCAACTACGCCGTTCTACAATAACAGCTCCATCTCTAAGTCAGGTTCCTTCCAAGATGGGGTTCCTATAAGACTTCCTAAGATGGGCTTAATTGAGATTGAATCTTTTAAGGGCCAATGCCACAAGTATCTTCTCAGTCATTAGCTGTTAAGAGAATATCATCATTATGAGAGTAGATAAATGAAACCCTAAAAAAGGTCATTATGTAATTTGCTAACACGTTCAAAAATATAATTACAAGAAAAACGAATGTTAATGCGTGTCAAGGAATCTGACAATTATCGCAGTCATGGGTGACTGAAACCGTGTTGTTAACTATATAGTTAGCGCGTTATGATTGTCGTTATTTCCTAAGGTCTAATTGCGCCATCGCGTTGTGTTGTGCACATTTAAATTGTGTATATTCTCATATCAAAATATATAGTCACAAAATCGCTTCCTGGTTTTCGTTCTCGCTATGATTGATTTGATTAAAAATTCAAGTTTAATTTCTTGTCAATAAAATTTTGATGTTGTTTAATTTTGTTGGGTTAAAATAACCTTAATTCAATTGAAGGTAATCATATTGTATGTTGAGTGCTTTCTAAAATGCAATATTTAAAATAAATAAGCCAAGTCGACGGTGTGGTTCTTTCAAAATCTGGATAAAAAATTCCAAGTGAATACGAATGAAGGTAATAGATACATACTGAGGAAAATACTTGAATAAGCTAGAAATATGTCACCCAGAACAAAAATATGCGAGTTTCTGGAAGAGTAGGCGACCTTAAAAATATTAAGATCCACAGGATACATTATTGCTGCCTGAAAGATTCTCTCAATCATGAAAAACTGTCTAAATTACGACATGAGATATTTTGATATAACGAAGGAGAAATAGAAAGAATTGGCTCAAGAGAAAGCCAAAATGTGAAAGCAGTGTAAGAAAAGTATAAGAGTTACATGAGATACTTTGACAAAACGATAGAAAAATGGAAAGAATTGGCACAAAACAAATCCAAAATATGAAGGCAGTGCAAGGCGTTTATAAAATGCAAGACACGGATATGGAAACTAGCGAAGAGGAATAGACAGACAAAAGGATCACCGATACAAGGAAAAATCAAACAAAATTCAAGACAATAAATATGCAGAGTATACTAAACAGCCACAGAATATACCTAAACAAAGACAATAAATACTGCGCTCGCAATCCTAGATCCTCCTACTTTTCTATATTAGTTTTAAGTTGCGTGCGAATAAACTGGTCGATCGATTTGCCTTTCCAAACCTTCCGTAAATGCAGGCGCTCCTCAACTTTAAACATGTTCCTCTGGTGTAATTAGTTCACGGTCTCAGGATCACCCATGGCTCATTTATTCATCCATCCAAAAAATACGTATAGAAGGTCAAATTTGTTTTCATTTCCGCTCGCTGTTATTCGCGAGAATCCTGGCGCTCGTTGCAATTCTGGTCACGCCTCCATTGTTCCACATTCTTAGCCGTCTGCAGTAACAGTTACAACGCTGTTAACTTTACAGCTAAAGTCCTATTTCAATTATAACGGCTGTTTTTTTTATATCTGGGTATAGTCACATGCGATAAAATATATTAGGTACATTATAGCGTTGATACAGGGGTTAGTATTATTTCAGATTAATATAATAATTTATCGGCATGAAAAATTAAACTTTTTTTAGCGTGATAAACCTACTTTAGTTTTTATTCATTTATTTATTCAGAGAAATACATATGGTCGAAGACTATCGCGGTTGTTTGACATTATAAATAGGATAGAAAACGAATTTACCGCGTGAAATTTGTAGCACCCGACGTTTCGGTGACGTTGCATCCGCCGTTGTCTAGGGTAGACTGAAGAGCTGTCAATCCGTTAGTATTTTATTTATATTATTTTTATATAACCGAGCCCGGCCCCCCACCACCGTTATAACCTACGCAGTGGCGGAAGCGGTTTGCGGCCTACCCGCAAATCAACGGATTGACAGCTCTTCAGTCTACCCTAGACAACGGCGGCTGCAACGTCACCAAAAACGTCGGGTGCGACAAATTTCACGCGGTAAATTCGTTTTCTATCCTATTTATAAATACATATGGATTATTTAAACACACTCATTCTGCGTCACTCCTAACTATGCAGCGCCTGTTCCAATGAAGACACCGATAGCAATCAAAAATGCATTTTATGAAAAAGATATTTTCTAATCTATTGTCTCTCGTAAAATAATTGGAACTGCTAATATTCTAATATAGTTGACTTCCGCCTTCCTTGAAGAAAGACTGGTTGGTATACGATTAATAGAATTTGAATACTTATACATGTTTGTTGTACAAAGCTCACTTCACCCCTATCGCAGCAATTACTTTTTGAAATTTGTGCGCATACAATTCACCATATCCTGTTTAACGTGGATACTCTTTTAGCGATCCGCGGGAAGAGAGTACACTGAGAAAAATATTAAATTGTTTCTTATATTACCATTTTATTATTACGGTTTTATACAGAATAACGATGTTTCAATCGTAATTTTGTTGAATTACAAGGAATTTTGTTGAAACTATTAACATTTTCCTTACGGTTAATATGGAAATACAGTATACTGTAATTTCGACATGATTCATGTGTCCGACTATAAACGTACTTATTATACTACAAACGTACATGCTGTCATGTTAGAAGCGAGATCTAAGGTCGCGACGTAATGAAATAAAATTATATTTTATCATTACGACACGGTAACTATTGTCACGCCAACACCGTTAAGCGTCACGTTAATTCATATGTATGGACCACAGTTCGAGTTATATTCGTAATCCTCGTTGAAACATGCGTATTTCCGTGTACTAAATCTCAGTGCAGAGGGTTCTATTCGGTGTAGAATAAAGATTTATCTCTGCTCCAATTCGTAGTTCTTCCTTTTTATATATTTTTCTAATCAAAAGCTTCTTATTTCGTATATACTCACACCCAGGTCTTTAAATTGTAACTAATCGTTTTTGTAATGAGTTCGCTATTGCAAATTTTTCTCATTGTGTATTTTATCTCATGCAGAGCCGCCGTGGTTTCATAGCTGCTAAGTCATCCACCAACTGATCCAAGGAGGACTTCTAAGATATTCCTTCGTTATTTTTAAATAATACTAACTGTACCCGGTCACGCGTTGCTATGGCTCAATCTGGTTAAATGGAAAAAGAGAAAACACACCTTTCTAATATACTCATATTCGTTTCTAATATAGGTTATAAAACACGTGCGATCAGTGAAAAACTTTCGGAGATTTAAAATTTTGAACAAACGAATATTTATATAGGTAAATATAATTACCTTCTTCAGCCATCAGCATCGGGGAGGCGTGTCTTTCGTCTTCCTGTGCTATTCCTTAATTATAATGTCACCATTTTAAGGTCAGGAAAATACCCCTCGTTTACAGCATAAGTAGTATCCCGCAATTTATAAAAGTGAGGATACCGCCACATCAGCTACTTTCCTTTGGTGTGCAACGATTTAGCCACTTGCTTTATTTTGCGCAGTTGGAAGAATTAGCACATGCGTGCCCGCATAATATTATGACAGTATGGGTTCATGTGACTCGCGCTTGACGATTATGAAAGTTGTGTAATTAACTACTAGTCGTCTGGGCTAACTACTGTTTTTCGAATATAAAAGAAAGTGTTGTTTTCTCTTTGTTATTTTATGCCATAAATATCTCATATATCATCTAGAGTAATTCGATATAGAAGACGTTTCGTCTATTTCGATCGAATTGATTCTCACTACTTTTTGTCATCACAGACAATGTCCGTTTATGCAGCAAGTTCCTAATTAATTAATATATTAGGTACCTTTATATATACATTTTCATGCATGATCATTTATGATTTTAGTTTTTAAAAAGGCGATACCTTTTATAGGTACGAGGTAGCTACATTTCTGTCCTCTCCCTATCCTCTCCTTACCTTCCTATTTGTACGAGTTTTCAGAATTCTCTAGGCCTTACAGCTTTTGATAATTAAGACCGACTTCTTTAGCTATTCTTCACGTATTCACGCTCTGGAACGATTTACCGGCAAATAGAAGAAACTCATCATCGGTGGCATCATTCGAAACTCACCTCAACGACTTTTATCTCTCTCTTGCTTAACCAGTTTTCCTTTTCATATGTACTTCTCCCTCCCAACATCCTTTCTCGGGCATTTATTATTATTAGCGCATAAAAATACCTTATAGTCATAAGGTATTTTTATGCGCTAGGTATTTGTTTATGTTAAAATAATAAATTATTTCTATCATATGTAATATTTATAGGTACAACGCGCTACTGTAGGTACTACTCCTTGTTGGCTAGCTATTGGATATTGTCTCTTGGCAATAAGTTCGCCCTTTTCCATGTAATACTCGTATCTGCAATTAAAGAGTTTTTGTTTCATGCTTTCCTTTGTTTTTTACGAACATCTCATGCTCCAGCCATGCGTTGTCCATCTATGCGTTGTCCTCGAACATATCTTTGATGTATTCAAGTCTAGATTTTGCAAAATATTTCTTGTGTCCTGGCTCAATTTCTAGAAATAGATTGCCGCAAATAATTTAACACTCGCGCTGGGGTCCCCGATAGCAGTATGAGGTACAATAAGACAAGTGAAATGAGTGAAATATTGGTTGTGCTCTGATTGGCAACGTTTTGCTGCAACAGCAGCAGTGCAAGTATTTATAGAGAATTAAATGAACAGTCCGACAACACTCGGAAAAACGACCCATCGAGTACATTCGTTTCGTTTTTTTCCGTGAACAACCATTAATGGCATTCTATCTATTAAGGTGTGAATTTTAAAAAAAAAAAAAAAAATCTATCGAAGATACCCTTAATTGTGTATCTAAAACGATAATTAATAAAACGATAAACGACGAAGAGACTCAACTAAATGAACACCACATACCAAATTTTAACCAAATAGGTCTAGTAGTTTCGTCTGTGTGTGTTGTTTGTCTGTGTGTGTGTGTGTGTTGTGTGTGTCTGTATCTATGTGTGTTGTTTCGTCTGTCAGGTGACAGTACGGTCATTGATTACACTATAAAATCAATGGTACGGTCAACGAATGCGGTCCACATTTTTTAAACACCACTTTTCAGGGTTCCTGAGACCTCAAAACGTAAAGATCTACTAAAATCTCCAAATAGATTTTTCGCACGATATCAAAACTTGAGATATTAGTCCGTATATGGGCCGTAAAAACGTATAGCTAAGAAACAAGGGCAAAAAGTCACTTCCTTTTATAACAAAAATGTTCCCGGACGTCTCAGGACTATGGAAACGCCAATCTAGCTACCGGGGGCGGTTGCGTTTGCAAGGAATCTGAAGACAAAATATGGTGAAAATCCTAAAACAACTACAATCAACAATTTTGTCGAAAAAGAAGCTAAACATTACAAAGTAAAAGAATAGCGAAATGGTGGTCTCGATACTTTGTAAATTGAGTTGCATGAATTATCTCTAGCCAGTAGTTGAGTGATCCGTAGTCAGTTTTATCCATTTTTTGTGTATCACAACTTTAAACGTTCTTTAAAAAACTGCCATAAAAAAGTATCGATACGATTTTTCACAAATATTTTGGTAATTTTTAGCTTAATTTGGTCGACATTTAAATACTATTGTAGATTTTAGTTACTTTTCGTTTTGTTTTCGAGAAAGTTCAACTCCAGAAATGCAAACGCTCATAGTAGCTAAACTACACTATGGTACTGGATGGCACATCCGATATCACAAATGTGATATCTAACTTTGCTGTAAAATTACCTCACTTTTTCGACACTGGCTCTTGAAATAGACGGGTACCTCCCGGGTACTACCTGCTCCCAGTAAATTTAAATTCAATTGCCCACTCAAGATACTAAGAAGTAGACGCTTTTATAGGTAGACGACGACAGCAATGAATTCCTTCGCTTCAGCGGTTGGGACCCTGAACTAGAGACTGTGCTGATAATCCACGGCTACGCTGGCGCTGACGATACCTTGCCCATAATAGTACTTCGCGATGGTAAGTATATGCACATAACCCTTATATAGCTTGTTGTCCGTGTATATTTTCAGGCAAGATTCGTATCACCTAAAATACTAGTTAAACCTCGCGTGTATTAGAACCATTGAAATTGCCACCATCGAGAAAGGGAAGAGAGAAATAAAAACCTCAATAAATAAGAATCACATTCAAAATATAATATTTTTATACCCACAATACTGCTTATATATTTTTAAAAATATATAGGTACATGATCTGTCTGTTTAAGTTTATCTTTATTTTGATATATCACACATATAGAAAAAAATATTTTTTTAATACACCCTCTTATAGCTGTACGCCAGACTTATGGCTATCTTGTGTTATAAAAAAACTACCCTCTTTATCGGGACATTATTATTATTTTCGTATAAATATATGTATGTGTATGTGTGCATATATGGATATATATTTTATCTATAGATGTATATAAGTATCTATCCATATTTGTATATGCGTAAATATTTGTAGTTTTAAAAATAAGTACTAATTATAGATTAAGTTGACAGTGCACACTTAATATCATCATTAAAAGTCTGCCTTAGAACAGGCCTAGGCCTAGTTAGGCGACTGTGTCAATCATAAAAATAATGTCGCATCAATTTCTTGCTAACATCTTAATCAAATATGACATTAACTTTTTACTAGATGTGTTACTACTAAATAAAATAAAAATAAAAATAAAAATTATTTAGGTTAATATACACGTTCCTAACTTAACGTATAAAATAATTCAGGTCTATAAAACCTATTCAGACTGTTTTATGGCAATAATACTAAAACCATCCAAATAATCCTTTCTTACCCCTTTACTTCACCTCCGCCCCTATTCCAATCCCCTCGAAAGATATAGACGTCTCCTAAGATGTAAATGAATAATGCTATATTTAGTTCTCATCTTTTTTTATATTTACATTTTTCGATACGATTAAGAACTAACATATTTTCTTTATTCGTACCCACCCCCTCGATATTGCGTATATATTATGCGTATAATTATAAAAAAATATTTTGAGATGGCCCATGAGTATATTGGATTTTTATTTTTTATTCCACCTCTATTAAAACGACCACTATCTTGAAACGTGCTAAAAAAATAAAAATCCTTATACGTACCTACGTCGTTTTTAAGGACTTCTAGAAAATCGGAATTCTAAGAAAATCGAACAGCATCATTGCTTGTAACTGCGTAGGTAACACACAAATGGTTCTGCCGTTGGAGCCCACTGTTTTTGGGGATTAATTACTTTATAGAAAAATTTCCAGCCCCACCAAAAATCTAATATTTTGGAGTATGCCCACGGTTTGCTCAACGGAATAGTTTTGTAATAATGTATCTACTGAAAAGTGGCCTTGAGTATAAATATAACCCCGCGAAGGAGAAAAGGCTGAGCATGGCTTCAGTCAGCAAATCATGCACCTAACCTCTGCGATAAAGGTTATAAGACGGACTGGATTGCGTTTAATGATTTTGTTAGCGAGAGGTCTCAAGTTCAAAACATCCGGTATTGTTGGTGGGTTTAAAGGAGGGCATTATTGTTCAGTCTATTCTTTTTTTCTAGTTTTCTGTCTAAGGAATACTTATTGTAACCTTTTTATGCAAATAAACATAAAAAACCTTATGAAATATATATTTCATTTTTATTTTATTTTATTTATTTATGTAATATTTGTACAAAAAAGTAGTTACGTTGTTACCAAAATGAAGAAATTATAAGTTATAAAAGGACAGCTTCAGATTGACACAGTTAGAGTAACAAATGGCGTCTAACGAGGATTCTTAGGCCTGAATTACGATGTAAAAAATAATGGTGTAAAGATACCTTCTGTTATTCGCGCCCTAACTGAAAAGGACGGAGCGTGCCTTTAAATAGAGTATATACGGTGCTATAGATTAATTGCCATCTGATTAAATTGTCCGTTGTTGAAACCTAACCACGGCAGCTTACCTAAACCACGGCAGCTACAACGTCCTGATGCTGGACTGGGGCGCTCTGGCCGAGCCCCCTTGCTATGTGGCGGCGGTGCACAACCTGCGGCCGGTGGCGCGCTGCGTGGCGCACTCCCTCGAACGGCTGCGGCGCCAGGGCCTGCAGCCCGAGAGGTTCACGTGCGTCGGACATTCCTTAGGAGCTCACATCTGCGGCATCCTCGCCAACTACGTCACTTTTCGTTTACAGAGGATTATTGGTGAGTGGTTCTGCCTTCATTTGAGTTGTCCTACATGATATTTACATTTATATGTTTTAATGATATTGATGAATTATTTTCTCTTGATATTGATAAATTATTGATGAATTATTATTGGTGAGTGGTTGTACCTTTATTTGAGTTGTCCTGCATGATATTTACATTTATATGTTTTAATGACATTGATGAATTATTTTCTCTTCTTAGTTCTGCACGTTCCATTTTCAATTATTATTTAATCAACCGACGAGGAGGGAAGTATTATGAACGCGCATTTTTTTAGGATGGAAATATTTATTTTGACACCCTCTGAGACGATTAAGATCATTTCCAGATTTATGTCTGTTTGTCTGTTTGTGCGTGTGTCTGTGTGTCTGTATGTATTACTCCACGATGGCGCCCAAATGCCTAATCCGATTGAGCCGAAAATCATGAAATATTGGACGTAGAGACTTGAAATTTGGTACACAGATCCACAGTTCGACCTAAATCAATTTTGGTTGAAATATCTCATATACAAGCTACACTAATAATATTTAAATTCCGCCATATATGTTAATCAAATATTAACGCTGAGCCGCAATAGACTAGCCGAGAAAAGTACTGCATGGAACGGAATCCAAACGGGTTTATCCACCGCCCGATAGAGAACACTCATCGATTATACATGAAATTAATATTTAGATGGAATCAGTCCTTAGCTACTTGCCGGGAAATTCTTGGGGTGACACAAGCGCTTTTTTCAGTTATGTCAAATCTATATCTTTTATAAAACGTTATGTTGTTACAGGTTATTTCAATATATGCATATTTATTTTTTTTTAATAACGAAAGATTTTTCACTGTGATTTTTATAATATTAATATTTTATTTTTCTACTGTCCTTTTATTATATTTAATAGAAATCACCTATCATTGGCATTGTTGGTAAGTCAGCCAGCAATTATGATATTTTTATTTACCAACGAATTTATCATTATACACTTAACAAATAAGTAAAAATTGTCAATCTCTTATCATAAGAGGGAATTATAAGAAACGAAGTGCCATACATTATCACCATAAATGTTTCACCATAATTAGGACAATATATTTCTATTTATATTTCTGTAATTTTAGTAGTTGCGGTGGTCAAAACTTCAACGCCGAATATAAACTATGCTTGCATTTTGATACACATTTTTTTTCTAGGTTTGGATCCTGCACGCCCTCTCATCAGATCGTCTGCCACTGTTCGGCTGGATCCTGGAGACGCCGTCGCTGTCCACGTGATCCACACCAATGCTGGCAAATACGGAGAACCTGGAAGACTCGGTCACGTCGATTTCTGCATCAATGGGGGACGCAACCAGCCTTTCTGTAAGGATACACCAAGTAAGTAGCAGCCGTTATTGGGTGGGAATTCGCACTTCTTAGAGCCCTCTTGACATATTGAATTCGAGAGTACCTCCGAGTCAGTCAAACCTATTTTGTTTATTTATTTATATTTATTTTTTATATTTAAGCAATCGCTTTACCTTATTTTACTCCAGGGCTCTTAAAAAGAGGGAGACTTACTTGAGCACATATAAAAATGAGAGCACCAATTTAATTTTTTGGGAGATGGTACTGAAAATCCAACGAAGAAAAAGGCGATGGGGAGACACATTCACTTCGTTGTGTGACTACCCAGGATTGATTGGAGTTAAATCGAATGCCAGTAAAGGGGGTAAAGGAAGAGTAATTAGTGAAATCGAATGGAAAGGGGGGATTAGAATGTTAACTTACTGGCAACACAGTAAATTAAAATAGCGTTCCGTTCCGTTTACAACGAGTAAACCTGATAAAAGAAGCGCGGTTCAGGGGTAGGTGGTACATTGTGGCAAATTCCCAGGCAGCAGCATATACAGAATAAGTTTTGATTAACCGGCATCCTTAAAGTGGGTGAACCAGTACGAGCAAATAAGCAACTTAAAAAAAAAATGAACAAAAAATATTTTGTAGAAGAATAACTTAATTTTCGAATATGACATCTTACATAATGGGCAAAGAAGGCAGCTATCCAAATATATCATTTTTGGAGTCAATAATAAAGATAAACACTTGTGTGGGATGTCAAGTCTGATGAGACAGTCTTACCATTTATTTAAGCGTTTCATACCGTTTTTTTATTTTCTAGATGAGTCACTATGCAGTCATATCTGGGCCATTTGCTACCAAGCAGAAAGTGTCTTCAGATCTAGACTTGCGGAGCCTTGCACTCGTCGCTGCGTAGGCCGACCTACCGGAGGTAGCAGAGGGGGAGCGAGACCGTTGCCTTTGGGTCAGAGCACTCCCATAGGGTAACATAACAACCTTAATTAATCCTGGAAATCTCTCCATGCATCAGTTCCATACTAATTCCTATTCTGTTTATCTAATATATTAATAAATCTACCTTTCAGCACTGTGTATATGTATATATGCATTTGACACTTAACTTACGCATTATAAGTCCTTTTGATCCAGTTTTGGCTTTCATCGACATACATACATTTAGATTTAGATAAACTCTCTGCTTGCTCGGATCAGCAAGGGGGCCTATTCTTGAATAATATAGCATGCTAAATATGTCTACGGACCATGTAAGTCAAATAGACCATAGGTATACAAATTTGGCATGCAAGTTTTTTTAAGAATCACCCTCCTGGGGTTAAAAATTAATATCATTAAATCTTGTTATAATATTTGAACCAACGTACCAAGATGAAAGATTGATGAAGAAGATGAATTTTCTTACATATACACCGTGGAATTAAATTGCGCACAAAACTATAAGGGGTGCTTTTAACTTTTAATTAGAACACAAAACTATTCTTTTATTTTTTTTTATTCGATAATAAAAAATAAAAAAAAACAAAAAATCATAAGCACTTTATTATTTAAATGTTATTTTTTTATTTTTTCAGTCGAATGAAAAGTAATAACAAAATAGTATTGTGATCTATTCAACAGAAAGAATCACCCCTTTAAGGTTTGTGCGCAATTTAAATTCCACGGTGTATACATATTTGTTTATTTATTTATTTGTTTATTTATTTGCAGCTGTTATAAAAACATATACAAAAAAAACAAGAACACACAGATTAAAAATTAAAACTATAAATAGACAAAGACTATGAAATAAAGCTACAAACGCTGCAAATTAGGGGTATCCTCAGGATATCTCTTATCCTGGTTTTCAGGACACACCTATTAATTATTGATACATAGGTATATATGATTTTTAAAATAAAATAACCAAATCAAATAAATCTTAAAACAAAAAATCCAAATAATCATAATCAAATAAATACACAAATCGAAATAATCAAAATCAAGATATTTAACATCAAATGATATTAAAAGAAAATAACGTAATTACATAAATTTAATAATCTACATATAATAAATCTAAAATAATCAAAATCAAAATATTTAACATTAAATAATCAGGTTACAAATTAATAAATAAACGAAGACGATAGTAATAATCCGATTAGCAATAGTTATTTTAAAATAAAATCAAATTATGACATCTAAATAAACTTTTAAAGTGGTCCTTAAATACTGCAATTGATTTCGATCGCAAAGCCATTCCCAACCGATTCCATACAACCGCAGAATAATACGAAAAGCTGCACTGGAAATGTGTAGTTTTGTGCTTGGGTATTATAGCAAGTTGTTCACGTGCCCGTGTTGAATGGACATGCCGGTTACGGGACCACGTCATAATCGAGTAAAGATATCGCGGCTGTTTATTGCGTACTACCTTGAGTACAAGGGTCGCAAGATGGAGCTGCCTTCTTTTACTCATATTCAACATATTCAATATATTTAATAAATATTACGATCTAATATAATATATTATATAATAGTATTCCTCTTATTTTATTTTATTACGTTATATTTATTATATTATATTATATCATATTACTTAGTATAATAGTAAATTTATGCAGATTGAGCAATCGACGTCGTCAATAATAGACAAAATTTTAACAAAAAGAAAAACCGACTTCATTTTTTTTTAAAAGTGCAGCAGCCATGTCATGATGATACTTAGAACGGGTTATCATAATTGAATGCGTATACAAAATTTTATGTATGTGCTGTTGACCGTTAAGGAGTTCCCTTGTTGGAAGTCAACCCTGGGTGCCGCAGTCCATGGTGTAACTTAGAACGAGCTGTCATAATTGAATATATATACAAAATTTTGTGTCTGTGCTGTTGACCGATGAGGAGTTCCCTCGTCGGGAGCCAACCCTGGGTACAGCAGCCATGTTAGGATAAAATTTAGAACGGGCTATCATAACTGAATGAGTATACAAAATTTGGGGTCTGTGCTGTTGAACGTTGAGGAGTTCCCTCATCGGGAGCCAACCCAGGGTGTAGAATCAGGTCATGCTTGCCATAAAAATAAATGAATTGTCGTCGGAATTGAACCAACATGTAAATTTTCAATTTCATATGATAATATTTGAGGAGTTCCCTCAATTCCTCATGGATCCCATCATCATAACAGGATTTTGATACAAATGGGACCAATCTGTAAGTATATTCTTTCGAATAAAAAAAGAAATTTCCAAATCGGTTTATAAATGGCAGAGTTCTGAGGTAACAAACATTAAAAAAAAAGATACAACGGAATTGATAATCTTCTCCTTTTTTTTGAAGTCGGTTAAAAAGCCATTTTTATTGTTTTTTATTGAATAAAATGGCACTTTATTTTTTTTTTATGTCGTCATCAAGACGGTTGGAGTTTCAGGGTCTCGATATTGAATATGGCATGTCTGTATAAGAAAACTGAGCGGGGACTGCAGACTTCAAAATACCTATGCTAGATTTTGTTTCGCTATGACTCTTCGACATCATGTTTCCCAATTTCTCATGCATACATCTTTACTAAGTACGATGCAGTGACAGTAAATCCTCCTAGCCTCTTAAGTGTTGATACTAATAGGATTCAAAGAATCGTGCTACCTTTACTGCTGGATGTTCTGGCCTGGTGAAATATGCCTAACACGAGTTCGAGTCAAGTTGCCATCGCTCTTACACGGGTGTTACACGTTCAATCTGGCATCAGTTCAGTTTGTGACCTTGGTCAGACTGACGGGATACTGATCGTTTATCGCATTAACTGATGGACTGACCTGATAGATCATGGATCAAGGTCGCGGACTGAACTGATGCCAGATTGAATGTGTAACACTCGTCTTAAGCATCATAGTCTAGCTTCCAGGAAAGTTCCACTTACTGTTCAGCGATTGTACGTTGATTCAACCCTGAGGGTTTTTTAAACCCTTGATTTAGGTGAATTAATAATAATTATTAAAATGTGCAATGCTCTTTACCCGCCTGCCTTTATTTCCATAATTATTAACTAATAAGGTTTCTTTCAATGTTTATATTGCATGCATGAGATTCATGCATAGTGCATTAGTTTTACTATTGTATGATTATGGTGAATGATTTTGTTGCATTTATTTATCTGTAAACAGAAGTCTGTTGCATCTCTTTATGACCATTTCTCCGTTCTCGCTTTGTAATCAAGCAGCGTCATTATAATGTTTACTGTGGGTATGGGAGATGAAGTCAAATTTTCACAAACTCTTCGTGGCGTAATGTCACTTTGGTTACAAATAGTAATAGACAACCACTCGACAGGGTTTCGCTAATCCTCTATACGATTTGTGCTGAATCAAAACGAATCTGTTTGACCTATCTAATGATGATTTTATATTTTAATTATCTTTTCACCAGAGCCCGAGGAACCTACTGCGTTGAGAACGACCAGCCCCCCTTCTGTCCCACCTTCGAGGATGACGTGGGAGACGACAGATGCTGTCTTCAGCCAAAACCTCCGTCAGACGTAGAAGCTGAAGGCGACGGTTCCAGGTCTTTTTTCCATCCTCTCAGACTTAGAAGGAGGAAACACGTTTGGGGATATTGATCAAAAAATTATACTCCAAACATGTAAAAAGAAACCAATATATTTCATAATTTGGTATTGTATTTAGTACAAATTAATTTTATTAATGTAATATTTAAGTTAAGTGTTGTATTAGTTTCTCGAGTTGTTATACCGAATTGTTACAATACCTAGTATCCTGCGAATATGATTTTTGATTATTTAATAAATACTTATTTGGAAAAACGCATTAGTTTGATTTGACCTTTAGGTAAATTAAAATCTACATCATAACATTTAAAAATATATTGTTAAAGCAATTATTATTACGTTTTATTTAGTTACCCTACAGATTAAAATATTTTAAATTTTTTACCACTGTACAGAACTCTACGGGGGGCGCCAGTTTTGCATGCGGCAAACTTGCACAAATGTCACTTTTGACAGCTCCAAATTTGTTGAGGGCAGATTTGCAGGAGGCAACCTTGCAGGCGGCAACCTTCAGTACAGTTTTTAAGTTTTTCTGTTAGGTTAGGTTAGGTTAGGTTTTTCTTTCCCTAAAATCGAAGTGACATTAATTACCGGCATCCTTGTAGTGGATGACTTTTATAGGTACATCAAACTAAACATTAAAAAAAATGTTTTAAGTTTTTCTGTTAGGTTAGGTTAGGTCATTTTGACATTTGCAAAACTGCCTTCTGCAAGATTGCCTTCTGCAAAACTGCCGCCTGCAAGAATGCCGTCTGCAAGATTGCCGTCTGCAAATTTGCCTTCTGCAAGTTTGATGGGACCCAACTCTACTAATGTTACACAGTGTTGCCATTTTTGTCCTTTCGTTCATAAAAGGTTTAAAAAACGAAATGTCAAATGGAATTGCCCGGCGTTCCTGCTTGTACTTCTTCTTCTTCGTCGTGCTTGCGGGCTGCGGGGTTTTGTTTACTCGTCCGAGCGCTCTTGATTTGCTATTTTTCTAAAAATTCTACATCTTTTATAATCAAACAGATGATTTAAAATGGGTGATGAGGACCGTCGAACGTTGTGGTGCGGAAATCTGCCCGATAAAGCCACGGAAGAGCTGCTTTACGAACTGTTTTTGCAGGTTAGTTTACGTGTTTTCGAAAATGTATACGGCTTTTATTGCGGTATTTACGTTGCGTTTCTTTTGAATTGATTGGCTTGTTGGAATGTTAGGACATTCTAACATTTTTTTCGTATCTTGGAAGGTTTTCTTGGTAGGTTGGGTGTGATGCTTAGCATAACTTACCTGCGAATTTTGACCATATCTGTAATATTTCTACTTGCATTCAATATATGGTGGATGATAGTTTTGCTAATTGCATGATTCAATGTATAATCATGACCTTTAACTATTAGAATAGTGGACTAATGAGCGGCTGCCAGATCACCCGCGTCTAGTTTTCTGTGCAGTTTTTTTGACTGTTAAACACCCCCCCCCCTCACCCCGTCAAGCCTCGAAAAATGGTAGGAAAAAACCGAAACGGGATGGAATCAGAAATTTTAAAACAATTTTTCATTGACGCACATCGTGTTCAACCCTATAAGGTCTAGATATGCCCTCAGGTACAAATGACTTGGGTCATATCCGTTGCGTGTAAAAACATATGACAGAGAGAGAGCAATACATTGAACAGTATGCGAGAGAATAGCATGGCAATATTCGTCACGGGATTGCTTACACCGGGAAGTACTGGCGGAAAAACTACTGGCGGCGATCTGTATTGATATTGAAGTGGTCATTTTCGCGCGCGAAAGACCTATCTAGGCCCTTATAAATCGACGGTTGAACCTCCCAGAATAAAGCTATCTATACCAATCACCGATATATGATCCCCTAGATGGGTCTTTCGCGCTCGAAAATGACCCCTTCAAAAGCACTACTGCAAGCCGACCAGTAGTAGTTTGGTCGCAGTCCGCTGGCAGACAGCCTCCGTTTCCGGCGTTGAGCTGCCGTGCAGAATATCAGGGCGCTATTCTGTCGCATACTGTTCAATTTATTGCTCTCTCTGTCACATGATTTACGAGCAAAGAGAATGTGGAGCCAAGTTATTTGTATGTGAGTGCATATTTAGCTAATATATCGATGATACCAATCATGTTGGATATCTGACGCTTACCTATTTCCGGCCGGATGTCTGACCATAATTCAGTAGGCAATACTTGAAAAAAGAAGACACTGCCCAAAAAGCAATCAAATATTGTCGATGAAAGAAGCATTAACACTTCTAAAAAATCAATATTACCTCAACAACAACTAAAATTATTCACTGACAACTCTTCTGGATCTAAATTCAGGAAAATCTTGGAAAAGTTTTTACACTAATAGGTATTATTGATGAAATGTTTTAATGAAGTGGCAGAGTGATATTGCTGAAAATGTATCGAAGAGCAGTAGGAGACGTTTAAAAGAGAGGGGTATTTTAGCTGTATGGGAAGATTCCCTCTATATTGATACCTTTATAGAAATTATTAAGTATCTGTCTGATATGTTTCTTTTATTGCGCCATGTTTTGTTAGTCCCTTAATGTTGTCAACGTCAAGAAGTGAAACCTTTCCTCACACGCCGTCTATTTATGACTTGTTTAACTTTACAGGCAGGGCCGTTGGAAAAAGTCAAGATTCCGATAGACAAAGACGGGCGTCAGAGAAATTTCTCATTTATCACATTCTTACATGAAGTGTCCGTCGGCTACGCGATAGAATTGTTT
This sequence comes from Micropterix aruncella, assembly GCA_944548615.1. NCBI lineage: Eukaryota > Metazoa > Arthropoda > Insecta > Lepidoptera > Micropterigidae > Micropterix > Micropterix aruncella. The sequence continues at coordinate 8,264,643 of OX155953.1, read as the reverse complement.
CGGGGCACCGAGTTGTTTCAGCGTACTCTCAGTCTTCAGACGCGCGGCGGCCCGAGATTCCAGCCGAGGGATTTCCCCAGAGACTTCCCCCCCGTTCAGCAGGAGGTACACCAGCAATTCGAGGAGATGACCAACCACTTGGCTGTTGACAATCCGTTGAATAATCATTATGGCGGGAAAAATGCAGCGGACAACAGAATACCTGTATTGTCAAGGGAGAGTCTGCAAGGAAATTGGTCGACGCGGCACCATCCCTACCAGCGCGATGATTACAGAGAGAATAATCACCGGAGTCACAATGTTAAAGCCTGGGACGACGGACATCACAATAGTCGATCGAGACCAAAGAATTTAAAGCGCCATTTTAGCGATGACAACCGCGGCGGCAATTACGGAAGAAATCACGGGTGGGTCAAGGGTCACAGAGGAGGGAATAGGTGATAATTTTTATAATATATCATTTTTAAATACGTGATTAATTGCTAGAAGCATTGCTAAATTGGACTGTTCCAGGGCTGTTGCCTCTCTCCGACGATATTCAATATCGTTTTCAATATACTGCTGGAAAGCCTGACCCAGTTTGACAAGAAGCGGGGTTACCGTTTTAAAACAGACGGCCAATACACCTCGCCGTGCCTCGCTTTTGCCGACGACCTAACTTTTATCACCAGGAGCCCCAAGCAGCTTTCCCTGCTATTACAGAAAGTGGAGCTGTTCTGCGACTGGTCAGGCTGTATAAAAGTGAAGCCCTCCAAATGTTTTTGCCTTGGACTCGCCCGCATAGACACAAAATTTACGTCCTATGACCCAAAATTGGTCTATAAGGGCTCTATTATCTCCCTTATAGACCCAAATAACCATTTCAAATTTCTTGGCAGGAAAATCACCTGCCAGGGAAAAGACCTCTCTGGCGATCATGTTATAGAAGATTTCAGTAGTTGCCTGGAAAAGATAGATGCATTGCTAATTTCTGGCCCTCGTAAGGCTTGGATCTATGACAACTATCTAACTTCGCATTTGTTATGGCCCTTTCTTATTTACAATTTCACCAAAATCCAACTGTCTCGTCTGGAGCTAACGGGCCCATGATGGGTTGGCCAGGAAAACCCATGTGTTCAGGGTCGGTCATACTCACGGGTCAACACCCATCTGACGGCCTCCACGCACGGGGTGCGAACCTGGGTAGGACTCTGGCCCTGGTCAGTTTCCCCTGGGAATCAAACCTCTGGCGCTCCTGGACGGTCTGCGCACCGTGCGGTGCAAGCCAATCGATTGTGCACTCCGACTAACAGTTGGGGGAGTCTGGAAGCTGTATTGTTTCCTATAGAGCAGGGGTGGTTGCGTACCTTATGGCGACTGTTCTTGGAATGACCATTGGCCATCCGATCCCGGTTCAGAGTCGGGCAAAGGACGCCATGGTCCGCGATAGATTCGGTATTCACCGTTTCACCGCTTCGTAAGGGAGAGGACCGCGCAAGCGACCTCGAACTCGGAACCAATCGAGAGACCGGAGAAATCTGGTCACAATTGGTAGTAAGGGCGCGAGTGTCGCCCGCCAGGTAGCATTCCTGGCTATCTCGCGGTAAGGCGTTGGTCTCTTACGGGTTGTGGCGTAGCTGGACGTTGGATTGTTTTGTCCTAAGTCTTCTACGCTCACTCCAGGTCGATAGAACGACTAATCGTTAAAACGTCCTGTGGTGACGGGCTCGCCCATTGTAGTCGACAACTCAATATATGTCTCGTCTGGATGCACTGGTGACAGCTAGTTTAAAATCCTGGTTGTCCTTAGCCAAACCAGCTACCCCTCGACTCTTCAGGTCTAAACACAATTTTGGGCTAACTCTAAAACTGCCCTCTCTGCTCTACGCCAACTCCAGTACTTTTCGGACATACAAATTACTCCATCTACTACTACTACTACTACTTTTGCCCTGGACTTGCCGCATAGGCACAAATTTACATCAAATGACCCCAAAATGGTCTATAAGGACTCTAATATCTCCCTTGACCCCAATAGTCATATTAACTTCCTCAGCAAGGAAGAAACCTCTCTGCCGATCGTGTAGTAGAACATTTTAGTAGTCGACTGGCAAAAATATATGCCCTTCTGGCCCGAAAGGCTTGGATCTAGGAAAACTGCTTAACTTCTCATTTGCCATAGCCCTTTCAAAACTATGGTTTCTCCAAAGCTAATGGTGGGTTGCAAATGGCTCAGTGCAGGTTTGGCCTTATGGCCTGGGTGTATTTTTAAGAACAGCACAGCTCCGGTAGCGGGACTTCGAAGAGGGACTTAACCTGGTTGGGCCGCTGTGTACTCTTCCTGCGGCTGTATTTTGCAGTAGTAGACAGTTGGGATTGGTAGTGCGGACCCGGGGGAACACCACAGGCAGAACTGGACTGTTTGTACACCGGGCTGTCAGCCAATTGCTTGTGCAATCTAGCGAATAACCAATCTGAAAACATGCACATGTTGTCACCTATCCGTAGAAACTTGAGACCAGACTGTAGTATGGAGAATTCTGTTCAAAATCTGTAGTAATGGCGCGAGGAAGGAGAAAGGATGACAACGGTCGTTATAATTGCCTGGGGTGGCGGGTTCGCCCTTAACAATTGACACACCTCCAGTCTGTCTCGTCTGGAGTCGAATGGGGCTTTGCAGCTTGAGCCTTATGTTCAGTGTGTTTTGTTGGCTGGTCATAGCTCAGCTCCTTTTCAATGGTCTCCTCGAAGAGGGAAACTTCTGTGCAGGGTTTGTGCAACTGGTGATTTTCAAAAGATTTACAAACCCGCCTAGACTCTACAAAACGTTTCTTCATGGAACCAGCCAAAATTAATCTAGTCAAATATGACAAATTCAAATTCCGGTCAAATTTTGAGGTCAAATAAAGACAAAAATTTAGTTTTTTAATTACGGAAAATTATTGTGCATGAAAAACTGAGCTAAAAATAATTTACAACTTTCCTTGGTTAACGCCGTGATCTTGAGCAAAAGCATTGTGTATGTTGAACTGTCGGATTTTAAGTAACTATTTAGGTAGTTTTAGTACAATAGCACAATTTAGTAAAATTGTCCTAATATCCAAAAATATTTGTTTCAGGAATTTCAAACCCCAAAAAAAAATATTTCTTTTATATATTGCCTAATCATACAAGTCACTTCCTAAATTTAACCCGTTGAGTATGATACGACCAAATCTGGTTCTGAAACAATTATCCGTTGAGTATGATACGACCAGATCTGGTTCGGCGTTTTTTTCACTTCTTTGACGTTCTCATATTTATTCATAATTATCTAATTGTTTTACAAAATGATATTTCAATATTCTATATTCGAAATTTCAATGCAATCATTGTGCAGTTGTTCTTTTTATGATTGGTGTAGTAGTTTCGTAGTTATAGTACTTTAAGGTCGATGTCGCCGAAAATCCTGCAAAAGAGACAGATGCATCCATGAAAATACCCATTTATTCCAAGGGTTAAATAATATGTACATATCTTATAAATTCTGTTGTAGAAGTAGAGTTTAGTCGTTGGCGCTAATTGTAATATAAGCCTTCGTAAATCAATAATAGAATTGTATACTAAAATCGCAAATCAAATAATTGTACTACAATCCCTTTTAAATCCCTTCCAACGCTCTACAGCAGTTTGTTTTTAACACTTCTAATGTCACGGCACGAACGAGGAGAAATGTACACTGGTACGGGACCAGCATGCAGCACAGCCATGAACGACGTGGACCTGAAGAAGTCACTCTTGCGAGGAGATTACAACAGCAACTAGCTAATGTTGTTGGCCTTCAATGTCAGAATGACTGAACTGGATTTTTGCACTCCTCCAATGCACTGGAACATAATGTTGCATAACTGGGCACCAAAGATGCTGAAATATTATTTAAATGCCTTTCAGAATTCACTTCCAGATTCCAATCACCTCGCTCTCTGGAGCTATTCAAACGATGGTTCATGTCTCCTTTATAGCACTACCCCTTGCACACAATATATTTTATCTGGCTGCAAGTCGGCCCTAGATCAAGGCCGGTGCACCTTCCGCCATGACAAAGTCTTCTCTTATTCGCGAGGTAATTAGCCTCTCAGTGGCTCATGCTAACAAGGGTCTAACATTACCCTCCAAACTCCCAATACGGTTTGTGCAAGATGGTTCTAAAGGCAAAAAACATTCCACTCTAAAACCTTTGTTAATAATTAATCAAGAAAACTTCAGACTGACTTCTAGAGTCCAATTTGGTTTGTAACTAGTAGCATTTCCCTGAAACGCTCGGATGCACGGCCCTCCGTCCAGATATAAGTCCTTACCCCCTATCTCCGAAGAAGGCACGGAAGTCGGATTGTTCAATTAACTGTTCCAGAGGAATCAAATAACACCAAAGACCATGAATACAAACTAAGTAAATGCCACGATCTATAATGATCTTTTAAAGATCTTGGTTTCTCTAGAAAATATATCTAAAATTTTATGGTTTCGAAGGGCAAGTAAATGAAATGCTCACAAGTTGCAAGTCAACTGCCCTAAACCTACCGCAGCCGGTTGTTAGTCCAGAGTCCCCCGCTCCCCCCCCCCCCCTTATTATTAACAAAAGTGTTCGAATCGCCTCCCAAAAAGTTTAATTATTTGGACAAACGAGGCCTTCACTCTACAACAAGGATATTATTATACAATCTTCGCTTAGCAAAATTTTCTGAAGAATTGTATATTGCTAATTTCAGATTACAGCGAATCATGCCAAATCTCAACAAAAAAATCTTGAAAATCACAGACGATTCTACTACGTGATTATTGAACATAAACATTTTTTTTTTCAGATAACGTCGCCATGTTGCAGTAACATTAATGCTCTTGTAAATTGCTAAATTATGATAAGATTTTTTTTAATAATAATATTTTTGGAACCCTTTCTCTGTATTGAGAAAAATCACAGAGTGGAATCATTTACTGAATAACAACAGTAACGTTTCTCTTAGATTAAATTCATCCTCTGGACTGAATATCTAAAGAAATTATTGACTATGGTATATTGACATTCGAGGCAATATTTTGTAAATAAACAAATTAAAATAGTATGAGATACTTATAATATCTTTTATTTACATAACCTACACGGTGAAATAAAACTACCGCATCGACTAGATCCTTATATTTATACTATAAAAATTCAAGATTGATAATATCTATAATAGATAAAATTTGTCATAAAAAACAAGACGTTTAAAATCTATTTCGATTACCGTATTCGTAAGGCATTCACCGTTTTTTCTATGCTCTTCAGTTTCGACGGACTGAGCGATTCTTTAAGTAAAGTATAGAATTGGTCTTCGGTGGCGAGAAGACGCATTAAATCTTTCGCTCGCGCTCTCGTATCCGGCATGGCGTCCGTGAGCAAATCGGCGTTGGCGCGTAGCAAGCGATCTCTCAAGTCGCGGGGCGAGGCTAGCGTTTTGCCCGCCCCGAGCCTCGCTACGATGGAGTAGAGCAGTCGTGCGCCGGCTCCCCTGACCACGCCGCTGCGGTGCAGGCAGCCCCGGGCCAGGATGAGCGACAGCGCCTTGCCGCTGTTGATGTTGCAGCATATCTTCTCCAGCGCTTCGGCGGCGTCGGCTCGAATGAACTTGTTGGTGTCGGCCGTCCGATCGAGCAGGGGTATCATGGAGTCCTCCGCTTCCGTCTCCAGCAGTTTGCCGTGCGTTGCGAAGATGGCGCCGGACGTCGCGCACGCGTTTCTCGCAACCTGGCTGCGGAGACAGCGCACCTGATTGGAGACGCCGCGTGCGATGGCACGCCAACTGCTCGCGTTCGCCGATTCGTCGTTCAGCAACAGATGCACGAGCTTCAGTCCGTTTATTATATCCTCCCACTCTTTACTCTCCAGCATGACGGTGCATTTTGCCATTAGCTCGCGGGCTTTGGCCGACATAACGAGAGATTTGCGGTGTCCGTTCGGCGGTTGTATTTTCTTCGGCGGTTCTTCGAGGGGTGCCTCGGCTCGTTTTTCCGGCGGCGGCGGCGTAACGCGGCGAACCGGCGTTGCGGGATTCGTAAAGGTATTTTCGGTTCGTTCGGGACTTTCAGGAATGGAAATATTCGACCTCTGGGATAACGTACTAGATGACCGAGTGTTAGATTTTACGCTTTGCGCTGAATTCGCCCTCGTTTTTGTGCGTTCTTCGAAATCATCGGAATGAACCGACGATATCTCTAAGACGTTGATTTCATTCGGTTCTTCCTGAGGTCCGTCTGCCTCGTCTTTCCCCTCTTCTTCCTCTTCAGCGCTATCCTCTTCCGCAGCTACGCTATTTTCCGCTTCCTCGTTCGATTTATCCGAACTTGCCTCTGATTCTTTGGATTCTTTTGAATGTTCGCTCCCATCATCTGAATCATAATCTTCGACGCTGACATCCTGCTCTTTGAATGATTTGACGGTGATCTCCAAACGATCGGATTTATGCTCTCTTATTGTGGTGGTGTAAGACTCTTTAGTACTGAAATCTTCTTCATCTTTCGTTGAGTCCGATGAGTCCCCTTTGTTCAGTATGTCAGGGAAAGAGAGTTGAGGAATGCGCGGGACTTCTTTTTCATTGTTGTTGAATTTATTTCTGGAAACAAAAGAAAAAAGAATTTAAGAATCCTCTATTTTTACCTCTAATCCTCCATAGTGATAATATATTTCCGATACAATTGTGTTTTACTGATAAGCTTGTCGATTTGTTTGCCTACTTGTCCTGTTAATTAATTGTCAAAATTGGTATCTATGCCTTCCTTGTCTTATCGCTAGCCTTGATTATGCAGGGTATTAGGTTGCTCAATGCCATTGTACGTTTTTGCAACCCTTCTGCGCTGGCGACATGCAGGTGGCGCTGATAGCATTAACATGTGAAACTAATAGCAATTTCTTTAGCCATCTATAATAACATTGGTAATAAAGGTTTTTTTATAAAGTAGGATATTAGGAATTTAGGGATATGAAATGCTTTTTCAAAGACACTTGAAAAGTAGAAACCATTGATGTGTTTCTGATATTAGACGGGACGTGGTTCCGTTGTCTAGCTGCAAGAATGGTGATAGAAAATATGAAAAAAAGAGGAATTATGAGCAGAAATTGCAATTTTGCTGTCCTGACTGGAGCGGAAGGACCGAAGACCATGACTTCGTAATGAGTGAATTTTTCGGTTAGGTAGGAGTGAGCGGTTGGATTGCCGAGGATGTTATAAAGAAGAGAAAGAATATGCAGGTTTCTACGTTCACGCATTTGAAGACAATGAAAAGTTGTAGAGGTAGTTATTCATGCGAAATGCCAATGCAAATTACTCTCGCTTAAAAAATGGCAGTGTCATGAAATTTAGTATAGTGTCAGATCATAGTATCCTACAGGTGCACATTGAGTAGATTAAAAAAAAACGAAACGTATCATTTATAATTTTTATAGAAAAATACTCGATTTTTTCTTTAAATCTTAAAAACCTTCATATCTTAAAACATTTTCTTTAAATCTTAAAACATTTTATCAAGTCTACTTAGCAGTAAAGAGAATTAATAGGGAAATAAAAACAAAAACTGCATAATACCTATCTGGGAAGGAGAGAGGGTATGGGGACGAATCACGTTAAGTTTGTTCGGGTAGATGATTTTTCATTGACCTTCAAAAAGTAGAAAATGAAGTAGGACTGTTTTTATCGAAGGAAGCTGGTTCCAAAGATGGGCTGCATAAACAGGTAAGATTAAGTTAAGAATGTAGAATTATGCGTGGCTATATTAATTGTTTTATCCTGACTTAAGGATAAAACAATAGGATGACCATTTGTTAGGTAAGTTGTTGAGGACATTAAAAAGCATGGAGAGGATGCGCACTTTTCTAATTTCATGAATCTCCGGTACGTGCTCAATCTTGCGCAGACCAAAGAAGTACCTAATTCAGGATATTTTAACTGGTCTAATTTGTGCTCTCGTTTCTATCCAGGTAAGCAAACTATGAGTAATCCAATATGGGTAATAACAAGGCCTGATCAAAGTTAAGTTTTATTTCTACTGGCAGGAACTTCTGCAGCCGTCGGAGGCTATGGAAGCCGAAGTGGATTCGTCTACTAACTTCATTAGTTTGTGCCTGCCAAGCAATAATTGTCGAGGAGTAAACCAAGACTTTTTACAACAAAGACTTTTACACTTCAAAGTCATTTATTTTCAGTGCTATATTCATAAATCGCTTCTTATCGTTTTTATTAGAAAATGTCATGATGATGTATGTAACCATAATGCATCTTGTAGCTTATATTTGGTTGAACCCACATGGTAGAGAAACAGAGCGTACTGCTGGTCAAATCGATTCTTTGGACCAACGAACCATATGTGACTTGGTTTTTTTTCCGTTATAGCCAGCGACTTTTCAGCGGGTGGGCATAGAAATAAGGATTATTTTCGATTGCGAGCGACCACCAAGAATCGCACTTCGCCAAAAAATAAAATGAATATTTTTTGTCGTTTGCAAAATTATAAATAAAGATTACCAAAAAAAATAATGTGCAGGCATGCGTTTATTTTACGATACTTGATACTTAAGAACGATATCATAATTTCAAGTGGTTTAGACCTAGGTGATACCATTGATTTTATAGGATACCATTGATTTTATAAAATCAATGGTGATACCTTTAGAGATGATTTACTTTTATTAAAAATCCTTTCATCTATGAAGAAATCCATTTTAATTAGAACTATTACAATTTAGCCACATAATAAAAGAATCCTATCAGGTGTAAATTTCTATTGTTATTTAAAGACACGTAGGAAGCGTTTGAATTTGTTTCCACCTGTTGAGCGGTGTAGTCCCCGTATATGTGCATCACCACTATCCAACAAGATCCCGTAGCATGCTACGTTCGGTAAGTCATGCATTATCCAAGTCGAAGAGGCTAGCCTATATCGCCGGCCCAGCGGTTTACAATAAACTCAGCGAGCATATTAGGCAGGCGCAATCTCATGACGTGTTTAAGAGACGCCTTAAGATTTACCTCACAGATAAGGCGTTTTACTCACTGTAGGAATATTACTCGACTGAAGTCTAAAATGCTTTGGTGGCTATAGTGTTTAATGATATCTTTGCATTTTGTCTTGTATTTCCTCTTTTTACATTATTATTGTGTTTTTTTTACGTTTTTAAGCTATTGCATAGCTTTTATCGCGGGCCTAGGCCAGCGCGGCGACCGAATGAAGAAATTTGTTAACGAAAATTAATGATTTTAAACTGATAATTACGTCTAAACGAGTACTGCTTACGATTCGAAAAAAATATATGTTAAACAAGAACATTTTCCTAATATTCTTAGCTTTGAATATTTTAGATTTTGTTTATATTACATAGTGTAATTAATTTGTGAAATTAGGTCTAACCGAACACAAAAAAGACTACTACGCAAATACTATCTGGCGTATTATTATAAAACCTGCACCATTTTAAAGATAATTTAATTATCTATCTTTTTATCTACGAATTTTTTCGAATAATCCGGTTTTTTTGCTTTATCGAATAAAAAATTCGTGCGTGGCGCTCTATCGGAAGACGTTTAAATTATTCCGATAGAGCGCAGTTATCTGATATCAGAAAAAATAAAATAAATAAATAATTATAATTTTATAAGTTGTTAAAAATGCCATGCAATAGCTTTACCGCGGCAGTCCCCGAGTGCCACACGTATTTTATGTTTATTTTTATTTTTTCTTTAAAAAGAAAAAAATATATTGTATGGATGTTTGCTAATCTGTATCTGACTTGTACCTATACCAGTATACCATTAAAATGAATATGATGGAAATTACTCAATTACTCAATATACTGCTTAATAAGGATATTTAACCAGATTCGAGAATATTGATATTTATCACTTAGGTACCTGAAAAAATACATATGCTCATTATATAAAGCGTTTAATCAATAATCTCTTATTTAGACAATTTATATTTTCATTGCAGGCATCTATATATTGAAATATGTATTTGTATGTACAGCCATATTTTATAATATAGGTTTTAACATTATAAGTATATATTATTTACAATAACATGCAAATTAAGAAATTTACTAGGTACCCAATAATTTAACACCTACTGTTAGGGACTGAGCTAAATGTAAGCGGTGGCTGAGGTGCAGGGACCGGCGTTCGTAGAACACGCGTTCTTTCATTAGCGTACATACCTATACCGATTACTGTCGAGTAGCACAGGGCGAGTGATGTCACAGCACTAATGTATGCGGTGGGAAGACCGAATGCCGGTCCCCGCACCTCAGCCACCGCTTACATTTATCTCAGTCCCCAACTGTACCTAACACCATTCCTCTCCTCGTTTTCCCTCACCCTAAAAACAACGATGTATATTATCTTGATGTTTTTAGTCTTTGTTGAATCACAGAAAATCACTATATTTTTTTGTTATTTGAATTACCGTAGGAAACAGTTTATCGGATAGCTGCACCCGTAGTTATAATTTTATCTAGGAACTTGTAGCGCTGTACGTTTCCAAAAAAAAATCTAATAATAATAAACAATATATGTAGGTAGGTAGCCAGTAAAAATCTGACGAGCCTTCTTAACGAACCACTAAAATTTCGTAATGAAAAATCGGAAACGAGACTGATTGCTGCGAAAACTCCAGCATCGAATGAAAAAACTCCACATGATTTTAGTTTTTTAAAGTTACCTACCCTAACTGTAATTGACAACCTAAGCCGCGCGGCCGATGGCGTTTTCATACATTTCGTAGTATCTCGTTGGCCGCCGCCACGCCGCGAGTGCGCGCCCCGGCAGATAATGTTGGCTCATACAGGTACATATGTAGGTAATGTTGGCACATAAGGCACATGTAGGTACACAAAATACGACAACGTTGGTATACAAAGAAAACGACATTGAAATTAATATTTAACGACCATGTCAATAATAATCAATCGTGTACGTTCGCGATCGCCCTGACACACAAACAAAAGTAGATATTTTAGATACGAAATTATACCTAGTAAAATAAATTATAATATTTGGAAAGTTCCACCGTTCTGACAGTGCTCAGATAATTTGCCCATAGAACAAGTGGTAACTTATTTTTAAAACCGTTTTATGAAAAACTAAATACCTATAATGCATTCGTAAGTGTGCTAAGAAAATGTTTTTTTTGTATGAATATATTGTGATATTTAACTATTGATAACTCTTGTTGAAGTCTTAAAACCAAATGGTGTTAAATGTTTAAATCAATTAAGGTCATGATTTAATTTTAATTCTTTTATTTTGGAAAAAACACGGTGCAACAAGTTGGCAAACGTATTAAATTTACTGTTACACCGAATTATAAGAAGCGTTGAGCACGATGCGCCATCTAGCGGTAGGTAAAATATTGCTAATAAACAATATTAGCGATATTTTACCTACCGCTAGTTGGCGCAGCGCGCTCAACGCTTCTCAAACTTTTTTTTTTTAATAGATAAGATTTTTTAATAGATCTGATTTGCCCCCTTCAAGGATACTGGTAACAAAAAACTCACGGTGTAGAATGGACAATGGGTTTGGATATTAATTAGACATTATATTAACTGTCCCTATTTTATCATAATTAATTAATTTCTTTTGCTTGTTTTGATGTACCTACAATGTTATTACTTCCCTTAGCGGCCATCTTAAAGAGGATTATATAGTGATCTGTAATTGAATTTTAGTATAGGTACTATGGTCAAGATTAAGTTTTTGGTTCGAACCATGACATGATCCATACAACTGCTGCTATTGTTATAATTCGCGAGGTCGAAGACCATGTAGCATAAAGACGTTTAGATATTTCTCAGATTGTGGATGCAGAGTTCCTGCTATAGAGATATTCAAGTCACCGCACAAAAACAAATTTTGAGTATTTTTATTAGCGCATAAAAGTGTATTAAGGCTTTCTAGGAAGTAATTGATATTATTTACAGATGGGCTTCGATAAATAGCAAGTCGACTGGTGGCTTCATCTATGTTTATTTGCAAGCAATTTGCTTCAGGGGAAGCTATTTCGTGTACCAATAAGAAGCTGAAGCTTTCTTTGATATACAAAACAATGTCATCATGGAATATGCTTCTCTTGTAAAATTTACCATTCCAAGTTTCGTTGAGTATAATTACGTCAATGTCTACATTGAGCAAGAAGATTACTATTAGCTTCACTACTAGAAGATCTACACTACTAGATTATTAGAAGATCCACTATTAGCTTGACTAGATTCACAGTTTGATATATTTTTTTATTTTTTATTTATTTATTTATTACGGCAATGTACAGAATTTTCAATAAGCGTGACCGGAAACGCAGGTTACGCGAAGGCGTGACGCGAAACTAAAACCGGAAATTAGATCGTGTAAACGAGACAGAGCAGTACGTCAGAACGGAATGTGAAATTAACGGTTGTCACTTTTCCGCATTAAAACTACCTACTGAAGATAAAGCAGCTAAATCTAACACCGCACGAAATGTGTTCAAATTTATTCGGGTGTCTATAAGCTCGACAGGTAGTTTTGGTGCGGGAAATTCGACGACAGTTCATTTCATATTCCGTTCTAACGTATTGCTCTGTCTCGTTCGGTTGAAATAAGTTCCCCGTTTCTTTGTGAACTAACACAAAGAAACCCAATCGCGCCCAATATGTAGGTACTATTGGCACCATCTTCTAGGTGGGCATTTGTAGCATCACGCAGTCAAACACTGAGGCGGTCACCGATCCCAGTATTGACCGCGCCCGCCGCTGCCGAGGAGAACTGGTGTCAACGGGGCTACGGACGCTACTCTACGGACGACTTAAAACCATTCTCACATATAACATCCGCACTTCTAAAACATTGATCTCATTAAATGTGAGTTCTGATGCATACATAAATGTTTGTTGCAATAATATTTTGATTACCCATTTCTGCGCGACAAGAAATGGTTGAAGAATCGTTTTGGCACATTCTTCATAACCAATATAGAATACCTAGTATAGAATAATAATAAATAGAATAATAAAGAATAAGAAGAATAATAAATAGTAATAGAATGGACTTGCATAAAGCATAGGTAGGTAATACGTCAATTTGATAGTGGTTCGGTCAAATATGTTGGGGGATACCTAAACACATAGCCAAGTTGTCTATTTTTGTGGATAAATAATCAATGAGCCCAGGCCAGCTGAGTTGTCGAGTATAACAATAAGATATTTAATCGATTTCACCCTTTCTTCGCTCAAACATTGCTTAAATTATAAATGATTTTGTGAAGGAATACTAAATCGTGGTAGGTACGCCCTTCGGTCTGCCAGTGAGGTGATGCTATGGAAACTAACGCTGTCTGCATGGTTATCGGATGTCACGTAGACCATTCAAATACTTTAGGAATATACTCTGAATACGTTATATTATGTTTACATGGATGCCATATAAGTAAGGGCTTTCACACTTGTGAGCAATATTCAAGATGCGGTCTAATATAAGCGTGAACAAGTAAATATATTAAAAGGAATAAAAAACACGACTGCCGTTACAAAAAGTGAACTACTATATTTAAAATATTTTTTTTTACAGTTGTTTTATGAAATATTTGTGGCTTATGTATTTAATCATATAGATACATATACGGTTTAGTAATGTACTCAATCGGCACTTCCATTTGAAACTAAACACGATATATTTATGTTAATTTATTGATATTTGGAGATTTGGACATTTAGACAACTATTTACTTGATATTTTGACAGTTAAGGTATCCTATGACACCCGGGCAAATATAACGGTTCTAACAATATCACATACTTCAAAAACAGTTCGAGCGATTAAAAGTTATAGTGGAATAAAGAAACGGAAAACATACATAGATGAAACCTGAACACATTACACTTCTTTTTTGTTGGACAGTCGTGTAAAAAGCGTTTTAACGACTAAAAATAAACATATTGGCGAACAACTTGACATAGGAAGGTGCTGATCATGCAGGGATTAATGAGAACCCATTATATGGGCCTGCTGTCTAAAAGCGAGTCTTGCAACCAATGACCATGGTCCAGTACCACTACTGACCACTAGCCACAGCAATCCGGCGAATTATAGAGTGTAATACAATAGACTCACCGAAATAGCTAGCGTTAGCTAAAAATTTGGATGGTAGTATATTTTTAATGTAGTATTTTTTTTGCATTAAAGAAAACAAATATCCATTTTTTGTGAAAATATGTTTGACGTGAAAGCGTCTTTAAAAAGATTTCTATGCTTTGTTGTCCGCAAATATTAAAGTATATCTCGTGGTCCGTGAACTGCAGCGCGAAGTAGCGTGTATATTCTAAAACATAAACCATCGTTGGTTGCTAAGCGAATTCAACTTGCCAGTTTGTGTGCCACGTCATCGAGCAGAGAAGGGGGGGGGGGGGGGTTGAAATTTCTCTCTCGCGACCAAAGAATCAGTCATAGCTCCGCAACGGAAACAGTTACAGAAGTGATTCTTACACGGTCGTGTAGATTTTGAAGTTTTCTAAAATGTGAGCTGACCTGAATACAATTTTAGTCGTCAAGTGAAAAGCTGAGCTTCGCGAAAAGTTGTGAAGACGTTTTCGCGCAAAACATTACGGTAGTGTAGCGTTACTACCCACCCAAATTTTTATTTCATAGATTAGTAAATGCAAAGGAAGGCGCTTTATCTAAAAATAGTAATCACTACATAGAAAAATATTAGACAGTTTTTTAATAACAGTGTGCTGCAACAACAAGTAAGCACAGCATTAGATACAAATTTTTGATTGAAAGAAGAGGTTTTTTTTTATCGCAAAGTGGTTTTATTCCTGTATGTACTTACTTACAGTGCCTCTATCGTCGCAAGTTTTTAGCGAGGAGTGGCAATGTCTCAGACATTCCTCACCTCTTTCTTTATCATTCTAATATTTCCTACATAATAAGATGCAGGAGATATAATCTAAATGTAATCAGCTCTTCATATTGACGATCCCTAATTGGCTGCCATCATTTAGTTAGTTAATTTTGACAAAAAAAAGTGTTGTGTTTAATTGTGGCATTTAAGTTAAAACTAACAAGACTTTTTTTCAATACCTTTTAAATATAAAAGTAAATAAAATAGACCTACCTACCCAGGTTGTAAGTTTCTTGTCGATCGATTTTGACGTAGTTTATGTTCACAGAGTTTGAGCATTTTGAGAACGAACATACCATACATAATTCTATTTAGCATGAACAAAACTACTCACAGTTTTGATAATGGAACTAAAAACAGTTTTGATAATGGAAACGCAACTCAATTATTGACAAAATAATTTTGTTTTTGGTTGAGCATCCTAGTTAATAAACCTTTTCTTTATTATATAGCCCAGATATTTACAATCGAGCTTAAGTCAGGTGACTATTTAAACCTTTTC
Organism: Micropterix aruncella; assembly: GCA_944548615.1. Classification (NCBI taxonomy): domain Eukaryota; kingdom Metazoa; phylum Arthropoda; class Insecta; order Lepidoptera; family Micropterigidae; genus Micropterix; species Micropterix aruncella. The sequence goes on along the minus strand of OX155953.1, from coordinate 8,249,222 downwards.
TTTATATCCCAGAGGTTTTCAATCAGTCCTAATCAGGTTAGGTGACAAATTTTTAAACCTTTTCTTTATTTATAGCCCACAGATTGTCAATCGGGCTTAGTTCAGGTGATTTGCCGCTATCATAGTACGGTAATATTACGAAGTTCAAAGATTTTAAATTTATTTTGAGAAATTCATCATGTGAAAAATTCAATCTCAATTCAAAAACTGACTCTGGAGCGTAGGAATAAGAAATCCATTCAAAATGTCTGCATGCTTGTCACTATTCATCATCCCTTATATGTTAATTCGTTGTTCGTCCTAACCTGGTTTTTTTTATTATTTAAAATGTATTATGTGTAATGTAACCGCTGCGTCCTCATATAAACAATAAAATAAATAAATAATTCGGATATTTATTTATTTTATTTATTTATTATGGCAATCTACAGCGATTTGCAACAAGTTAAATTTAACACATGAATAAACCCACAGCAAGTTGTGTCACACTTATATGTGATAACCGGTCTCATGCCGCCCAACAAGTGACAACTTGTTTCAGGGCAAACCTTTTAAACATAGTTATATATATTTTTTATGGATGTGGGTAAGTATGTATTCTTTTCTACGTACAAGTCGCGTAGTGTGAGGGGCGACGGTGCGTAGAACTCGTCGCGGTGGTTGGCCACTCCATTGGTGTCGGTGGCGATGACGTCGGCGTCTCGGTGGTTGGCTAAACCATTGGTGTTGGCGGCGATGACGTCGGCGCTGATGCCGTTGGCTAAACCATTGGTGTCGGTGGCGATGACGTCGGCATCTCGGCGGTTCACTAAACCATTGGTGTTGGTGAGTATGACGTCGGCGCTGACGCCGTTGGCTAAGCCATTGGTGTCGGTGGCGCTGACGGGCTTCCTGGCGCGGAAGGCGCAGGGGCAGCAGGCGAGCGCGCCGCGCCACGCGCCCGCGGCCCAGCGGCCGCCGCGCGCCGTCTTCTCGGGATCCGCTCGGACGTCCGCAGCGCGCGACCACGGCACCAACATTGACCGCCGACGACGCCGACGCCGGCGTCCGCGTCCCGTGCGACTACGGCACTTCGCGCCGCGGATACGGCAATCGCTCAAATACGCCAAAAATTGGGGGATTGATAAGCGCGGTATCTGTGAATCTTGACGACGGTTCTGTTACGATCGAATCCGGGTTTCTAGGAGGCATTTTGATGCCTAGTTCGGTGCCAAGAAAACAGATCCGTGCGGATGGGTGAAGGACAGAGGGAGAACAGCAAAATGCAGGCAGTCAAAGAGAACTATCGTAAGACCAACCGTAGTGGGCATTCTCACTGTACAGTATACCGAGTTAGAACAGTAAGCGCACTCTGGAGTGGCAAGGCGTTGCCAGGGATCAGAGGGATACTTAAATTTCTGCGTCGACGGAGTGGCGGCCGTATGACGACGCGCTTTCCCGATTGCTTCTACGATTTTTTTCAACGGCAGTATCAGTCTACTGATAACCAACCCCAAACTCAGTCAATACAAAACCGTAACATGAAATTGTTGTCTGCCAGCACGGAGAGTCATAATAAAACAATTCGATGCAAGAGTGGCTCTTAGTAATATAACATCAGAGGGGCATATTATAATGGTTTACATTATTTTTTAAATAAATACTATCGGCTACCCGATATCGGGTGAAAAGTCGGATGATGGTGTGGTCCGCGATATATTTGATAGACACCGAATCACCGCTACCACCGGAGAGGACCGAGCAAACGACTTCGAACCTGTAACCAGTCGGGAGGTCGGAGAAATCTGGCCATAATTGGTAGCGAGGGCGCTTGGTCTGCCCGCTGGTTTAACTACCCGGTACCCTGCGGTTCGGGTTGGACTCTCGCGGGGTAGTTGGCAAAGCTAGACTTATTTATTTAACAATTAATTACTATAAGACATTGATTTTGCTTACAAAAATAACAGGAACCGAATTGCAAAACCTTGACATTTTGCTTATTTGATTCTGTCACCCAACTGGGGCTAGCCCGTTCTAGGGTGGACAGGACTCTAATATTACAATAAAATATAATAATTAGATAGTGGATTGTCATTGTGTAAGCTTCTACGCTCATCCCACGGCTGAAAGAACGATCACATATCGTTACACCAGCCTGGGGTGACGGGTTTCCCGTTGTAGCCGACACCGCCCATCTATGGCATTGAGCAAATTAATAACTATATAATCAATGCCTCGATCTTTCCTGCCTTGAAAGTTCAAAGATTTTGTTTTTCGGCGTCATTTTACATCAGCTCCGTTAAATTGTGCCGTATACGGCAATTTTCCGAAAAACGCCAACTCAATTTTAATTGTACGGGTTATAATCGAAGCTCGCCGGCTACCGTCCGCCCTCACGTGCTGCGACGCATGCAAATGAGAAAATCGAACCGTTTTGCGATAATGGAAACCGTACCGACCTGTATTATTACATTCCCTACCACATCCAACATGACTTTAAAAAAAAACAACAGTGTTGGTTAGGTCTGTTCATAACGACTCATTTATACTTATCCCACATGTTTAAAATATATGAAAGTCACATGGACTATTTGTGTTTAAAAAAATACGTTAAATTAGGTTTTAGCGAACCGAATTTTATGGTTTTATGTAGATTGTAAGTCGTCCATTTTTAGTTTTTAAACTAAATTTGTCATGTATATTTGAAACAAACGGCCATTTTCGGAGTTTAAATTGAAACATTTCCAAACATCGCATTGTCATAACATTCGTTTCACAGAAGGCTAATTTTTCGTATTTGGTTTTACAGAAATGGTATTTTTGACTTTAATATATTTGAAACGTATGGGGAAAGAATAAAGTACCACCACCATAAGAAACCATGGATAAAAGTCCACCAAAATAGATCACTAGAAAAGGAGCATTCTTAAGCGACTTGATTGATTATAAGAATACGAAACCATCTAAATTTTTATTTAGTAGGTATTATTATACATAATATATACATTCTTATTACATGCTATTAAAGTAATGATACCTAATATTATTTATAAATAGTTCACCACAAAGAAAAAGTTTGCGGTTGGCGGTGTATTAATATTAATAGGACCAAATACGACCACACACCATTATTACCTTATGGAAACAGATATTTCTTTAATGGTTGCCATTAGGGATGGTCTGTAGTTTTTTTATACTATGTCCCTTCTTGTTTGCTAAGCAAAGCGGGCCTAAAAAATGAGGGGCCTTGATTCAACATTCAGAAAAAAATATTTATAAAGGTACAATAATGTGCGAATTAATGTGAACACGACAAAATGTGCAACAAAATTTTCGACATGTATTTATTGGCTATTACAACGTAAAGGATAGCCTGGGGAGAACTGGGCCACTTTTTATTTAGCTATTTTTAATAATTTTATGGTTATAATTGCAGAAATAAAATGTAAGCATAGCGCATTTTTATTATTTATTTAAAATTAATTACTATAAAACATTGATTTGCTTAAAAAAATAACAGGAACCGAATGGCAATTGATTCTGTCACCAACTGGGACTAGCCCGTTCTAGGGTGGACAGGACTCTAATATTACAATCAAGTTTGCTTGATTGCTTGATTGCTTACAAATGTACAAGTTTTATAAAAAGCTGATAACACTAAATTGCCCTAAAATGTGATGTTTAAAAAAAAAATAATAATAAAAGATAGTATAATAAATAAAATTCAATTCCATTATATAATCGACAATTCCATTATATAATCGGCAATATCGGGGGCCGGGCTCCGAGCCCGGCCCCCCACCACCGTTATAACCTAAGCAGTGGCGGCAGCGGTATGCGGCCTACCCGCAAAACAACGGATTGACAGCTCTTCAGTCTATCCTGGACAACGGCGGCTACAACGTCACCGAAACGTCGGGTGCTACAAATTTCACGCGGTAAATTTGTAGCACCCGACGCTGGAGAAATCAGCCATCGAATTACAAAATACGTTAAGTAAAAAAAAAACAATAAAAAAAAGTAATAATACAAATACGAAATATTTAAGAAGGCGTCTTTATTGTCGAACAATAAAATGAATCAACGTACATTCTTTTGCAGTTGAGGCTTAGGAGTTGGTTTTCTATTTTTAGAAGAAATTCTTCTGTCAGAAATCTCATTTTTCTCCGGTGTGTCAGTTGTAATCATCGCTCGTCGTTTTTTCTTGTGTGGTCTAATCTTTTTCTTGCGAGGGAAATCAACTCTGCCGAAGTCGATGTTTGTGTAAACGTTGGTGACTGTGTCGACGCTAATTGTTGTATCGGAATTGACGTTGACGGCCGCGTTTCGAAATGTCTAGTAGATTTCGATGGCTGCATTGTGAAATGTTAAGTTGATGTTGATGGCTGTAGACAGGGGCGGATCTATATAAGGGCTTTTTGGGCTGCAGCCCAGGGCCCCGTGGATATAAAGGGCCTCAGCCTCCATTGAAAACAATGGACAATATTGTGAACCGAGTTCCTATCGAGGCTAGTGCCTTGTCAATAGGTAACTACATAGTAATGAATGTTTGTTTAAATTTTACTTATGTTAACTAGCTTTACATTTAATATCAATACTTGCTTAACTAAGCTACTAATTAAGATAATATTACAATTAGTATTAATGTTGTTTAGTTTAATATTGTTTAGTAGCAATAGCATTAGTATTAATGTTGTTTAGTAGCAACGTTTTCTTACGCTAATCGATTTGACTATTTTTAGTAAAAAAGTTAAATATCTTACAGTTGTGTTTGTGTGTCTGTCATATTAAACAAATAAAATATTGTATTGTGCTCTTTCTTTCCTATATTGTGTACCTAGTGACCTAGACATCATTATCAAAAAAGTTTTTTGACAAAATGGCAATTAGTTGATTAATTAGGCAGGCCCCCAAGTAATAGTTAGCTCAGGGCCCCAAACGCACGGTTCGCCCCTGGCTGTAGATCTTCAATTGACTCTCTGGCTTCTTCGACTCCCTGGTCTGGTTCATTAGTTATTACTCTTTGAGTTTTTGTTTCCATTGGCGTATCTGTAAATTCGATTTCGGTAAATATACATCTTCCTTTTATATATATGTTGCATTGTCCTGCAATTACAATATGGAAAACCTTATTAAAAGCCCTATTATTCATTTTATATCCTACACTCAGTTTGGAATGGGGAGAACTGAGCCACTGGGCCACTTCTCCCCGGTGTTATATGGCTCACTTCTCCCCAACGATAACCTATATTTTGTACACCTAAAAAAACGCTTTGGAAATGCAAACTAAAAACTTTCATTATAGTAACAAATAATATAGTTATAGCACTTACCTATAAACAAGAAATCACAATCGTGTGAACAGCGTTGTACTTTTGAGATGAAAAACAGTGTCATGCGAAATAAAATCTTTAGGCGCCGGAACAAACCTAACAATCGTCCTGTCGAAACCGCACTTGTTAGTTGACTGTCAATCAGGAGTTTCCATAATGATCATTATTGAAATTGGCGCGGCCAGATTAGCTACTCTTCTTCTAGCAAAATAATGTGATGGCTCACTTCTCCCCAGGTTACCCTCATAAGATGGACATATTATTATTATTTTAACAAATATAATATTTTCCAATAGCTTGAACGACTTTTTGGAGAGGTTGGGTTTGGAATCCATGAGATTCTTGCAGCTTTAAATGATTTGTGAGTCCGGTAATCATACTCGAATGAATGCCTCTATCATTTTGTTTCATGGCTATCGAGGCCTGGACTTAACGAAACTCCATAAATTGTCAGCGGAATAAATTTCAGGAGGAGTTCAATGAGTTTCTTTGCCGTTGGTATTTTAGTAATATAAGTGAAAATATTGTCATATTCTCTATTGTAGAAATAATTCTTCGTTATCTCAGATTATGTCATAGAGCTAAATCTTGCTGAATGATCGCTATGCCATAGAGATCAGTTTTTTTTAGAATTTTCATTGTATTTATGGCAGGAAACCATGAACAGTAAGTTCTACGTGCTTATTCCAACAAAATTGTCATTGGATATTGAAAAACTGAACCAAACGGTAAAGTAATCTATCTGCAAAATGTATCCCTATACCATGGTGAAGGTAATGAAGAATTACTTCCAAAATAAATGGCTCATGTCTCGATCGGCAAGGAAACACCGCACTGAAAGCTGATTGACTATTTATGGGTTTTATACGTCCAGGCTTCGATAGGCTAAAATAAAGATGACAGGGCAAGTAATTCAAATGAGGTTTCAAGGATTCGTAAATCATTGAAAACTTTAAGAATTTCATGCCCAAACCTCTAAAAAGTTCATTGAAACTATTAGTTGAAAACATCATCCTAATTAAAATACACAAGTGCAGATAGGTCCATTTAGTTCATGTATTAGTCTTAATGACCAATAAACACATGTTTGTAGGTAATTATCGCGTGTTCACAATAATTCGTACATTACTGTAGTTTGAAATGAGGTAGGTGAACTCCAAATTTTGATATCAACATTAAATTATCGCAATTTCCCTGTCTGCCCAGTTTACAATACAAGCAAAGCAAACACATGTCGCGTGTCTTCAGCACCGGATGGACGAACGGACGGACCACGCAGGCTTGCAATTTGCGAATTGTCCGAGCGCAGGGTAATGTACTCGTAATGTAATGTACTGTAATGTAGTCTATGTATACCCTTATCATCCGCTCGCTAATGGATTCCCTGACTGCCCACCCGCCGTCTGACCTCTTTAACTAATGAAAGGCACTCGGCAATAAAATTAATATTGATGGCTTAAATTTCATGGAAAGTAGCCGGTCAGCTGTATGGCCTCAGGAAGCGTGATAAGCCAAACGGGGCTAGCGGGCAGCCTACAGGGTTAAATGGGAACGGCGAGGAATTAAATGAAGGTGGGCCGTTAAAAGATTAAAATCACCCGCTATTACAAAAGGCAGCGTTTGGTGAAAGAACCTACGTCAGAGGGTTAACTATTGCCTGCCTGTTAAATTTCTTACATTTTAATTTTACAAGTCGAAGAAAATATGTCAAAGTACAAAATTTTCATGTTGGCATTCCATGATGCATCGGAGACGCACCGCAATGGCAGACTGCAAAAAGATCAGGCAGACGGATAACATAATAATTAATTTATATATCGGGCTGACTTTTATGTGTATTGTAATCGACTAACCGAAAGCAGGGTTAGCCCGATCTCTTTTCAGACAGTGTCAGTTAGCTTCTTCTTCTCTCGAATCATCCACAATGGAGTCGTTGCTAGCAATCATTTCGAAGCACGCGTATATGTATAAAACTCGACCTTCGCGGTGGACGCCTGGGCGAGGCGACTGCAAAGTGAGATCGTCGAAAAAGTTGAAGACCTCATTTTAGAGAATAATCGGTGGGCTAAGAAACAGTTAGCCGAGATACTAAGCATCTCAACCGTAAGCTCTACCGAAAGCACGGCTGCGAATAGGTTTCCCGATAGGTGTAAGGTCGACCCGGAAAATGTTTTCCATCGCATTATGACATGTGATGAAACTTGCAAAGCATACAGTGGCAACGACGTGGAAATCGAGCGCATCTTAAATTTAAGCTGTACTTCATACCGGCAAGGCCATGGCCTTCGTTTTCAGTGATGCTGAGGGAATATTAGTAATTGATTATTTGTCGAATAAACCTACGATCACAGGCATTTATTAGGTTGATCTACTTGATATATGCGCCATCCATGCGAAAAGACGTGGACTCATCCGCCATGGTGTGCATTTTTGAAGACAAAGCACCGATTCACAAGTCGCGTGCTACAATCGGTACACTGAAAGATTACGGCTTCGAAATGCTCATCTACGACCGTATTCTCCAGACCTGGCCCCCGGCGATTATTGTCTTTTAAAACCTACGGAAATAGTTTAAAGGCAAGCGATTTTCGACCGATTAAGAGGTTGATACCGCCGTATACAAGTACTTTGATGACAAAGATCCATGATCCAACCTGGTATTTCCATGTGATCGAAGTATAAACGATATGAAAAATGTGGTGAGGTTCGAGGGGATAAGCATGAAATACAAAATTTAAATTTTCAAAAAAATCATTGTCATTCACTGTAATTCCCCGTTTACACGATGGCATGTGACTAGATCCAGTGAATCGGAATTTCGGCGCCAGTTACTCGGTACATGTAGCCGGATCGATCTAGTAAGTCAGTTTGCTATCTATTTTTGACACTAGCGGTCGTGACTGTGGACTATACTGTGAATACATACTAAACAACTATGCCATTGTTCGCGTCAAAACGTAGCGTGGACACTCGACAACAAACTGGCAGCGGCTGCTCGAACGCGTAAAGCCGATTCCAATGATGGAGAAACTACTGGGCCCGAAAATAGTACTGGTGGATAGTCAGCTGGACTGACTTACGAGCGCGAATTTAGCACTGGACTGGGTTGAAACTAGTGTTCACACGAGCCCTAGCAAGTCAGCGCTGGGCCGGGTTATCGTTCTGCCACATTACTGCCATCGTGTAAACGGGATATTAGGCAGAGAACTGTTCTGCCTCCAACTATTAGTACTCAAGCTATAAGATACGCACTGGAATACCAGATTGATGATTATTCAAGCATGAACCGAGGAGCATGATACCAGTGTGGCAACAAAAAGCACTTTTATCGCGACGAATCTAAACGGAAGCGGAAGAGCGGTGCAAGGCAATTCAATAAGAATTTAGTTTTATTTTGAAGCAGGATATTTAGATGTACCCGCCGGAAACCGGATAAGGAAATGGCTTTTGGATATTTGGTCACGTCTACATTGATGATAGTTGATGTGAAGAAAAGCGTCCCATGGTGGTGCATTTCATACAAGCTAAACTGAAATAAAATTGAAATAAAATTGAAATAAAATCTGAAATAAAATTTAATTGAGTTCACTACTTTTTAGGTTTTCATTACTCATCCTAATAGTTACATAGAAAAGACAATATCGATTTAAGATATTTTGGAAAATAATTACAAAATACTTTTCAATATTTGAAATACATTTTTAAAGAGCGTATGAAAAAAATATATATTTATGTATAAGTAATTGAAAAACTACCACCTAAAAGACCCGGGCAATTTTACGCAGTTATACACTGAATAAGTAAGCGACTCTGGATGTAAGAATAACAAAAATGTAAGTGTTAAATTTCACTTTGTCGATATTTTTTTTAAAGGATTAAAATATTTCTTAGCATCTTCTCTTCTTTTATATTTTAGTTGTGATAAGGTGATTTTTGATGAATGATGCAGGTGATTTTTGCTCTGCATCGAATCGCGCTTCGTATTTAGGTACAGGAGCAATTCCGTTTCTTTAGTTTCCTGTTGGTGTGCTATGGTACCTAGTTATTTCCAGTCCAAATGCAGTGTATGTTCAACTACTTGAAGTTAATGGTAAAATTTTCCTTTCTTAAAGGGAGGTGGACGTGTAAGATACGCAATATTATATGTTTAGTTATTTATTTAAGAATTAATTACTATTAAACAATGACTTTGCTTACAAAAATAACAGGAACCGAGTGCCGAAACCTTATGATTATTTGATTCTGTCATCCAACTGGGACTAGCCCGTTTTAAGGTGGATAGGACTCTAATATTACAATAAATGTAGAGTCCTGAGGCTGATATAGGCTTCAGCTAATTTACATACGCATGCCCCAACCCCATCATCACCCACCGCTGATATTTTTAAGGCTGCCACAACAAGGAATTTCGTCTTTACTTAGCTTTGGTTGTGACCTTAGCATCTATGACTATTTTAGGACTTACAGTAGTAAATATAATCAAGTGACAAAAACTTAAACATACAAAAGAAAGACAAAAAAACAAGTATTTGCAGTTTGTAACCAATGATAAAATGTTTAGGAGAATGTGTTGGGGTATTGTAAATATTTATTAGAAATCAAATATAAATAAAGAGTTAGAGTCCAGAGGTTCCCAAACTTCTGTTCTCGTAGACCGCTTTCAAAATTTTACTGATTTCGGTGGACCCCCGCTGACAATTTTTTTCCATATTCCCATACATTTCAATCATATTTTTCACGCCAACGTAGATCCCCGTCGAGTCTCCCGATGACCCCTAGGGGGTCCACCTGGACCACTTTTGGAATCACTGAGTTAGACGATAAGACAAGATAATTCTCAGAGGTAAGATGATATACTTTGGCTCTAACCATATCCAAGATAAAACATGGAGTTTCTATGAAATTCGAACGATGTGACCGTGTGACCCCCGAAAACTTCGTGGGGGAGTTGCCCCCTTGACCCACCTCTGGTGGTAGCGCTTCTTATTTGTGTATTAAATTAATACTAGTAAGGAATTCTGTTTTGCGTGTTTGTGGCAACCCTGGATGCATCGGCGCCACGCGCTTATCGCCCGCATGACCCAACACCGGCTCAACACGGCAAATCGTGAATCGCGTGACGCTTTGTTCGCCGTGACTCTTGCTCGAGCGAAGGGTCACCGCTTGCCGCTGCTTCTACTGTTTCACTTCCACGAAACGACCATTCATAGTGCCGCGCCGCGTCGCAACCATATTGACATCTTATCTGGACAACATCAGCATTAATTCAATAGAATAAAATAGATATGTAGACATGTTTTCAACAAATATGTATTTCGCCAGAGCGGTGAAGCATAACTACATAGAAGCCATAAAAGCATAGTACACTTTTATCGTTTCATTTTATTTTGATGTGAAAACGTATGTAGTTCTGTTTGATAGTCAGGTAACAATTTACGATGCAACGAGCTTATGACGATAATCCGGTGAGTAGCCGGATATATTTATGGATCGAGAAAACAAATGTAGTATTTTGGGATACCTAAAACCATTATCTTACCGTTTACTTTTTTAATCGTAAATAGTATGAGTATTCTTCTTTATTGTCCTTTATGTCATTGATCAAATTCAAAATGAAATACACCAAAATCATAGCGATGCGTATCAAAACATAAAAAAATATGATTATCGCTATTAAAGTCTTAATAGCTTAATCGCGTGATTGCGTGGAGCTTAAATGCTATTTTTGAGGCTAGTTTAAATTCAATTTCACTGGAAATATTATTTATCGAAATGCTATGCTCATCATATAAACGTATTATTGTATGTATAACCTATCTATTATCTACAATCTCGATATAAATTTATGGTACCTACCCACAGATGATATATTTCACGAGTTACGAACTTAGGATAATTTAGTGTGGCTACATTTGTGGATTGAAAAAAAAACAAATGTATCTTGGGAAACCTAATACATTTGATAAGAAGCTTTTCCAAAAAACCATTATTTTTTAAATATATTGATATAATTCTATGGAACCTACATATGATACATTTCATCTGATACGAACTTATTATACATTTCATGAGCCGATAATTTGATGAGTAGCCGGCTACATTTATGTATCGAAAAAAACAAATGTCGTATTTTGGGATAAGTACCTAAAACATCTCATAACCTTTTTCAGAATATGTAGCTCTACCAAAAAACTATTATTTCCGAATATCTCGATATAATGCTATACAACAAAAATATATTACATACAAACTAAAATAAATAGTTTAATACAATAAAAGCAAAAACATTTTTAAATATTATTATTTACTGTATCAAAATCTCTGGATACCCATTTAAAGCATCCTATTTATCAAGTTAAATGGATAAATTATGGAAATAATACGAGATGATTCTATAACAACTATTAAAGGATTCCAGGGAAAAACGATCAATGTCAATTTTGTATTTTAAGATGAGATACTTTTTTCTGAGGTATACATTTATGTAAAATTATCTTTTTTAGAATCCCTAAATAGATTTTTTTTTGTATTGTAATAAATAGAAATTTATGTGAAATAATTTTTTTAGAATCCCTCAATAGCCTCAATATATATTTTTCTTACTTAATCAAACATTGGCTAAAAGGTCTTATTTAGGATTAGGAAATTTTAAAAATGGAAATACCAAATTTTCAAAAAGTTGACATTGATCGTTTTTCTCCGTAATCCTTAAATTGTTTTCCTAAGTAGAAAACTCACGTGTGGTAGCTTGTAACGACATTGATTGAAAATAATCTATTGATTCAGTAGTTTGCGATTTTTTTTTGTAGCATGCGTGGCAACAAAAGTGTAGATGAGACGTTTACTTTTTTACTCGTAAATAGTATGAGTAGTGTCATTTATTCTCCTTTATTTCATTGATCGAATTCAAAATTAAATACACCAAAATCATAGCAATGCGTATTAAAACATAAAAAATATGTTTATCGCCATTAAAGTCTTAATAACTTAATCGCGTGATTGCGTGGAGCTTAAATGCTATTTTTGAGGCTAGATTGAATTCAAGTTCACTGGAAATATTAATTATCGAAATGCTATGCTCATCATATAAACGTATTATTGTATGTATAACCTATCATAACATAACAATGGATAACTGTTGCAGTTAAAAAGACCTTATGGTAATGTTTCCTATGATTATGTATAATTGTGTAATATTCTGGAATAAGATTATTGAGGTACACTTTTGTCACATTTACAACGATCGTCCAGCGCCATTACTATCTACACTAGTGTGACAAATCACAGAACAAGGTACGTCTGGTATAATTATTACCTACAGTCAATCAATCCTAAACTATTACTATTTTAGAAGTATCCTTGATTTAGAATGGAATATTCGTTGCTTCTGCTACGTCATGCTACGACTCGTAGCTAAGTAGCTATGAATAACTATGTAGCTACGAGTGGGGCACTTTCATGTAGGCACATCAATTATTTATAAGCAGACATTTCCAGCTTCGTATGGGAAGAGTTTCAAAATTATATTTTTGGGATGAGATTACAATGGCGAACAAAATTTTAATCGATTCCAGGACAAAACTTCGGGTTTTAAAAAACCCGTATTTCTTGATTAGAATCAAGAAATACGAATAAAATATTATTTAACTTATTTAGTGAGTTATTTTTTGTGTTAGCCATAATATTCCAACTATTTGATTGATTTTCGAGCGGAATGTCTATGAAATTTCTATGGTAAGTATGACCTGATTCTACACCCAGGATTGGCTCCCGACAAGGCTACTCCTCCACGGTCGACGGATTAGACACGAAAATTTGTACACGCATTCAATTATGATAGCCTATTTTAAATTTTACCATGACATTGCTACTGCACCCAGGGTTGGCTCCCGACGAGGGGTCTCCTCAACGGTTAACAGCACAGACGAACAATTTTGAATACGCATTCAATTATGATAACCCGTTCTAAGTTTCACCATGACAGGCCGCTGTACCGAGGGTTGGCTTCCAACGAGGGGACTCCTCAACGGTCAACAGCACAGACACGAAATTTTGTATACACATTCAATTACGATAGAATGTTTTAAGTTTTACAATGACATGGCTGCTGCAGCCAGGGTTGGCTTGGGACAAGGAGACTTCTCAACGGTCAATAGCACAGACACGAAATTCTGTATAGCTTTCAATTAATAAAAGCTTGTTTTTAAAAATGTTTTTTACTAATAATTTTATTATCATTACATATATTGATGTTATTTACAATTTAGCTGTCCCCGATAGATGACCTAATCAAAAATGAAACTAATTTGTAATCTGTCCAGCAGTTATCGATTTTATCGCGATCTAAGAGTAGGACAGAATGTCTAAAAATCGCATGCATGGCTGTTTCACTGTTTCTATATCCACCTTATACTTAACTTGCCAATTTCAGCCCTTTTTTACATAAAGTATATTGATGGCACAGAAACCATCCTCGAAAGACTCTCTAGCGAGCAGTCGCAATCCATTTAGAGGTTATTGAGTTTAGCTCTCAAACACACAGAAAGACAGACAGAAATACGCTGCTTTATTTTAGAATTGTTTAGATATACGTGTTAGTGTAGGTCTGTTCCTAACATTGATTTTCTTTAGGAATTCTATTATAGAAGTTACAGTCTTTCTGTATTACCAATAACTATTTTGTTAATAAATTATTAATTATTAATAATGTCTTTGAAAACCTAATTTAACGTCATTCACAGCGAGGTTTGGTATTGTTTGACCGTATTATTACTGACTCACATTTTTCAAGATATAACAAGCCATCCCGACTATCTAACCACGGTATAAATTATTTGAAAATGCCATTATTTTACTATTTCTTATCGATTACTTGTACAATACTGACGTCTTATAGACATGGGCATTAATATCGAGTAACAGTTTGACCTTCTTGTGGGTCAATTTAGCAGTTCTAAGGAAGACACATTCTGTTGCTTCCCACGATTGATGTGCATGAATTGAAAATAGACACGTATGTCGTAACAACAGGTATTCAGTTTTCATGGCATATAGTAGATCTAGACCAGTGTCAAATAACGAGAGAGAAGATATTAAAATATCTTTAAAATGGTATTATAGGACATTTTTAAAGTCTATTTTAATTTATCTGATAAAATAGTGCCCTTTACGGTCAAAGATTTAGTCCTTTTTTTGAGAGATAAAAGATAATATTTAGTAGAAGGACGTGATTCTCAATAACCAAAACTGATCTGAGACATTCACTTTCAATCATGTTTTTCAAAATCACAAAAATAAGTAGGTATTTCAAAATCATGAAAAAAAAACAGCAAGCAAATGGTGTATGGTTTCATAATCAATGCTTGTGTAATTGAAATTTTTATTAAAATTGAAGAAATCCAAAATGATATAGAGTTTATAAAATTCAGCATATAGTATATATACGAGCTAAGGAATAAAGCATATAGAAGGTCTTTATTGGCAAGCACAAACCGCTAAAACTTGTGTACACCTCTTGCATCGCTTTCATAGATTCAGACGGTTATAGTAATTTATGCCTGCTATATTGGACAATGGCGACGCTTATTACTTAGATGCTCATTAATGTGAATACTGAATAAACTACTAAATAAACTCGAACGGTAAAAAAATCTGCAATTGATACGTCTTATATCTACGCAAGTTTGACCACATTATGTGACACCGTAACAAACTACAATGGCTGTGGATTCGTGAACTTAGAAATTTACATATACTTCTATATACAATCTCGGTTCAATAATGTCCTTTATAATGCCAATACACGTATATATCTCAATTAACCGTTTACTCTATTGTCGAGTCATGGATCGAGTCCAATCCGCATAATACCCTCACAATCCCATTACATCAGTCATCTTCATATTCGTATTAATTTAATATCCATACACAGAAACAAAATGGTAGTCCTGGCTGGTCTATGCTCGGGGGATGATCAGGTTTTTTAATTCCCCATACGTTTCTAAATATATTAAAGTTATATATAACATTTGTTTACAAAAACAAATGTATGAAAAATTGGCTTTCCGCGAAAGTAAATTGGCTTTTCGCGGACATCAAAAAATCAGGACAAATTTAGTTTATTAGCAAAAAAATAACGACCCTTAAACAACCATAACGACCATAAACCATAAAATTTAGTTTGCCGAAACTAATGTACCATATATATATACATTTATTTTTTGCTAAAAAAATACTAGGGGAGACCGGGGCTATGGGGCCACCCCGGGGAATGAGGCCACCCGCTTAATTCAAACCCCGCGCGTTTTAGTCCGCTTATATGCAGTGCTACCAACTCTCATTGGCATAATTAAACAGTCCGACGACGGCCGTGTTCATGTGAGGAGATATAAAAGTTTCGTGGGCGAAAAATCAAAATACCGCCATTCCATCTAAGGTCGGACTTTTACAAAAGTAAGCATATGAAAAATTTGATTGGTAATACTAAGATCAAACAATGTATGCTTTATAATAGCATATTGCAGCATGATTTAGCATGCAATTGATTGCTTCAATGACAGTTTTAGGTTATATTTTCCATATGTTTGTAAACTTCACCAAAATGGGGCAATGAGGCCAGGGATGGCCTGATTACCCCAATATTGTGGATTAAAGGAAACAAAGTGCTTTACGTGTTTTTTTCCCTTTTCATAGATGGTTCGAAATTATCAGAGGAAGACGAATGAAGCCAGTTGGAGCAAGGAATGTATGACAGAGGCTTGTGCTCAAGTGGCCAACGGCAGAAGTGTCAAAAGTGTGGCGAAGACTTTTAACATTCCGAGGAGTTCTCTTCGAAACCAATTAAAAAAAGGAATTCCACAAGGCCCCAATATGGGTAAACCAACAGTGTTCAGCGCTGGACAAGAAGAAGAACTAAAGGCTCATGTCCTAATTTTGGCAAAATTATATTTTGGTGTGACAACAACTCAAATAAGGCAAATTGCTTATGAATTTGCTGAAATTAATAACATCAAAAATAAGTTCAACAAAACTACCAAACTCGCCGGTGAGGGTTGGCTCTCTGGCTTCTTGAAACGCTGTGGTGACATTTCACTTAGAAAGCCAGAGCACACAAGCCTCAGTAGAATACTGGGATTTAACAAGCTTGACGTGTCAAAATTTTACAGCAACCTCGAAGAAGTATATGGTAAATACAAGTTTCCGGCATCTCGAATATTCAACTGTGACGAGACAGGTGTTAATACAGTTGGGAGTGCAGTAAAAGTACTGGCCAAAAAAGGTCAGAAGCAAGTTGGTCTTATTTCCAGCGCTGAGCGAGGAACAAATACCACGGTGGTTTGCTGCTTCAGTGCTGCAGGGTTATACGTTCCGCCTATGTTCATCTTTAAGCGTCAAAGAATGACACCTCTGCTGGAGAAGGATGGGCCTCCAGATGCCATCTACACTTGCTCTAAGTCTGGCTGGATAACCGAAGATTTGTTTGTAAAATGGCTCGAACACTTCCATAAGACTGTTAAATGTTCAACACAGGAACCAGTTTTGTTGGTACTTGACAATCACTCGAGTCATGTATCCCTATCAGCTTACAATTTCTGTAGAGCTAATGGAATTGTCATGGTATCACTCCCACCGCACACCTCCCATCGCACCCAGCCCCTGGACGTTGTATTTTTTGGACCTCTGAAGAAGGCAATTAATCGAGAGATAGACCTTCATCTAAAGACAAAGCAGTATGAGAGAGTCGTACAATATGACATTGCTTCTATCTTTTGTTCTGCCTATAGAAGAGTGTCTTCCGTAGACAAAGCTCTAAAAGGGTTCCAGTGTACTGGTATTTTTCCATTGAATCCATACGTTTTTGATGAGACCGAATTTACACCTCCTGCTGAAGATTTAGACGTTGTTTCCGAGCGATCAGATCAGGATGTTATCGTTGAACCATCTAATCAGGAAGTTGTCGCCGGGCCTTCAAATTGGAACAAGTCACCCCATACCACAGTGGCTGAAATAACACCTATTCCAAGGAGGATCAAGAAGATTACAAAACATCTCCGAAAGAAAGGCTCATCCCAAATACTAACGTCAACACCTCTCAAAGACGAGCTTATTGAGAAAAGTTTGAAAAAAGAAAAGAAAGCTAACAAGGAAGTAGAGAAACAGAAGTTATTGAGAGTTAAGAAGAAAGTATTTAGTAGCTCCTCGTCAGACACCTCAACTGAAATCGTATTCGACGATGAAGGTTTAAAAGATCAGGAGAGTTCCGATGATGAAATTTGCCTTGTATGTGGCGAATATGGGAAAAGTCGTGAAATTTGGTTCAGGTGCACAATTTGTGGAAAGTGGGCGCACAAGGACTGCAGTGGCGCTGAAAAGGCAAAATGTTATATTTGCGATTTTTGTAATGTTCTTTAATTAAACAAACTTTATTTCTTTGATTAAACTTGTATTTATAATTATTTGGGGTAACCAGGCCAGGGGTGGCGTCATTACCCCATACCATGGGGTAATGAGGCCATTTGCAGTGTTCATAGTTTTTAGCTGTTAAGTATCAACACTTTGAAAACTTCCCCTTATGAGGTATTCAGGGTGATAGTCAACATATTGAAATTTAATTTTGTCTAGGAGCGATATCAAAATTCCTTAAAACTAACAATATTTTTCTCGATTTCCCTTAAGGTGGCCCCATAGCCCCGGTCTCCCCTATATATTACTTTAATATATTCCAAACATAGGGGAAACGTAAAAAAATAGTCCTTATGAACAACCTTAAGTTTTAGCCGTTCCTTATTGCACGCTGCACTCCTTTTGCAGTTTAGCTTCCAGCACTTTTAACTTATAGAAAATTTTAAAACTATTTTTTACAAGTAAGCAGTTGTACGACTACATAAATAGAGTAGGTCTAAAATAGTTTCAGGTCTGCCAACCCTGCCTAGTGTTAACATACAAAATAAAAAAAGAGGACTTAGAAGAACAGAGCATACTATTTCAAAGACTTTTTTATTATTATTCATTTTGTACGCAACCAGCAAGAAGAAAACCACTCTAAAATTTCCAAATTGCGCAAGAAACAATAGGATTTTGGATATTTTTTATTCAGGTAGGTACATAATAATATGCAATGTGATGCCATAATTATCGCGTCTTCCGTTTTTCTTTGCGGTAAAGACTAACAATAAGGTTAAACAGCAATGCGCGTCTTTATTTTTTTACAACAAATCTATCTCATATATAAAAAGAGATGTTCCGACTCACTTATTTATTCATGACTGACACATCAACGCCCAGCCCTAACTCTTAGACCTAGAAAGCTGAAATTTTGCACAGAGGTTCCTTTTAAGACGTAGACGCTCACTAAGGATTTTTCGAAATTCAACCCCTAAAGGGGTGAAAAGGGGTTTCAAAGTTTGTATGGAAAAAAGATGTAGATGTACTTTTTATATCGAAATTTTGTAAGATTACTCTATAAACAAATAAACAAATAGGTGTTTCATGTATTTTCGAAATTCCACCCCTAAAGGGATGAAGCGGGGTTTTAAAGTAGCATGGATAAACGATATAAGATGGACGATTTATTTCGAAACTATGTAGAATTACTCTAATAAGCAAATAAGCAAATATATCTTTCGTGTTTTGTAAAAAAAATAAAAATTTACAAATTTTTGGAAAGGGGTTTCAAAATTTGTATGGAAAAACGACAAATATAGACTTTTTGATTCAAAACTTTGTAAGATTACTCCAATAAAGAAATATATTTCATGTTTTTTCAAAATACAACCCCTAAAGGGGTGAAACGTGGTTTCAAAATTTCTATGGACAAACGATAAAAGCACTTTTTATTTCGAAACTTTGTAAGATTACTCTTATAAAAAAAATGAGCAAAAAGCTATATTATGTTTTTCAAAATTCAACCCTTAAAGGGGTAAAACGGGGTATCAAAAGTTTGTATGGAAAAACGATATTAGATGGACTTTTTAAATTAAAACTTTATAAGATTACTCTAATAAACAAATCAGCAAACAGGTGTTTCATGTTTTTTCAAAATTCAACCCCTAAAGGGGTGAAACGGTGTTTCAAATTTTGTTTAGATAAACGATATTAGATGGACTTTTTATTTCGAAACTTTGTATGTTTACTCTTATAAAAAGATAGCAAAAAGATATATTATGCTTTTCAAAATTCAACCCTTAAAGGGGTGAAACGGGGTAGGTATCAAAGTTTGTATGGATAAACGATATTAGATAGACTTTTTAAATTCAAACTTTGTAAGATTTTTCTAATAAATAAATAAGCACATAGATGTTTTATGTTTTTTCTAAATTCAACTCCTAAACGGGTGAAACGGGGTTTAAAAATGTGTATGGATGAACAATATTGGATGGACTTTTTATTTTAAAACTTTGTAGAATTACTTTAATAAACAAATAAGCAAATAGATCTTTCGTGTTTTTTCAAAATTCAACCCCTAAAGGGGTAGAAAGGGGTTTCAAAGTTTGTATGGAAAAACCATATTAGATGAACTTTGTAGTATTACTCTAATAAACATCTAACCAAATATGTGTATCGCATTTTTTTGAAATTCAACCTGTAATGGGGCGAAAAGGGGTTTTAATAATATTAAACAAATAAGCAAATGCATGTTTCATGTTTTTCAACACTTTACCACTTAGGTGAGAAGGAGTAAATAACCCTAAAAATCAAAATTGACTCTGAGTCGCGCGCGACGGTTCCCGGACGCAAGAAGGCGCTAGAACCTCATTATAAATTCAACAATTGTCTCGATAACATGCGTAGCGCAAGCACCGCGATCGTTACATCTTCACGCCTTAACTACTTAGTTGATCATCATAAAGTACATATTGACAGGGGTACAGAGAATGACGTAGGATACCTTATATATTACACGCAAAAAAGTACCACTTGATTGGATAAAAGGGATATTTTTTACCCCAAATTTAACGCGAGCGAAGCCGCGGGCAACAACTAGTCGATTATATCATCGTAATTAATTGTATCTAAGTATATTTTATTTTTAACTGTCAGTGCCTGCCTACTATCTAATAATTAAGCTTATGCTCAGACATTTTCGTGTGTAAATATTTTATATTCAAAGTAAACAAGGAACAATAATCATCCCATAAACATATAAAATATACCAAGAGCATTGTCCACATTTAGGCAATTAAAACTATGTATATGAAGGCAATCAGCTCGAAGTGATTTCTACAAAGCTACAGCACTCTTGCATATTTTGTTTGGTGTAACGCAGTGAAAACGAAAATACAGACCTGCCTGTGACCTGCAAAATCGTCTTCAAGATCATAGAAATAAATAGATTTCAATATTTCCACTTCAGCTGGATTTATATGGACACCCTGGGCCGCCCTAATTCCGGGCCCACTCGCCCTATATGGAAAACCTATAACCGTCCAAACAGCCCGATTATGGAACCAACCGAAGTGACCCACGTCAGAAGCGCCATTTATCTTCAACGAGTCATTAAAAAACATTACCTGTCTAAATTAACCTAGAACCAGAACTCACTCTTCCTCATCCTAGCCTGTATTCCGTTTTCGAACTTTAGACCTTAGACCTATTTAAATCAGACATGGTTTTTAAACATGCTTTATCTTTTGTGCTATCTTTATTGTAACTACTCCTTGAAACTTCCACTTGTGGCTGCAAGATATCATTGCATAAAAATGACCACGCCATTTGTTATTTGGATACTTTTATTATATAATATGTTTAAAAAAAATACATTCATTCCTTGATTCATTCATCCATGTATTTTAAGAAAATGCTTCTTTGTTTGCTTCGATGCGAAATCCAGATGAATTCCTCTAATAAAAAAAAATGGTATCAACTAATATTTTAAATTCGAAAGTGTGTTTGTTTGTCATTCTTCACGTCGAAGAATAACAATGAAACGACGTGATTTTATCAACGGAGATAGCTGAAGGAACCGAGAGTAACATATGACAATTGGAGGGGGCAGTACACGTAAAACGCCTGGTAACATTTCTATAGTAATATCATAAATAAATCATAAGATACTTACTTAAACATTGTCGTCAGCGGCGTGACCCTTCCTCTACGTTCGCCATGTTGGCCGCTGTCCCCTAGCATGCCTGTCAAAAATAGGTAAACTTGTATTAAGAAAGTAAGAAAGTAAAACTTGACGAACGCTTCGTATTATATGATTTAAAACCATACTTGCACTTGGACGATTTATAAATCAATCAATCAATTTTATTTTCAAAACAGGGATGGTATCTAGAAACTACATAGTTCCTCGTAAAACCGAGATGAGATTCACACTCAGGTAAAGAGAAAGCGGTCGGGCTCTACTCCAGGTCCCGATGGTATTCATTACTTAGTGTACAAAAAAGTGAACCTGTCCTGCAATATTTAGGATCCATCTTCTGACGTACGAGTATATGGAATAGTGGTGTAGTCCCACCGAATTTCGGCCGAGCGACTGTCATCTTAATTCCTAAGGTCCCAGTTTGCACCGGACCAAAGGACGCTCGGCCCATTGCTCTGACAGATACTGTGGCCAGATTCTTTTTTGACATAGTCCAAACGAGGATTAGTAAAATCATGCATTGGAATGGGTACCTTGGAAGGTCAGTGCGAAAAGGCTTCATGCTGGCGTCACAGGCGGCTTCGAGCATTTATTCTCCCCTGGCTGCAGCCTATCAAGGATGTGAGACAGCACGAAACCCAAATCGACGTAGGTATGCTGTCTCGGCCTGGAAAACGCCTTTGGGCCAATCCGACACAGTCTCCTACACTTTGCACTCCGCTGGTACAACTGTTCACCTATTGTGCGTGACATTGTAACCTCCTACTACAACTCTTTGATGTTCCATATCAAAACGCAAGAATCGACTTCCCGCTCCATATCATAATCAATTGGCCTATTCTAGGGCTGTTGCCTATCTCAGACGATATTTATTATCGTTTTCAATATCCTGCTGGAAACCCTGATCAAGTTCGACAAGAAGTGCAGTTACAGTTTTAAAACAGACGACCAGTACACCTCGTCGTACCTCGCCTTTGCCGACGACCTAACCTTCAACATCAAGAGCCCCAAGCAGCTTTCGTTACAGCTACAGAAAGTTAATCTGTTCAGTAACTGATCAGCTCGCATAAAGGCAAAGCTTTCCAAATGCAAAAGCCCTCTGAAAGTGTATCAATAATATTATGATGGGCCCTATTTCGGTCGGTGAATTTAATGGTATCTCCGGTTTTATCTTATTTTATAGTCATATCAACTAACATTTCAGGTAATTTAATGCCCTGACCATATTATATTTTGAGTGATATAGAGTAACTCTTGCGGTGAAGATTACGAAGTTCAACGTTTTGCCTTGGCGACAACCCCTCACCCCTACGAAAAATCAGCGTCTAGTAAACTTGGCGAATGAGGCCGCAGCCCTTATCTAATGGAAGGATTTCAAGTAATTTGTTTGCGCGTGACACATCAATTATATATTTTTTCTGCTTGCGCTGTCAGGCTGGCGTTGAAGAGGGTAAAAAATAACAAACCGCCGAGGAATAATGGCTTGTAGTCACGGATGAAGTGGCGGCTATGCAAATACAAGTTTTTTATTTTTTATTAGAGATTGGATTTTAATATTAGAGTAGGTGTTGCTTTAGACTTACTGTAGAGGAAGGGGGGGGGCGGAAACAAAGAAGTTGAATACAAGTTAAATCAACTCGTCAAATTCATTTTCGTAGTCAAAGAAAATTTCCAATAATGATCACGGAATAGTTCAAACGTTATTTATTGTTGGCCCGGTTTCAACATCTTTTATTACCTGTCCTATATACTCCTTCCGTATCTTCAATTTGTCGTGCTCATTTACATGAGATTACCCTGAAAATATTGTTGGCCATTTTGTTACGTAGTCCGGCTACATTTCCATCCTTCGCTACTTCCTCCACTTCTTTGTACACGTTGAACTCTTTCTCGTGCTTTTTTTGTAACTCATTTCTGGACACCTATTTTCACACCGCTGTTCTTTAGTGGTGCATATTTTCCCTCGAATTTTCTTATTAGTAATATTATAACTTTCCGGATTCCAGTTTTTTAATTTTTGCTTTACATCCATCATTGCTATGATATTGTCAAGTCATCCAGTTGCTTCAGGTGTTTTTTTGTGCTAGATGTTGTTTCCTGGTCAATTTTGTAGGGTTTAACCAATAAAAATCCTGCGTTTGCGAAGCGTCAGGCACAGATTCCACGTCCACTCGTGCCGGCGACTGGGCGCATACTAAACCTCCGCACGCAGCGCTAGCAATAACTGTCTTTGCACAGTGCTGGTAAAAGGGTGCATATTTAGCGTAACTCTCAGAGCGCTCTCACGTTTTAATTACTTGTAATTAATTTAGGGCCTAAATAAAATGTGGCTAAGCGCGACGCTAGAGAATTAACCAGTCAATATAATGAAATTTAAATAAAACCCACGTTACGCTTACATTGTAGGGGTAATCGCGCCTGAAAGTTTTCGAAATCAGTTAAACCCTTATTAACTCCAAGGAAATGAGCAACGCTTTGTTTTCGCATTCGCTTAGATTTGTTTTTTAATTATTGCTTATATTTTTCAAAAAAAAATATAAAACTAAAGTTCTTAGGATGTGGTCGTTCCCAGGTATCATGTCACCTTAAGCTGCTGACGTAATAATATGCACTTACTGTTGAAGATGAGCGGCAACCTTGTGCGGTGAAGAGCGGCGTGCGTCGGCTGCGGCGCCGACAGCGGCAGCCGGGCGAAGCGGCGCGCGCGTCGCGGCGCGCGACCGGCGCGCTGGCTTTGCGCCCCCTCGAGCCTCCGTCGCCCGCTCTGCGCCTGCGCCTGCGCCTGCGGCACACTATACGTCAACCATGCACATTACCCACTACACAACGCATTCCACAACAAAATAACATCTAGGGATAGATCTACTTTAGGGGTCGTCCATTAATCACGTGATTTTTTTAGCAATTTTTTAAACCCCCCCTGCCCCCTGGTGATACTTAGTGAGGTTTTAGAGGAACCCCCCCCAATATCACGTGAATTATCTTGGTACAAAGTATCTTTAAAATTTTCAGAGTATTATCTTTAAATACAGGTATAAATAATAATCCAGACAGACATTAAGGTTGCAGGTTGTTTCTGACTGGCATAAAAATAATAAAGGAAAGGCGTAATCATGTGAAAAACTTATAATATACTGGTACATGAATATATTTAATGGAGATTGTCCTCGGACCACGGATCAGCAAGACTTTCTTCAAAATTAACAAGTGGATAAGCATATTGCAAATCGGCTGTTCTTTGTTTATACTCTTTATTGTGAAAATTTCACAATGGGCGGGTTTATTGTCATATGACAATCTCTTACAAGCAACCCTACTATGACATGTTATATGTATGTGTTCGTGTAACATGTCTGTAAGTGTGTGTCTTGTTGTTGCATTCCATCGACAGAATTGAAAATGCAATTCCGTTAATTAGATCCCAACGGAAAATGGTGACCGAGCCGGAAATCGAACCCGGTACCTTACAATGTATGATCAGGGGACCTAACCACTATGCCACCGTGTGGCACTATGGGCCGTGTGGCGCTGTTGGCAAATTTCGGTTTCATGAAGCCACTCGGCATCGTCATTTTCGTTGCATTGTTTTAAGGCAAAACCCGGCAACGATTTATGCATGCATTCAGCACCAAAATCACAGACTTACTGGCTAGTTACATGATCAGTGTTACTGGCGACTGGCAAGCCGAGTCGGGTGGTTGTCGCGGAGAGCGGCGAAATCGTTGCCTGGCAACGGCGAGTCAATGTCGCGTACCGTTTTTCGGTTTGTGAGTCGCGTATTAAACAAATATTTTAATACACGTGATATCTCACTACACCCCCCCCCCCCTTGTGATATTTCGTGATTTTTCCGAGCCCCCTCCCCCCTTTTCGAGCCTCACGAGATTAATAGACGATCCCTTACATGCTCAATTAAATATCTGAAAATCGCTCGACCTGAACGATTCGACACAAATGAAGGGTTACGGGAAAGAACGATCAATGTCAATTTTTTGGGGAAAATGAGATACCGATCTCATATTGTGGTTTGTTTCTAAACGAATCGATTTTTTAAAGAAAGATCATAGCCTGCCCTTAAATGTAGAATAAAACGTGTGATCGAAATAACGTGAAAGAACGATCAAGGTCCACGAGGTGGCGGTGGACATTGATCATTCTTTCCCGTCAGGTCTAGAGGTGGAGTACCTCGATGACCCTCCGGTTGACGCTGAGCAGGAACAGACCTGTGATGATGGAAATACTGATCAATCCAATAACTTTTCTATATTTTCAAGGTTTCACGTATTCTTATTTATTATATTATTCTTATATCATAGTTTTGGTTTTTTCCTGATGTGTAATTTAAGTAAAATGTATTTTTAACTTTTGGTCTACAGATAGAATTACTTTTTTCCACTCAAACCATTGCTAAAATGTAATTTTTTAAGTTGCTTAATTTTAAAAACGATCTTCAAACCGACCCAAAATATAGCTCGATTTTTGAGGCCTGTAAAGGATGTAATACCACTGCAAACCCCGGGTGTGTATAAAGTCGAATGCAGCTGCGGTCTAGCCAACGTTGGACAAACGAAACGGCCCATAGCCACGCGACTGACAGAACACATCAAAGCTGTTAAAAACGTTCAGCGAGAAAAATCGGCGATCTGCGAACATATATTGGATAGCGGAAGTAACCACTGGATGCAGTTTCAAAATCCCATTGTTCTATCCAAGGAACAATTCTACTTTCCTCGCATGATCCGGGAAGCCATTGAAATAAGAAGAACTCCGAACTTCAATAGAGATGACGGCTACAAACTCTCTTCTACGTGGAACCCTCTTCTTAAAATGTTCCCGCCGCCGAAGGCCGAACGCAAAGACGTAAAACAGGATACAGTGAGTGTTGTGTGCAAGACGGATTTTAAAAATTCCCGCGTTCCGAGCCCAGCCCCCCACCACCGTTATAACCTACGCAGTGGCGGCAGCGGTTTGCGGCCTACCCGCAAAACAACGGACTGACAGCTCTTTCAGTCTACCCTAGACAACGGCGGCTGCAAACGTCACCGAAACGTCGGGTCCTACAAATTTCACGCGGTAAATTCGTTTTCTATCCTATTTATAGGTTAGTTTAGGTTAGGTTAGAAAGTTAATACATCTACTTAACGTAAAAAGTTATAATAGTTAATAAAAGTATAATAGGTAATAGATAATATAATTCAGATATGAACACATTATTGTTAGTTAACCACTGAAAAGGCAATAGCCTTAGTGGGGAACTGTGACATGTAATTTGTATCTTTTTTATGAATAAAGATTACTACCAAAAAAAAACAGTATTTCTGTTACTATGATATAGCAACCAATCATTATCATATTCTTTGTCGAGTAACGTTTCATCAATGTATTTCAAGATATAGCACAGCGAACTCGGAGCCTATTCGTGTAGAATACTGAGAGCTGCTTCGTAATTTTGTGTGTCGCCTGTCTTGGTGGCCTATCCATTTTGAAACGGCGCGCCGTTTCAAAATGGATACGACAAGGAGGCAAGTCTTGGTCTCCCATATCTCCGTCGCTGGTCTCGGTCGCGCATCGGAAACGTACGTTAAGGCATGCCAAGGTGGATACAAAGGACCACCTGTAGAATGTGGGCTGATAAAGGTCGTGCATCAATGATGAAAATTGCTACAGCTGAAGAAAATTTGTGTTTTGCTGTAGGAAACGATTTTATAGGGTATCCGAAAATGGCGTTACAGTATCTGATTGCACTCATTTTACCCATATTTTTCTCAATGTGGTGAATCCTAATTGACCAATTTTACATTAAAATAATGTTTATTAGTATATTAAACATTTATTAATTAGAGACATGGTTCAGCTGAGCGGAAACTAGGTTCAGCGGAACTTAGCGTTTCCGCGAGATCTCCATAAATAATTTGCGGGTTCTTTCTTTTAAACGACTTTTTAATCAATAATAAATTCCAATTAAAAACTGACGTGAAAAAGAAACAAATTACGTGTGTGTGTATATTTAGGCGACCTCATTAAATTATTGTTATAAAACGTATTGTTAGATCCAAACAGTAACAAGGACATAATTGGGTATAACATTTGTTAACAAAAAAACACGTTATCTTTGCAACGGTATGAAGATCTATGTAGGTAATAGAAATTCAACGTTCATCGGTTTTGAAAATTAAAGTAGAATCTGAACCACTGAATGTCTTTGGATTGAACTAAGGGATGAATACTCGTGAGTAGAGAAAGAGCCAATTATGATCTTACTCCCCTTAATACCACATATTGATGCGAAATCGATTTTTGAGCATGTGCCTCGGTAAAAAATAAAGAAGTAGATTGAATGTCTCCTTGGATTTGAGAGTTCAACTGTCGTACATAAAACCAAATTTTAAAAGAATTTTAAACAAAATAATACGACAGTTAAATACTCGACAATTTAATCGCCTTAAATATCTTGAAATATTTACATACATCAGCATTTATATGTATCGAACATACATCAAATCCTAACTTACTAAGCAATCATTTTTCTAACTATCTTCTATCTGCTTCTAAACTATCTACTTATAAAAGCTTTTATTCATTTTAGACTATTATTTTTAAATTTTGACTTGATTTGGCTTTTGTATCGTGACCTGTCGCCTTGGAGGTCAGCTGATCTCAATTTAAAAAGGCTCCGATTGGGTAAATTCGTGGTGGTGAAAATAAGTAAAACATTCGCTTGCAGCGCAATAAATGGGGGAAACGTATGTCTCCCCCCCCCCACCCCTCTCAACCCCACGGCGCAAGGATTCGGCTAAATGAGAGCGATTAGCTAAGGCCTTCATTTCCAAACAAGTTTGGGAAACGCATAAAAAGGTTATCTGTTGATGTTGGTTTCTTTAGCTATCCGGCTCCAATCCACGCTCTCCTACTACGATTTATTTTACCCAAACAAGACATACATTCTAAAATGTCAGCAATATTTCATTTCATGCTCCACTTTCATTTACCAAATTTGGTAAATTTCCAATTCAAATTCGTAACGGGCATGACGGCGTAATAGCGCCGGTAATATGTGAGGGATTCGTGCTCGAACGAATTCGTGTCCCGTAAAATAGGTGGTATCATTCGCTGGACATTCGAGACTGAAAATAGCCTTTCAGGAGCGGGGTTGCCGTATAGAAACCGGGCAATTTTATTATTATTCAGTCGATCGGGCGAAGGTGATAGGGCACTGGTTTCCACGCACGGCGACGGCGGCGGGCAGCGCTTTTAATGATGGCGACCTGCTTACGGGTCGTGTCCCTCTAATATCCGCTGTGTCGGGAAAATAACCGGTGCTAACTATTCAGAAATTGCGAAGGTTGCAAGAATACGACTTTAGCGACAGACTGGCTCGTTTTACTTTACCGGCCTACCAACCGACAAGGAGATAAAGTATGGTGAACGCGCATTTTTTTTCCAGACGAAGACGCATATTTATATTTTGAGCCCCCCTTCCCCTCGAGACGATTAAGAAAATTTCCAGACTTAAGTCAGTCTGTCTGTCTATGTGTGCGTGAGTGTGTGTGCGTTTTCCTCCACGATAGCGCCCAAACGCTTCATCCGATTGAGCTGAAATTTGGCATGCAGGCATCATTCGGTCATGGCATGAGTTGAAAAGATTGTATTGGAATCGGTCCACCAGAGGACGCGCTAGTCATACTTCAGTCTCGAAATATTGGACTTAGAGATTTGAAATTCAGAAAACAGATGCCTTGATGGATCTAAATCACGTTGTAAAATTTTGGTTAGAATGACTCGTATACAAGCGACACAAATAATATATAGTCTGGCATAACAAAGAAAATACAATATAATAAAATATAATAATCATTTTTGGAAAAATACCATTTGAATAACACGGAAAACACTACAAATATACTACGAATTGGCACGCGAGGGGAGGTTCGGTTGGGGCGGGGGACGGGAGGGACGCTTGTCTACTTGCCGGGAAAGTTTTGGGGTGGGACAACCGATTTTTTTTATGCACTGAAAGTGATGAAAAACATGACGGACAAGAGAAATATGGAATGTTGATGTAATATAGAATTTTAGTATGGTTTACTTAAAAGACAGTACTGATTTTAGCCACCTATTTAAAATGCAAAAAAAAGTGTGAATGGATCATCGCAGGTGTTAGAAGTTGGGATAGCTGCGGTAAATGCTTTAAAGAGTCGAAAATATTAACCCTGCCGTGCATATTTTGGAAGTTTGTTCTCAAAGATGAGAATAAACTTCCAGAATATAGAATCACTGTCCTTCTAGCTGGTTTCGGTTACAGCGCCTTTAGCGATTCATACTCCAGTTCAGGGTGTCACTCTACTCTGCTCTGCACCTGCAAGTGACTAACGTAACTAATCGTGATGTGAAGAATGCAAGTACGCTTAGGGAACGTCAAAACACAGCCGCAGTAATCATATCTATTACTATAAGCATCTGACTTCCAATTCATTTCGTTAAGGTATAGCTCCATGTCTCCGACCGCGACGATTCCAAGCCAGCGACTGCCCAGCAAATCCCACGCAACTTCCAATTAGTGGGGGACGTACATGATCATAATACAAGACAGAAGTGCTAGGTCACAATACAAGACAGGGGGGCAATTCTTGAAAAATTTAGCAGTGCAAATTTGTCTATGGTCCATTTGATTTACATGGGCCATAGACAAATTTAGCATGCTAAAATTTTTAAGAATAGGCTCCCTGAAGTCGCACTTAAAGGTCGTGTATTAATTTATGCAAACGGAAGGACGATTTCAATGGTATAATACAATATATTATTTAATAAAATGTTGGATTCTAGACTAGTCGAAGCCATGGTATCATAATCGATTTTATAATAAAACAAACGAATTTTAATCAAAACTTATTTTTATACCACTAAGGAAGTTTTAAACCTACAAAATTAATTTAAATTTTTACGAAATTGAAATATCAAACCAGTTCGCGTTTACACATTATATTATACATACACAAAGACTATTATAAAAAAGTGACTATTTAACTAGATTCATAAGTTATTTGCCTTTCCGGACTATACCTATTTTAAAATAAGTGTAATTTGTTAGGTTTTAAATTTTATGCCGTTTTAATTATTTTCCACTAGGTTTAATGTCACAAAATCTATATCTTACGTTATGGTTTGTTTAGATAATTGTTTCCACGGAATCCACGGTTGACTGTAAGATAAACAATTTTGCTAACAATAATTCCACCATTAGTTCTCCTTATTGTAGTTATATTGATACTTATAATTTTACTGTAAAGGCCCTACTTACTTACTTGTCAAGATTTTGCGAAAAAAGAATAACGAAATTAGCTGTTTGCTAACCAAAAGGCGACCCAAACAAATCAATATTTTTTAAATCGTCAATAACACACTTACGGAAAAAAGGATAGACAATAAATATTAAATTTGGTAACGTAGTCCAATTAATCTGTACATTTTACCTGTAATATATTACAAATATTCTATAAATTATACTTTCTCCGTTCTGTGATTGCCGTGTGCATTCTCTTTGTCTAATTTAAATATAATATCGTAATGGACGTTAAAAAAAGTGATAATGAGTTACAAACTCTTTGGAATCATATAAAAATAAACACTGGTGGGCACAGTTAATACAACTGTTATTATGTTCCAAAAACTGTTTTTTTTTGTATTTGTAAAATAAAAGTCATTTGATTTCATTTTATCGAAGCTTGCTGGCGAAAATGAAAGAAACGGAATTTAACTCCAAGTTAAATCCATTGCTTGTTTTTTTTAGTACCGAGTGTATTTCAAAACTTACTACATTACAGATTGATGCTCCCCATATTCTGCGGTTGCAGGTTTGTGAGCTGCTGAGTTTAGGCGTAGAAGAACTTTAACTAACGATGACCCTGGGTCGCCCCACGAATCACTGAAGAAATGGTTCTTCTCTACACACACTGAAGAAATGGTTAAACAATGGAAAAATTGTTATGGCGGATCGTCTTGTCACGGTTCGTTTTATTGCTGAAGTAGTGAAGATTTCGATACGTAGTGCGCATAGTATTTTACAAGATCGCTTAGATAGGAAATAGTTATCCGCACGCTGGAACGCTTACGAACGTGCAGAAAAAGCTAGACTAAAGATTTCTCAACGCTCTTTGCATTTGTTACAACAGGATTCTGGCTATTTTTTGGCTCGATTTATAACTATGGACCAAACATGGCTTCACCATAACGATTCCAAAACAAAACAACTGTCCACCTTTAATCGACCATCATATCTAACTCCTAAGAAATTCACGGCCATTCCACCCGCGCCCCGGTAAGACTCTGGGCTCTTTTTCTGGGACGGACAAAGGATCGTGATGATTGGATTTTTAAAACATATCCAAAAATCAAAACTACCCGACTTTTTGCAAGGTAAAGTGAAAGTCAAGATTAACAAAGCACCAAGAAGTGAGGGAGTTATTTCGTCATGACGGATTTAGATCAATGGTCGGTGGGTTCTCAGTGGGTGGTTCTTCAACCATCAGTAGCGAATTCACAACCTCGACATAATTTTATTTTCTTTTTGGTTGGCCTTCAAGTACTTTTATTGCCCATGTGCATTTAATTTAATTATTTTCCCACCCTACTTAATAATTCTCTTGATCAGTAGCATCACTCCCTCAAATCAACCGCACAGATGTGATAGAATTTATTTTATTATAATAAAATTTTATATAAGACATATACTAGAGGGTGTTATATATATGTATGTATAAATTACCTTCTATGTCGCGGTCGTGGCCGCCTTGAAATGGCGACGCGGAGCGCTGCGGCGACTGGCAGGCGTTCGAACTTGATTAATAATACACGTCAATCAATAGCCGTTTCATTCACTTTTTGTACGGGTTGTGGAACACGGGGCGTGGAAAACGGTGCCTTTGGCCCAGGAGCGGCAATGGCCTACGGAGCCAAAAGGATCGCCTGCGAAACACTGCCTATTGTGCTCACCGTTTGGTCGATATCGCCAAGGAGACTTTTGCCTTTTAACTGCGCAATTTTACCTAATCGCCTTCTTTACATAATACGACAACGCTCAGCAGCTAAAGCAAACTAACCTGTATGGTTTCGGTGCGATCCCGATAAAGATAGTCGTAGAAAATACGCATTTTTAATCTGACCCCATGACATACTTTCCCACTCTTTAAATTCGTTTTCTTATCGTACCATACTGCCCTTCAGCTTAAATATAATTATCACTATTTATTTTAAAATAGATATAAAACAAAATTCCCCAAATGGCAAAGAGTTTAAAACTACTGGCTCTGAATATGCAGTCCTGTCTTGCTTTTAATTAGGTTTTTTATAGGATTAAATGAATTCCACACAGTAAGAAACAGTATACATACATTCGATTGTTTTGTTTGTTTGTTTGTTTGTTTATACCCTTTATTGTGAAAATGTCACAATGGGCGGGTTTATTGTCGAATGACAATCTCTTACAACCAACCCTACTATGACGTGTTATATGTATGTGTGCGTGTAATATGTCTGTAAGTGTGTGTCTTGTTATTGCATTCGATCGACAGAATTGAAATTGCAATTCTGTTAATTTGATCCCAACGGAAAATGGTGACCCAGCCGGAAATCGAACCCGGGACCTTACAATGTAAGATCAGGCCACCTAACCACTATGCCACCGGGCCGTGTATGTGTTTAGAGTCGTTCATGGTAGTTTAACGTATTTTTGGGTGGGACGTCTATTATCAAAACAATATTTTTTATCATTAGTGGCACGTCGTCTACTAATCGCGGGACATTAAACGAAAATAAACGGACATAATTAAAACCATTGATTTTTTACAATAACGTTAATATATTGTAAAAATTCAAAATATAGAGCGTCTAGGAACAGTAGAGTAGACGAAGAGTAGACTAAATCGTTCAACTAGTGCGCGATACAAGAAGACAAAATTCATCACGTCGCGCCCGTTCGCAAATGTAATCAAGCCCCGCTGCACTCAGTTATAAAGCGTGATTTGCGACTTCATGTGTACCAACCTCACACAATGCCAAAGTCTCCTTTAACTTTGGCATTGTGTGAATTTGGTACAAATAATATTAATCTTTTGAAATTCCCAAATTACGAGATTTCAAGAAAGGATAATATAAAATTCACCCAAGGGCACTGGTTTAAGTCTAATTAATGGTGGTGAATTTACATTTAAAAAAAGTTTATGAGAGCAATACGACCTTACCATTTTTAAAGTCAATTAGATATGAGTTCTCAATATTTTCACTAACATCTTGAGAGCAGTACTTCATCGAATCATGACTATATATGCCGCGTATATATACCGAATATCAATATCAAAATCATGTAACAAGAAAAAATATCGCGACTACTTCAACTAACTCTAATAGTCATTCGCATAATACGCGAAAGAAAGAGGACCTGTGTCATTTGAAAGTACGACTGAGTAAGGTTTGAAATAGCTTTCTTTGTCAATCTAACCTATTTTGCAATAAATTTGAATTACGCATCAGGGGCCTTGGGGTGTTCATTTGAGGAACAAGGTACAGTGTATTTTAATTTAAAAATTCAATTTACGGCATTAAGGATTTTGACAATATCGAATTTTCTGAGTTCTCTTGACTGTCTTGACTGTCTATATTCTTTATTCTTTCTATTATTGGCTATTATAACACTGCTATCATATTTTTATTCTGACTATTGGCTATTGTCTATTATTATTATTACTATGTAATTTGTTGCTATTTTTATAATTTTTTTTATTTTTATTACTGTGCATTCGATAATTTGTGAAATTATCAAATAATTATTACTGATTATAGTGCTTTTGTCCAAATAATAGTTTGCAAAATTATCCAAAATTTTGTTTATTATTTATAACCTAGAAAATCTGCGCTTGAATATACTTTATATACTTTATAATATAGCTAATATAATAACGTTAATATACTTTATAATATAGCTACAATATACATATTCTATTAGTAATTCCTGTTAATTTTACATTTATCAAGTGAAGGAATTCCTATCAATGGTTTAAAATAAATAAATTTAATAAACATTGCGATTGTAATAGCGATTAACTCAAGAGCAAATCGAAAATCTTCGCTCTAGTTTAGAAGTGTCAGCAAATAACGAATATTATTTGGATAGCATATTTATCACCATCTAAATTATCGTGAAGTATATAGATTTACAAAATATGAATAAACATATTGAATGTTTTGAAGTATTATTTTAGTTTTACTGTTATATTAGCATGTATGTAATTGCGGCGGCAGGATTTGTATACAAAAACATAGAATATTTTAAATGAAATCAGAGTATCTATACCTACTTTTATCCGACAATACATGGCAAAGCTTTGCTTTCGGTAAGCCACGCATTAACAAAGTCGGATCTGTCAGTGCAATGTTATTCGGTAGACTATTTTTAACAAACTCAACCCTTATAATATTAGAAATACAAATTCGAGCCCAATGGTTAAATTGAAATTGAGAAAATATCTTATCAGTTTATTCAGTAACGAGTTTCAGGAAAATAATGAAGAATAACAACTTACTTTAACTTTAATGTACTTTGTAACTAATTTGATAACATATTATTTAGTGTAAATGTATTTTTTTTTTCAAATCTTGCACACTAATATTTTTTTCCTATGTGTACTTTTATAATGCCAAATACAATATGAAATGTATAAAAATAATAAAAAAATAATTAAACCTAAATATGTGAATGTACTAATTGATCCCATTAACCCCTCAAATGAATGGCGATTAGCTCGGATTGCCTACGGCAAAATGTTTATAAATTTATATTTACATTTACATTTACATTTACATAGAGCGGGGTTTACTATAGAGCTATAGCATTACTATAGAGCGGATTACTATAAAGCGGCGCACATTTACATTTATATTTACATTTATATAAATTTATATACATTTTGTATACATTTTGCCAAGGCATCCCTTAAGGGACGCCTCACATTTGAGGGGTTAATACTCATTTTGTACCGTGCCATACATCTTGTATATTACCATCGATTATATAGGGTATAGATTGCGTAATGCCGTACTACATTTTGGCAGCTAGGATTTACTACGAAACGTAACGTATAGATTGCACTCATACATAGTTTTTAACATTGATTCATCTTCTCCCAAGTTTGGTAGACCAATAGATGGCGTTCTAAACACGCCATTAAGGTATCGTATCTCAAAACAAAATAATGTAATAACAAAACGTTAATTGTTAATTGTTAAAACCATAGCTGTTACTATTTTAATATTATTTAAAAAAAGATATATATAAATATTATTTAGATACATACGATCTTTTATTTAGCAAACAATTTTCAATACATAATAATTAGCGCTTGAACGTTCAAATAGACGAAAGCATGGGATTGTAATCTCTCCGTATTATATCTGTTATACAATCGGCCTATATAAAAATGCAACAGATGGCAAATAATAATTAAATAATAGGTATTATTATCATTTGTTAAATAATGGGTTTTATAATGAATCAGTCCTTTATAAAAAAAACCGTTCATCATCAATGTTATTATAGATGGCCAAAAAAATTTATATTAGTTTCGCCGGACAATGCTATCAGCGCCACCTGCATGTCGCCGGCGAAGAAGGAGTTGCCAAAATGTACAATGGCATTAAGCAATCTAAAACCCTATATAATCATTAATATTACCATGAATGCAAATCAGCTAATATTTATTTATCATTCTTTCGAAACTCTTTCTAACCGACGCCCGTTAAAATACGGCTTTCTAATAGAAGTTAAAATAAAGCGGGGTTTCGTTGCAATGGCCTCGCGGCTCGGTTCGTTTCTCGGCTAAGGGCGGGGTTGGGCCAAGCGTCAAAGAATAGCGTTAATATTTGATTAAAATTTACGGCAGAATAATAATTTGTAATTCAAATTATTAATTATTTTCCCAGTGAGGATTAAAACCCCGCGCCCATTTTTGTATATTCTCTCGTTTGTTTTTATAAAAAACTACGCAAACTTTAGCCAAATTTATTGTCTCACATTATGATAAATGACTTATTGATAAAAACGATTGTTTTTTTTTCACTGCTTTTTATAGCGTAGTCTTAGAGGTATAACTAAAACGCTACAGCCTAATTTGAGAAATTTCGTGCAGCGCCCCATTAAATAATCTTAGTGTAGATTGTATATGAGATATTCCAACCACCGTGTGATTCCAGCCTAACAAAGCATATGTGTAGTTTCTAAGTCCAATATTTCGAGATGAAAATATGGCTATTGCGGCCCCCTGGTGGACCGATTTCAACCTCAACTTTTTCAACTCTTGCCATGACCAAATGATGCCTGCATGCCAAATTTCTACTCAATTGGATTGAGCGTTTGGGGGCTATTCTGGAGGAATACACACACACAGACTTGCAGACAGACAGACAGACACACAGACAGATAGACAGATACATAGACAGTCTTCGATCTAGAAATGGTCTTAAACGTCTCAGGGGGGCTCAAAATACACAATACTTTCCCTCCTCGTCGGTTGGTGGCCGGGAGAATACAAGTAAGGTCGACAGAATGCAACCATTTAATCGCTACCCTCAAAATTTTGATTGCTTTGTAAAACAGTGGAATGTGGACTTGCACAAACGGTGGAAATTACCTACTCGTTGTCTTTATTGGTCGTGTTTATAGCAGTTATCTCCCGCTTTGAATCACATTGATCGTTCTTTTCGATTTAAG
Organism: Micropterix aruncella; assembly: GCA_944548615.1. NCBI lineage: Eukaryota > Metazoa > Arthropoda > Insecta > Lepidoptera > Micropterigidae > Micropterix > Micropterix aruncella. The sequence goes on along the minus strand of OX155953.1, from coordinate 8,212,069 downwards.
CTTCGCCTACTTCACAGATAGACAATGCGACTAGCTGGTAGTTTTTGATTTTATAAATATCAAAGTGGCTAACTTGCTTGATGGGCGGTAAACTACGTTCCGTCTGATCTGGCGAGCGATCACTACGAGTAACTGTGGATTTCTTCGGCGATCTTGATTGGCTCCTGGATCTGGGAAAGAACGAAAACAACATGGTAAGTTGTATAACATTAGAAAAGTAAGAAACAGACTTTTCTGCTAGAGAAATTTAAATGATCATTGTCTTTATATATTTTTAATATTATTAGACTTGAAGAAAATGGTTTAAATTGTCATGAATTAATATTAGTTTTGCAATCATTTTGCATGTCGCCAGTATGTGAACTTTAGTTACCCTTTATTTTTTAAGACCTAACTTGATTCTGACATGATGTAATTTGACGTATGAATAAGCCATTGTTTACTTGGTACAATTTCCTTAGTACTATACTATGCGGCGTTGATTTGAAGAAATATTCGGCTGCGATGCTCTCTATTTTGCTACTGCTTTCACTAAAGCCTATATAATTGAATATATAATTTGAATATATAATTGAACTATATAATTTGAATTGCATATTATAACTTCCATATTTTAACATTATTTAATACTTATTAGGTAGTTACTTACAATAACTTTTAATGTTTCTTTCCATACATCTTTATGTTTTTGTTTAATTATGAAAAAATAAATAATATTATGCATTTCTTTAAATAAATAATCGTATTCAATCCAGAAGTTTCATAAATATTCATATCCTATATATCATATATATCCTATATATCATTCATATCCTATATATCATAAATAGAAAATAAATATTCAATCCAGAAGTTTGCGACGCTAGAATTATTCTTTTCCGGGGGAAAATTTTAGCCAATGAGATGGATCGAGATACCAAAATTGAAATTAGGTTTTTGTTTATATGACTTATGTTCATGTATTTTATACAACTACGATATTTTAAGTGTAATATCATCACTGACGCACGTCTTGAGAAAGGTATAGGATTTTTTAAACAAAAAGGGGTATAAATATTATTTCCTGAATATATGTAGTATATCAGTTCACTTTATAGAGTGTATGCTAAACAAAACCTTAAATGTACGATTCAATGATGACGTAAAACACATGCGATTGTCGTGAAAGTTGTGTTATCTATCTTATTTTTTTATGACAGAAAAAATAAAAATCTCACAATTCGTCATCATTTGTCAAGTTTACAGTTGTTTATGGTTATAATGTGTTTATATTTTTTACCCTTGCATAGTACAGCTTTTAGCAGGATTTTGTCCTGGGAAAATACCACTAACAGGAACACGGGTTACGGCGGTTGTATAAATCGTAGTTTTTTTTGGTTTTATTTAGAACTTCTTCCAAAAAGTGTCGAGCATTAAGAGACGCACCAAGAATAACTGAGTATTTTTTTAATTTTTCTTTATCTTCTTCCTCATTCTCTACTTGGACATTTTAAGCGTGAGTGTGGTCCACTGTTTTGGTCCAAGGTTTTAGAGTCAATGCCATTTAGTGAAGGCTTCATATTGCGGCAAATAAAAATCTGATTTTAAATTTTCAAATCCTTGCCGGGTCCTATATGCTGCGATCGAGATGCCCTCTTTTACGCCAAGGGACGGAGAGAGATGGAAAACGTCGTCAGCGTGTTAGGCCGTCGCCTTAAAATAAAGGAACACATTAATTATATTTATAACCTTATATGCAGCATATTCTATAATACTTCAAAGAGATAATTATCAAAGAGATAAATAAACATACTAATCGTCATTTTAAATATAAACAAATACAAGATTCATTGTCTACAAAATACAGGAAGTTGTAAAAATAAATATATAGAAAAAACGTTAAAAAGCCTTGTAACCCAATTACTGGCCTATAATGAAGCCTTTATTAAAAAATATCCGCAGCTGACCGAAAAGCGACCATATACATATATATAGTCTTCTTTTTTGACGATTATAAGGTGCATGATGTTGTTTAATTTATTTTCTGTAATTTCTGTTTCACTTGTGACCTGCATTTGAAGGTAACAATAAGGTAAAAGCATTTGAAAGTAACAATATGAATCCTTCCTACATCTGCAATATGCAACTGCAATCAGAGTTTGCTCACGAGCTGGTTTCACTGAGGACGATTCACAGCCAGCGACTACCAATCAGAGATCTCAAGGTTACACCTCTTTTTACGGCGCGTTTTCTTTTCCTTATATTGCAGATGCTGCTTGAGGGGTCCAGTTTAAAGGAAAAGAGATGTTTAAGTTTTTAGAATGTTATGAAGTTCCAAAAATATACTATCTTTCTATTCTCTTCAGATACATCTCGTGGGGAGTTACAATATAACACGCAGCTCCATGCTAGCCCCATATGCGCATGAAAATCATAGATCCTGGGACGTTGATTTGGCTCAATATTAGTTCGCTATTGAAGGTGTAAGAAATGAGTAAACACGATATTTGACGAACTTTCTAGTATTTGCTTTAACATTACGGCACGGTAACTATAATCACGCTAAAACCGTTACGAATAATGTTAATTCATACGTATGGACCACAGTCCGAATAATATACGTAATCCTTGTTGAAACATGCGTTTTTCCATGAATTACATCGTTATATTTTTTCAGCGTAGTCCAGGATTTAATATTCTCTCCGAGCGACGATGGGTTAGATAATCTCGCTGATCTGGAGAATATTTTCAAGAAGGCTATGGATCAGCTAGATGCTCAACGTGAGAAGAACAAAAAAAAGTACTACCATGCGTAAATCATGAAAAGCACTCACCCTGCTTATATAAGTAGATACCAAATATCTATCATATATTTTGGAATACATTTTTTTAGTTTTGTTTTCAAATTACGACTAAACGGTTTGGATACTTTAGAAACAAACCACTTTTCTTAACCGCTCGAAAGCCATTCTTCGCGCGCAAAAAACTGCTTAGCAACTTATTGGTTGATTTTGTAAATAAATACTGACAATATCGTTTTTTCATGAATTTCATCTTGTTACCTAGTAATTAATCTTGTTAGTCGTGTATATTATATATGTATATAATATACATGGGGGCTGGCCGAAACGGTTACGCGCGGATCTGTCAAACGACGCAAAGTGCCTATAGGTACTGTTGGCGTCAGCGGGGTTAAGCATTGCAACGTATATACAAACAACTAATTATGAAAATCAACCTTCTATACATTTGTTTGTATACTTGACTATTTTTTCTTGTACCTTAATTTTTAACATTTCGGTTTTTATTGTTACATGGTATATATTGGTAGGTAGACCTTTTTCAATAGTGAGAGGTTTATAAAATCACCCTGTACCAACCAATAACTTAGATATATAATTTTTAAAATACGCTAACACTTTTCGACGATTTTGTGTTTTTATACATTTGATTTGTTTTTAATGTCCGGGGAAAAGATAAATAAAGCAACTACTATTTTTAACAACGTGACTGGTTTGTGCCTGATTTAAAGATAAATAAATATGACATATAATTTACAATACGATACTTACTTCACCTTATGAGACCTCTCATTTTGTACATCAGGCAGGAGTTGGTTCTGCAACTGTAAAAAAAATATATCATAGCTTTGTCAAGTCTATAAAATAAATTTCTTATAATAAAATCGTAGATAGGTAGGAATGTCTTAAAAGGTAGGAATGTCGAAACGTCAACACATCACACTGATTTTTATCATGACTGTGACGGTATTATCAGTAGCTTCTATATCTAGGAAATTTCTAAACCTGTCCCTGACGAACTCGTAAACTTCACGTTGTCTAGTTTACTGGCGGATGTGTTTAGGATTTTGACCGTAAGCGAGGCGATGTTGGCATTCAGTGTCGTCGACCAAATAATCTTGGCGTGTCTAGGACGTTTATAAACTAAAATTATCCGTAACTAATCGATTGCTATCGACGTAATTTACGGTAATTTCAAGAAGGTCTGTGACCTTGAATGACATCACTAGCCATAATTGACACCTCCGAGAAAGCTTGAAGCTTATCCAATAAATTGAGTGACGCATCACGCGATGTGTCAGTTTATCTAAGTAATGCAGAATTCTAGTTATCATTATTGTGGGGCTAGTTTCTACGGTAAAGTGACTCATTATCATTCAGCAAATTTTAGCTCAGAGGCGTCGAGAAATGTTAGGATTATTCAGCAGTTTTAATGAGAAATCATGTCATACTGGTGATATAGCGGCCGCTTTATTAGGGTAGCGTTTTGATGTCAGGACTATCGTAGTTTTTATATTGAGGTCGGCTGAAATTGCTCATTTAAATTTTCCTGCTCTAGAAAATTATATGATAAGCAAATTGCCGGCTGGTTTTGATGGTTAAATTATCACGGTTAAGTAGTATACGTTTGCAAAACTATATGAGGTTTAATATTATATAACCCATTAAATGTTTAAAAAGGTGAAAAAAAATAACATTTCTAGTAGATTTCATTTCGGCAATATAATATTAATTTCAGTATAACACGTATTTTTTAAAAACGGAAAGTGAGAGAAGTGAATTAGATTTTAATATAATGGGCCCGATTGCGTTTCTTTGTGAACTAAAACTAAAATTAGTCCAAGCGAACGAGACAGAGCAATAAGTTAGAGCGGTAAATGAAACGAACGATCGTCGATAAATACTACCTGCCGAACGTATACTCGTCCGAATATATTCGAGCATATTTCGTGCGGTGTAAGATTTGACCTTGGCGGGCAGTTTTAATGCGAAAAAGTGACAACCGTCATCTCACACTTCGCTCTAGCGTATTGCCCTGTCTCGTTCACACGGACTAATTTCCGATTTTAGTTCACGAAGAAACGCAATCGAGCCCAATGGGCTAAAATCGGAAATTATAGGTATAAGTGAACAGATTTCAGGGATTTTACTAGATATTTCAATTATCATTTTAAAAGGTTGTACGAGGCCTGGCGAGCTGTTCAAAGCTCAAAAAATAACTGTATTAAATACTACTTTGTGAATTTTCAGAATTCCAAGTTTCCAAATATGTTTTAGTGCGGGTTCCATTTAGCCGCATAATGGGATGAAACTAAAAAGAAATGACGCAATCGGTCGGAACTTTCTGTGACCCCTAATATCAACATCGCTAGACAAACGAGTGACAAAAATGACGTAAATAATGACTTTAAGTGAAATTTAAGTAACATCCTTATCACCGGTATTTTTACCTTTAATTACAGGCTGGGGGTTTAACGAGCCATTTTGATACATAATCAACATATTTTATAACCTCAACATCATCAATTTTTATATTTATTTCCATTCACACAAAAAAACAACACTAATATATATTTTAACGTGAGATAATGAGTAGCAGAGAAAAGAGTATCAAAAATTACCTTAAAAAGCAAAGGAAATCAATGTAACATCCATCGATGGTCGGTTAATAAAACATTTATTCTGCAAGTTCGTAGATTTCAACAAAAAGTAGAATAGTTCAAAAACAACAACAAAAGTATGTATATATACTTATGGACAACTGAGGAATGGCCTTACGCCCGTTTTCTAAAAGGGACAGATGCCGATCGATATGGGTTTCCGAAATTCATTCATAAAAGCAATACATTAATTCATGATTTTCGTGCTATGACTTGATTTTCGTGCGTAAAATTATAATTTGAAGGGGATGCTCTAGCGATGTGAGGCGGAGATCACCATAGAGTCGTGAAGGGAAAGAGTAGTGCATATTTTTGTGGCTATAAGATCAATAAGGTTTTTAAGTATTTTTGTAGTGATGAACAAATACTAAAGCCGTTATATATATTTTTTATATAACGGCAGGCCTATCGCAGTATAGTATGTAATCTCTTTCAGCCAACCATAATACTGTTTACTATAACAGTTTTTCAAAGAAAGATGGCTCCAGGTGTAATACTGATATCACCCTTGTATCAGCCGACTGGTGTTGGTAAGTTAAGAGCTAATGGTCCCTGTTGCAGTTAGGCCACTAAGACCCATGTGTTTAGGGTCGGCCAAACTCACGGGTCAACAACCATCCGGCGGCCTCCACGCAGAAGTACGAGCCCGGGTAGGACACTGGCCTGCGGGTCAGTTTTCCCTAGGAGTCATCCTTCAGGCGCTCCTGGACGGTTTGAGCACCGTGCGGCGTCAGCCAATCGATTGTGCATTCCGACTGACTGCAGGGGGAGTCTAGAAACGGTATTGTTTCTTATAGAGCGGGGGTAGTTGTTAATCTTACGGCAACTGCTCTTTAAACGACCGGCTACCCGATACCGGGTGACCAATCGGCTACCCGATACCGGGTGAACAGCCGGGCAAAGGATGCCGTGGTCCGAAATATATTCGGTGGACACCGTATCCAGTCGTCTGTAATCAGTCGGGAGACCGGAGTAATATGGTTGCAACTGGAAGTAAGGGCGCGAGTGTCAGCCCGCTAAATGATTAACCTGGTTATCTCGCGGTAAGGCGTTGGCTTCTTACGGGCTAGTGGCGAAACTGAACAGTAGACTGTTTTCGTCCCAAGTCTATACGCTCACCTCACGGGAGACAGAACGATCTAATATCGTTAAAACTTCCTGATGTGACGGATTCGCCCGTTGTAGTTGTCAGCTCTAGTTGGTATCGGTAACTTGTAACTTGTTTGATTATCGTCGACAGTTTATGTCGTTAACTTGTTTGATTATGATTAAATAGTTGTTTCTGCAATAAGGGCCATCTTCCGAGATACAGGGTAAAGAGTTATATCTGGGCGGAGGGCTATATATCTGAGACTTTCAGGGAATTGACACTGCTTAGATTTGACCTCCAGAATCCGAATCGACCTCCAGAATGCAATCTGTAGCTTTCTCGTTTACTGAGAAAGGTTTTGTAGTCAAATTTTGCACACCCATAGAAATAGCCCGCGCAAACTGTATATGGGGTTTGGAGGAAACTGTCAAACCCTTGTTGCTACGAGCCACTGAGAGGAATAAAAGAATTTGTCATGGCGGTAAGTGTTCCGCCTTTGATCTAAGGCCGCCTTGCAGACAGCTATATAGAATATGTCTAGCTGTGCAACGGGTATCGGTACAAAGGTGACATGAACTGTCATCTGAATAGCTCCAACGAGCGAGGTTACTGGGGTCTGAAAGTGAACGCTGAAAAGCATTTAAATAAAATTTCAGCATGTCTGGCGTCCAGTCATACAATATTACCTTCCAGCGCATTGGAAGAAGAATGCAAAATTTCCCAACTGTTGTCCAGTCATTCTGGCATTGAAGGCCATTAATGTTAGTTGTTAAACGCGTAAATAAATTGTATAATGTATGATACTGGTAATAAATAACCCAAAGATTTTCATTAAATTTTGGAATAAAACCCTTCGGCTACGTAAAGACCAAATTTGGTTGCACATCAAACAACCGTTGACTATGTAACGACCAATATTAGCGGCTTGTTCCCGAAAATCCTTACCAAATATCTCATTATTACCATAGATACATAGATTCTGGAAAAATTTCGCGCGTCATTTCGCGGATATTTCTGGTAAAATTCCATTGTCAAACATCATCATTTTTTAATGTAAATAAGCAAAACGAAATATTACCTTTGATAGAGAATTTAATAAAGATCAAGATAGTATTTACAATTTCTATATAGGGTTCCGTATTTTTCCGTAAGACAAGAACAAGTTAGAAATGCCGTTTTTTTTCACTTTTTCGACTTTTCCATATTTATTTATAACTAGATGACCCGGTGAACTTCGTACCACCTAAAATTGATTTGATTGTAACTCTTCATGAGCGTTTATTAATCCTAATGAACCTTCCAAATCTAATTCATTGAAATCTATAATATGGCCGAATCATGTACGGTTTGAGTTTCGTTCGGTGATTAAATGAAAGTCGTTCGTGATTGAAATAAATTCAATATATTTAATTTACATGATAATATGCAGTTCACATTCAACACAAAACATTCTGGTAAAATATGTAAATAAACAAAAATAATGGCTTTCCGACCGATGGCTTGGCGAACACGGGACATACAGTTGTCCATGCGCGAAATACGGAAATTCCAAGATAATTCCGCAAACTTCCAAAACGCGTGATTTGTCATCGTGAAGGCCAGACGCACGGGGAATCTAAATTCCGCTTTCCAGAATTACCAAGTGTACAACTGTAGATTGTCCTTCGTATGTCGCAAAGGAAAAGATGCGCCAAATCGCCTCGTTGCTGCTGGCATAGCGACACGTCTGATACTGAGATATACCTCGTTTGAATTCCTCACAGCGAAAACAGCCATATTGCTTTATTTTACGTATTTGCATATGTAATTTATCGAGTTGATGAAGTTGCAGTATTCCACATTGATTTGCGCTTTAAAAGCCTTGGACAACTGCAGATCGCCCATTGTCCGCAACTGATCGGCGACGATACAATGGGTATCCGTCATTGCCTGTGATGGTGTTAGCAATCAGGTCTCTCGGGTAACGCCTGGAACAGTTACTATCGAGCATACAGGGCGAGATGTTGTTATAAACTTCGCGAAGTCCATAGATCATATTTTATTCTTAGGCACCACTGCAAGCAATTTCGGATTAACAGCATCATCTTCATGTATTTCTGCCGCACAACCGTTGCGGTTTGCACTTGAAGTAGCTTGCCGCACATTTGACTGACTTCGTCGACCTATGTTATCTCTTCTTCTCGATATTGTAATGGACAATGTAAAACGACACGGAATTGTTTTCACGCTCACTCAAATCGATCGAAATTTCCATGAGGTCTTTACAGTATTGAAATCCCCAAACTAAGTCCAAATTCGTGGTTATGTCATTAAATACATACGTTTTTTTTCTCTAACTAATTTAAAGTGGCAAAAATCCAAAATGGCTTCCTGATCGAATATACCTACTCCATAGATATATCGAATATACCACATAGGATTGAAGTAGGTACTCTATACAAAAGTATAGAGTACCTGCTCGTCAGTTCAAGCCACTTTTGGCTCGCGTGAAAGAATGGCATGTGACATTTTGTGAAAGCAAAAATGTGCATAATTGCCGGGAATATTTTGCATGCGGGAGGCGGCTTCCTATTTTTCGATTTGCTTTTCCTTTTGCGGCTTTAATTCATTCCATTTTCCCCCTATGGCAAGTCTTACTGAAGTAAGTAGATGGTTGGTATACACTTATACACCTGCCTAATATTACTAGCCGGTAGATAATTTTAAATTAACTATTTCTTCTCAAGATATTTGTGTTTTTTTAATCTATTAAGTATAATGTGCCTAGGTTAAAGGATATGCTAAGTGGATTTATATTCACGAATGAAATAAAACACTCTTTCATGGTCGAAACCGCAGGTAAAAGCTAAATTAATTCGCGACGACCGAAAAAAAAAAAATTATATATATGCATCGGAATTCATAGGCAATAAACATCGGAAATGCAAAAATACCTGCATCGGAATTTAGGTGAAGACGAGTCGTGTAGTGTTTTATGATTTTATATGTTTTTTTTATCACATAGCGTATTTACCTAAGGATTCTCCTAAATGCGCGTACACATTAGAGTTCATATACTTCCGGCGAATCCGCCACCCCAGGAAGGTATAATGATAATTGTTAATTCTTTCAACCGTGGGGTGAATGCAGAGACTAAGGGGCTCTCTAGACGATCAAGCAAGCATGTCAAGCATCGCGTCGCGTTTTTTAACATTTATCAAAAATGCCTAATTTTGTAGTTTATACCAGGGAATGAATGACGTGACTCCGTGGTATAAAACTACAAAATTAGTCATTTTTAGTGAATATTTTTAAAAAATATTTGCAATTTCCTGCGGCTTACGGTCCCCTCCCAGCCCGCGACGCGATGCTTGACAAGCATGCTTGATCGTCTATCTCCGCCAACAAGTTCACGAGAGTCCAACGCCTTATTGCGAGGCACTGGGAGGTGAAACCGGCGGGCCCACCTCGCCCCCTCGCTACCAGATTTGCCGGATTTCTCCATCCTCCTGTATGGTCTCAGGTTCAAGGTTGCTTTCGGGGCCCCTACCTGACGTAAGCGGTAATTCAGTTTAAATATATCACTGACCGAGGCGCCCTTTGCCAGGTATGGTCACTGGAGATCGGGTTGCCAACGAATCGTTTCTAGTATGATGACGCGAGGTCGACAACTACCCCCGCTCTCTAGGAAACATCTTCAGCCCCTCCCACCGGTTTTTCGCCCGGATGGGCAGCGTGTCTAGCAAACCGAACAGTGCATCAACCGCTCAGTTTCACCCGATTTGTGTTCCCGAACCCGCAAACTTCTGATCCCAGTTGCCTCCGACTGCAGTTTACAGCCGTGACAGATACTCATAGCGGCTCTGGCAATTTAACCTCTACGAGAAGGCTATCGGATAGGAATTGAGCCGTGAGTTGGGCAAGCCAAGATGACATATTCGGTTGATATAATCTAGTTTACTATTGTACCCAACTTCAGATTTCAATCTGCGACAAATGCTTTAGGGAGAGAATAAAATACGTATCACTGAATTTAAAATATGTGAACTTAACTGTGTAAAATATGTGAACCTGAACTTAAAATATGTATTTCATGGCAGAACAACCACAGAGCTTTTAGATTAGCAGCGAGTAAGTCTTTCATTAAGCCCAGCTCCATGAGGAATCCTTAAAAGCATACAAGTTGATGTCATTGGAGAGCCGTAGACTTTTGATCGACGCCGTATACCTACTTGCATGGGTTGGTAAATAATTCCATCGTTGCGAATGCGATTTTAGAGCGCATTAAATTTTATATTCCTCCTCGCCCTGTTCGATCGCATCGACTATTTCATCTCCATATGGTGAAAACCAACGCATCTCTTAATGAAATTCTATACAGAGCGTGTCATAGATATAACACAGACTTTTTAAGAGCGGCCATATTACACTCATCAAAAACCTTTTATAAATATTCAATTTAAAAAATTCTACAGCCTAGATAGATGATCACAAAACATTTGTACATATTATATTTCATTTAATTTGGTTCATGGACAAAATTTATCTTAAGTATATTTTTTATTATACCTAAAATTAAATATAAATATATTTATATACATACGTAGTTTTTTAATCTATTTTGTCTCTTCCTTTCACCTCACTTCCCATCCCGACTCTCAAGCGGAATCAATATAAAATATCATTGCGTTTATTTCGTTTACTTGACATTCGGAATCACATTAATGGATATTTGTTACTGTTAAATATATTCTGATTGCATTGTATGTAGTTCTGTTTGGTTCCTAAATAAAATAAAAAATAAAAAAATAAAATAAAGAAGGACTATTTGGGATACTTGGTAATATCCCAAATAATAGGCGAGGAAATGCTGCCCATATAATATATAATCAATTCTTATTTTCAATTACAAGATTCCTTATTTTACCGGTATAATATTTTTTTAACTTTCAATAGCATCCTTAGCACGGCTTCAATTTGGCTATAAGAATATAGTATTTAAATAATCTGACATCTGCATGCATCTTGTGGAAAGATTGAAGAAACTGAAGTTGGATACAATAGTTAACTAGATTAGGTAGACGTTGAATAAATATATAGGGTAAAGTTTGGTAATTCGGTGATATCGGTAATACAGTGATAATTTATTTGAAATGGTTCTGTATACATAATTACCCCGCGAGAGGTGTTTGTGATTAGGCTCGTTGCATTAGTCCTTTCTCACTCGAATGCAACGAGCCTAATCACAAAGCCGCGGTCTCGCGGGGTAATATGTGTATAGAACCATTTCAAACAAATTATCACTCTATTACCGATATCAACAAATTACCGACCTTTACCCTAATTGCGCGGGGTTTGCGTGAGACTAAAAAGTCAGGGGAAGCGGGAGGTATTAAAAAAGTTTTGGAAATACTCGCTTTCTTAACACAAGAATCTAGGTATATAAATAAATACATACCGTAGCATAAAACTGGTTACTATCATGGCGCTTAGTTAGTTCTTGAACAGCATTAAGTACAGGTTTGGGTCCAGCTACTTTTGACAGCACAACGAAGGTCTCCAGGCTCGATTGGTCAGGTAGTGGTATTGTAGAAAACGTCGCAATCTGAAATTATTTAATAATTAATAATCATAATAACGATGCCAGTAAATGCGAAGTTGCGTACGCCGTTTAAAAATACTATTGTTTATGTAATCTAAAAATAGGATAAATAATAAAAAAAATGTTCCCTTAGTGTCATTGGTAAATACTTTTTTCTACGTAATGTAATAGGATAATATAAGTAAACAAAAAATATAAATAAAATAAAGTTTGCATAGCTCAACTTTGTGAAAGCTACAAACTCTGTAATTATAATTACCCAACGATTTCCTAGAAATACAGAACAACTCGATAGTTATTAAGTTATCACCAGGCATTCCATTAGTCTTCCCAAATGGTCCAAAAATTGTATTCTAATGTAGCAAAATAGTGACATCCAGAGCACTCTTTTAGATAATGGTTCCGAATTCAGACGATTCAAATATACATAAATGATACATGACGATGAAAAATATAGGAGCGTTAGTACCTAACTATAACTTAAACCCAAAATGAGAAAACAGTTAACATAATACGCATATAAGTAAGATAGCGGTCATGATTTTTATTTCTTCGTCTCCAGAATCCAGCCTAACTAAAAATTTGTACTCATTCTCCAATTCATGCCGCGGTCTTTGAAATTTGCATACTATTAACCGAAAATAAGCTCGCGGCTACACTTTTTTTGTTTCAAAGGCAGAACTTTTATATCTTTAATATCATCATTGTCTTTTTTTATCTTCCTTCCTAATTTACATTGCATTACATTTTTCATCGTGTCCAATTGACGGCTTAAAGCCGCTCTTGGACGTGTCAAAATAATTGTGTTATGTAGTAATCTGTTGGTTAACGAAGGTAATATTATTCTAAATCAGGTATATATTTGTATTAAATTGAGCTGCGGCAGTTTATGTTTATTATTCTAAATTCGAAATTCAAAGTGACAGCAGCATTAATTTTCAATTTTCCTTAATGAAATTGTAATATAATATATAATGGGACAAAGAAGGAATATAAAATGGGACTCCCCGAAGATTGTGCACATCTTCGACTGTTTAGACTGCGACCATGAACAATCGGGCGTCCTTGGAAACGGTAAGTCAAAACCACAGTATACCAGACAGTAGCTTCTCTTAGAATAAAATTGAAATCGAAGCAAGTGACGTCAGGAATCTTAAGGGCTACCACAAATTGTAATATGATTACTCGACTTTTTCTTGAAGCATCGTCCCGGACACATTTACGGTGCCCCGGCGACGCAGATACTATTATGCTACCGATTTGTTCTGAGAATACCATATGGCGTCGAATCTGCACAAAAAAGTAAGCCGACACCCGACGTAAGAGCGGACACATCCTGCGCCCACAGCGCGTCACAGCCCACACGCCGTAACTATGGGCCTAAGGATGCGACATGACTTATCCCTCGCCCCACTTTCGTCGCACCCTCTTCCCGCATTGCCTTGTAGCTCTTGAGTGAATTAACTGGGTGTTATTATACTGTGGTCAAAACTTACCGCCCACTCCTTCTACCCCCGGCCCAAACGACACTGGGACAAGATGCCAAACCAATCTCATTCACTGGGGTTACATAGCGAATCCAAAATACGACCGTGGAACACTGCAGGATGTAGACCACCTCCTATCCTAGCCGCAACTCAACAACACCAGGACCACATCACATCAAAGACGAACAACAAAACCATCCAGGCTGCATATTTTTGCAGATGTGATCTAGCCTGGCCCAGACACGTTAACTAACTAACATGTATATGTATCGAGCGCAACGAAAACGTTCACACACATCAAAAATATTACATTTGACAAAAATAAAAATCTCTTCGTACCGGTATCCTTGTTTTGTCTAAATTCGGCATTATGCTCTTCACAGCATCATGTAAGGAAATCCTCTTTAGGATAGCCTTGTAGATCACAGCGGCCTTTTCTGGTCCGAAGTTAGCAGCGGTCGAAATAAGCAGAGGTCTAAGGTTGTCGTGAAGCGTCGCTATGTTCATGTTTGTAACGAGGTTGTAGAGGACCTCGTGGCTTTGGCGGTTCAATCGTTTGTCTCTGCTGAGTTCCAGGACATTTTTGATCAATTCATCCATGTGGTTCTGCATTGCGTCCATGTTGTTAGGGTCCAGGATTACTTCGTTGAGGCGATCCAGGCCGTGCTGGGTTTGAGAGAGGTTGTTCTGAAATTTAAATGCGCATAAAGATCAATTACAAAAAAGAGGTAAATCTTAGCTTCCTGAAATTTCGTGCTGTGGTGACCGATGCGGTGGTCAATTGAACTTTCCTTACTACAGAAAACTCCCAACTGAGATTATTCAAGAATCTAAAAACGAACATAGCAAAATGTTCCCGTTTTTGATAGATACCTGGATTTTGATAGACTCCATGAAAACTAATTTACTAAACTGCTACCAATGTTTTCCAACATGTTTTTGGAGGCGGTACACCATAGTTTATTGCAAGTTTTGTGGGGAACACCGGGAGAGGCGATGGGGCTGTGAGTAGATCCCCATAGCGCAGCAGGGATTTTATCTAGTAATTATCCACTTTACCTCTATTTGCTGTTTTAAATTACATCTAAATGCTTTTCTTAATTCAGAGTAACATTTGGTAGATAGATAGGACATTATTCCCGAAACAGACTCACACGACCGCGTTTATTTTTTAACATGATATTGAGGTCATTCCCTGCGAATTTCGACTTTTTACGCAGGAATGACGTCAAAATAATGTCACTTCACAGGCGTACTGCGTATTCGCGTATGTCCCGCTGCCTCGAGACTCCGCCACATTATCTCGTCACACCCTGGTGCTGTGGTTGATACAATACAACCTCAGAGCACACTTTAATAATTTGACAAACACTTACTGAGCAAAAAAACAAAAACGTGTTTATTCGCCACTACAATATGATGCACATTCTGACGAAATTCTCTTTACCGAGGCTAAAGATATCGATCGGGATAAATATATAGTTTTATGTTTCAAGAACCCTGCATAAGGTGATTTTTTAAGTGTAACGGAGTTTTAATGTAAAGATTTACACGTGGTACCTACATGAACTAGAATGGGGCGGCGAGTGGTTCTCAAAGGAACTAACAATGGTGTGATTTTCAACAAGATTTCCATGAATGACGAGATGTAGGAATATCAGGACCGAAATGATACGCCGACCTTTTGATTCAGGGAAGTTAGTCGTACTTTCCGAGCAAGAAAGCAATTCGAAATGTGGGACGCTGGACATTATATCGCCGACTCCCCGTATTTTAACTGCCATTATTGAACGTTAAAAAAACATTTTTTATGGCAAAAGGGAGCCGTTTTTTCTTATCCGGTCACAGTGCATATCGTTTAAAAGCAAAAAAAGCCTGTCATTATCGTAGTTTTTTATACAAATATAAAATATTGAGGAACAATGACATCATGCCAAATAAGTTAAAATTTAAAAATATGTAATGCGTAAAAATCAGTTTTTCCAGCATTGCAATTCATTTTCAATTTGCAATTTACCATGTTGTTTTAGATTAATTGCATAATATTCCTAACGTTAATCATTTATCCACTAGTCTGAGATTAGCATATGGTTCAAAATGCCTAATCGCTTTATTGGCTGTCATATGTTTCCGTTTTGATGATTTCCAGGTTGCTGCGCTTCGGTGTATCATTTGACGATGTGTCTTGAAGTATGTCGGCCAATTTCCGGATCTTGATCGTTTAGACTTTAGATGCTTATGAGATTAGAATAAGTCATTTGCGAATTGTGGAATTTTTCGAAGATTTAGGGACACCTATATTTTTTTTCTTCTCAAAGTGTTTTTTAAGTCAAATTCTCTGTATATAACTTCTTGAACCTGTTCGATAGCGAATTACTTTTTGTCCATTCAAGCTTCAGTAACTGATTCTCTTCATTTAAGTTGGCGATTACATTGTGGGCATTTTCGAGCTCCAATTCCCTATTTGTATAAAAGAGCCGAACTCCCTATTTGTATAAAAGAGATACTTAGTGTAAAAGAAGTGGCTGCTCGGTGATAATAATACTCTTATAGACAGGAAAGCATTTTAAAATATTTTACTGGCAAGCTCAACCATAACTTTATATATTTTTATTTAATATCTTTATTTTTTATTATTATTACGAATGAGTATTTATTTTATTGTTAAAACTGATTTCTTAGTTAATTTGATTATGATTATTTTATAAATATGACAAATATTATTATTTTAATTGCTTTGAGCCTTATAATTGTAATTATTTTATAACTATGTTTAAACGCGCGTATTTATAGTAAATATATTTTAAAAAATATTTTGTAACATCCATTTCATTCAATTTTAACTCTACTAATAAAAAGTTTAAAATTAACAATAAAAAGCTATATACCTACCTTTTCGATTTTTTTGACGTATCCACACACTAATTAATGTAACTCCATGTTTGTAGAATGTCTGCTCAAGAATTATGATACTTATTTTATTATGATAATTTTTTATAATGTAATATGGGACAGCAATGTATAGATACTTAGTATATATTTCGATCTGGTTTACTTACTATACGATTTTGGTGAGGATTGGCTAGGTAAGGCTGAATATTTTTACTGTATCTACCCAAATAATGTCATGGATCCATTAAATATATTGTATAATGTCGCTTTTTTGTATCTACCCAAATAATGTCATGGATCCATTAAATATATTGTATAATGTCGCTTTTGTGCTTACGCGAAAGTTTAAAAAAAGTTTTGTACACGTATACATCGATCAATAGTTTCACTACATGGAACACCTCCTTTATTTTGTTCTAATGTTTATTTGTCGGTTTTTTTCAGGTATTTTTTATTTGTAATCTTTATCTTGAGATATATTTTTGCGAATATTAAATTTATGCGACGTGTCCTTATCTGCCTAATTTAGGTAGTTATAGGTGACAACTACCAATTTATAATATTGTAATATTACCTATACTTCCACATATCTCTTATTGATAATATTTATAATTATTTTTTCAAGCGTGTCTTGGTTCATCCAATGCTCTTTCGGTAGGAGAGGGAACTTCGAAAAGAAAGAGTCGTATTTCATAGAAAGGAGGTTGTTTTTTCATTCCATTATTTTCTAATGTATACTTATCAATAGGTTGTCGCCCCGTGGTCTCGTCGTCCCATCGTCCCAGCCCGATTATTCCATATTTGCATCCTCAACTACCCCACTTTATTCCAGGCATTGTTTTACAACACTCCTCTTCCTATATTCCCGCCTGTGCCCCAGATTGAAATAGTCATTTACTAAAATAATTACCGCAAATTATTACTCGTTAACCTGGAAAAGGGGATTTATACGGGTTATTCGCTAAGGTGGCGATAAGAGGCGAGTTTATGGGGTCAAAAGCCATGGCTGTAAGTGGCTGTAAGCCCCAACACGCCACAAACAATCAAGCTGTTGGGAAAGGAAAAAACAGTCACTTCCTCGGGTAAAAAACTATTTTTTCCGTGGCGCTACATCGCGAGTGGTGGAAGGATTAATAATGGCTTTCGCTGTTGAGAGTGGAGAATAGAGATATTATAAATAGCAATACGTAAAAATAATAAAAAATAACTAATCCATCGATGTCAGTAGGAAACCCAGACTGCTGTAGACTTCCGTGAATAAGACCTCAAAAATATAAAAATATGATGATGATTTTGTAGTAGGCACCGACAGGAAATATGTACTTTTAGTTATGTTTTAACAGACCGACAAGAATTACAGTGACTCAGCAAGAAATGTTCATATGAGAATAACGCAAGTTCGTGGAAAAATATGTAGCTAAAACGTAATAAATTCCAATTATAACGATTCTCGTGGAAGGTCATTTGAGGCAAAAAGTGTATTTTAATATTAAAATTTTAATAACAAAACAATGTTAATATTAATAACGAGAACGTGAAACCTCAATAATATCCAAGTGAGTCTAATTGAGAGAACGCATGCCAGTAATGTAAATAAATAAGCGTTATGGGACCTATTTTTCGTAAGGTTAGATGGTTGGGCCGATAATGGTTTGCGTATACTTCGTATTAGCAGTAAAGGGTAGCCTTAAATGTATCGCTTACCCGGCCTAATATTGTCTTCTAGCATTGTCTGAATTATCTGAAGGCTTTACTTTGAGAAATACCCGCTATCTGCAACAACACTTTTTAACTGGTACATTTTTTACACTTGTATATTTCATTTATCCAGCCTCATTGGAATATTTAGACACAATGACATATAATTGAAAAAAAAACCTTTACATTCAAGACATTTAAAATGGCAAATTTAGAAATGGTTCCAGAAATAATCACCAGAGTAACGACAAAAATAATAATATACCTATCGTAGCTTCAAATAATCATAGCTACGAAAATTCAACACCGCAACCAGGATTATCAAACAGCAATGTTTTTCAAAAAATATATACGGTGTTCAAATATGGATAATTATCAATCAATTGAATGGATAATGATTAGTCAACCTGAGCAGCAGCGATGAAAGCGTTACAAATTTTATTGGGCAGAGCATTTTAGCATTAGTGCACAAAATTTGTCACGAATTGCTGACGTGTACACATCTGCTTACAAAGATAATATCCAGTCACTGGAATTGGAGCTCGAAAGTGCTCATAATATAATCGCCAGCTTAAATGAAGAGAATAAGTTACTGAAGCTTGAATGGACAAAAAGTAATTCGCTATCGAACAGGTTCAAGAAGTTATATACAGAGAATTTCACTTAAAAAACACTTTGAGAAGAAAAAAATATAGGTGTCCCTAAATCTTCGAAAAATTCCACAATTCGCAAATGACTTATTCTAATCTCATAAGCATCTAAAGTCTAAACGATCAAGATCCGGAAATTGGCCGACATACTTCAAGACACATCGTCAAATGATACACCGAAGCGCAGCAACCTGGTCAAAACGGAAACATATGACAGCCAATAAAGCGATTTGGCATTTTGTATCGTATGCTAGTCTCAGACTAGTGGATAAATGGTTAACGTTAGGAATATCTTGCGATTAATCTAAAGCATTAGATCTCATAAATAATGTTTTTTTTTAAAGAAACCCCTTTAAAAACCATAGATGCCTACGAGAGTTCAGCTGTACATTTGATATTTTTGAATATCTAATTGCGTTATGGTAAATTGCAAATTGCAAAATGAAGTTATACAATTTTCTATAGAGAGATATTTTATTCAAATTTTAGAAACTTAATGTGTAAAATTATTTGCGAAAATACTGGAAAAACTGATTTTTACGTATTATATATTTTTAAATTTTAACTTTTTTGGCAAGATGTCATCATTGTTTCTCAATAGTTTATATTTGTATAAAAAAAACTATGATAATGGCAGACTTTTTTTTGCTGTTAAACGATATGCACTCTGACCGGGTAAGAAAAAAACGTCTCCCTTTTGCGAGAAAAATGTTGTTTTTTACTTTCAATAATGGTAGTTAAAATACGGGGACTCGGCGACATAAAGTCCAGCGTCCAATATTTCAAACTGCAGTTAGTGTTTCGTTTGGTATACCTGGGAAATTAATTCAGTAACTAGAGCACCCATTACGGGGTTCCTCAAGGATCATTTCTGGGACTTTCCCTATGGAATGTTCGATTCGACGATTTCCTGTATTTATTTCTCCCGGAGGCCTGTTATTTTTTTATTTAATTTAATTTAATTCGTGATTCACAAATTATCTACAGTAAAATGGGCATGTACAATTAAAATGTCATAGACAAAAATGCAGTAGCAAAAAACTGATATGCCATTATTATATGTCATAAACTGTTACCTGTGGTTCTATTTTAATGTTACCTAACTAAGCTATAGACTGTTTTAAGACTGGCATTTAAATTGTTGTAAATATATGTACAAGTATGAACCTATTGAAGGAAACCAAATTGAAGAAATGTATACACTAATAGCTATCATTATTTCTTATAAACAGGAAAAGCTGGACAGGACACCGACCTCAAATGTTATGAGCGCAATCGACTATCATGTTCCCCGAGCCCTTGTATTGATGGGCCGACAGTCGTAACCGTAATCCTCATGAACGGCAGTCCCTTATCGTTCAGTCCCCAGCCTTCTCAAGCCATCCGGCAAGATTCAAGACTATTCAAGCTCGTGAAGTCTCCGAGAAGACACGAAATCTTTTCTTTATGTTGAGGAAATCAGTCACTTGGACTAGGGCATATATCACTCGCGTTCGTATACACATTTATCGAGGCTTATATAGGGCTACCCAGTAAGGGCGGGTTGATGTTGACAGTCTGTGGCGGCCATGATGTTTTAGCGGCGTCTGTCAAATCTGTTGTTTATTATTCAGTCACTGATGCCAAATCACCATGGCAAGTTACCCGATTGAGCAACACGTTAAAACTTTAATATTGAAATGAGTGTTCGTTAGTACACGGTTATCTCTCGCAGAGGTGACGTGAATTGGCCACCAAGATCGTGCGATTTGACCCCGCTAGACTTTTTCTTGTGGGATCTTCTGAAATCGCCAAGAAGCCGCAATCGATCGATGCCCTCAAATTCAATATAATCAGGCCATCGCCCAAACTCAGCCGGTTCTATGCGGCAGTCATTGAAAATTGAACCTCTCGGATCTGTGCCACCGTGCGAAGCCGCGGGGGAACGTTACATTTGAACAATGTCATATTCCATGCATACATGGGCTCTTCAATTTAATAAAGAATTTCGTTAATACCTCGCACAAAGTCAACATCGACCCGCCCTTATTGGAAAACCCTATACATTCCCCAAATCACGAACGCTGCACGATCTTGGGCTGGGGACTCATTGTTAGAGGTGGGAAGAGCGGCGCTTCTTCAGGGACAGCTTATTCCCTTGATTGCGTTATTTAGAGCCTATCGTACCATTGGCCTTACCAGTCCTGGAGTGAGTTCTTCCAGCGGATCTCTAAATCTTAGAGCGCGCAGTAATTTGAGTCGTGTGGTGGAATGCCACATGATAACCGTTAACCCGTATACCCCGCTTTTCACAGAAAGTTTCGCAGAGAGAGCATCAGGGTTTGGCAACAAAGATGGGACGACGGTATCTCTATTTCTTTCCGGCTCTCGAATTGAGAGTACTTAAAAGAGAGTTTCTGCGACTCGATTACCACAACACACAGTTGATCGGGGCTCATGTCGACTTCAGGAGCTACCTTTTTGAATTAAGGCTCCTTAATTCAAAAAGTCCGTGTGCGTGTGTGGTCATCAAACCGCAGAACACATAATCTGGACGTGACCTCTGTTTTTGGACGCCAGAAGAGAACTTCTCAATGCGGTCGGGGGACGCGTAGGTGCTTGTTCCATCTGGACCCCTAAGCTGGTCAGTCGGAGTGTTTTAAAGCCTTCCGGGTGTTGATGGCTCGCTAGATGTCGCGACTGGAGGTACAATATACCTATTAATAATAAAGTTTGCGTAAGTCAACGTAGATTAAGTTAAAAAAGATAACTAATAATATTGAACTTCTACATTGAGGGATGTCGATTACTACGGGCGAACCCGCCACCTCAGCTATAACGACATCAGGCTATTTTGTTTCTCATGGAAAGAACGTACTATTACTACTATTATAGGAAAAAAATGCATATCCAGACCCCGTGGTATCTAGCAAACCGGACAGTTGGAAGATGTTGACTACAACGGGCCAACCTGTCACCTCAGACTGGTATAACGATATTATATGATCGTTATTTCAGCCGTGGGATGAGCGTAGTGGCCTAGAGACGGGACAACTCACTATCTAGCTCCGCCAACTGGCTCGCTAGAATGCAACTACAGTAAACCGGACAGTGCACCAACCGCCCAAATCTGCACGAGGTATTCCCCCGAATCCGCGATTTTCTGATCCCAACCACCTCTGACAGATGCTCACAGCGGCCCTGACACGTTAAGTTCGTCTACGAGGAGCCTACCAGACAGAAGTTGGGCAAGCCAGATGACATACAGTTTGGCCAACATAGCCCAATCTGCACGGAACCATTAGGAACTAATAAACGGATACAGGACGGACTATATGGGGATAGAAGTCATAGAGTATTAAATTATCTCAAAATCCCGGGGAGAAAAGACGACTGCAGTCGATATAGCTGCCCTGATGGTTGATGGTCGCCTTCTGTCGCTATCCACCATGTTAGAGCACATAGGAGATATAAAAACTCTAAAAAAGTTGACCGACAAATGAATAAGCCTGTGAAAGCTTATCGTCAATTTGGCTATTTTACTTTTACTTATTGCTTCCTATGTGGGCCTTGCCTTAGTCCAATAACATAGGGGTATAAACGAGCGCGATTTCGCTCAATCTGGGTTTATCCTCCGGCGATCGGCCGTTGGGGTGTGATTTGACCCCGATTTTAGGAGCACGCGACGCCCGGGGCGCGCCGCGTAAGGGTTTAAGTTGACCCCGTTTCGGTGAATGGTCTCAGGAATAGGAAGCCGACCGGTAACCCGGGGGTAATTACACAAATTATCGATTGCGAATTCCGTTGCCAAGAAGCTATTTTAGCTTAGAGTCGCCCCAATGGAGGTTACTCACGTCACGTCACACAACGCGTCGCGTACTTCACTCAAGATCAGCGATGGTTTAAAAACACGCGAGTTGTGAATCAAACACTACCGCGGATCATCAATTACATCGTTTCCGCGGAACTCAGTATATTTGGGTTTGATACGCATTGCGTGAGAAACGTGAAGAAAAAGTATTCTTTTACGACATTTCAGGTATCTTCACAAATGTGTTGTCTAGAAGTCGAACGGAAGAGGGTAGGAGCATGCTTCTTTGTGTTGATATATTTTAATGTGAAGACAAGTAGAAATCTTGCTACGCAGACTGTCATTATGGTAACTGAATATTTTTAAGGGGGTGATTCTGTACATAAAACTTTTAATTTATTTTTTAAGAGAGTAGGTAATTCTGTACATTTTAGAAATATGTATTTTTTGCTTTTTCTGAAAAAGATATGCTTATAGATATTACGAGATTTTTTGTACGGCAAATTATTTTACATGAAATTTAACATTATTGTCTTCCCCTTTTTTTTTAAGCCTTGATTACCGAGAAAAAGTGTTTTTTATGATCAACTTTCGGATATTATTTTTTTTCTTTCAGTAACAAAGGCCTCAATCAAAAAACTTTTAGACGATTTTAAACTTTTTTTTTATGTAGAATAACTTCCTATACTAAAATAGGCTCCTAATAGTCAAAAATATTTTTTTTCAGGAAAGAGGGCAAAATAAAAAAAAACAATTTTCTTTCAGTTTGAAACCTGTTTAAAATATGCTCATACGCTAATAACACCCTGCATATATATATACAGGATGTTTGAGACCTACATCCCTTGTTTAAGTGGTGATTCTGTGCATCGATTATAGAATGAAAATAAAACTCGTTTTTAATCTTTGATGTTATATTTTTTATTGTTTTAATTCAATTAATTACATAATATGTTTTAACGCTGTAATGCAGAGTAGATCTTCATATTTTTATTCATAGTAGTTTAGTAAATATTCGCTGAAAAATAACATATCAGTTTAAGTAAAAACTAACTAGATATTGTTTTCCATAATACATTTCAAAAGCTTATAAATCTAAAATGAAACAAAATCGACGGTTTTTTGTCGATGGTTTCGTTTGTAGTTTATGCTGACAGTGTTTGATCGTGTTGTGAAGAAAAGACTGAATTATAAAATACGTTTGTTTTGGCCTGATGCTTGTCTGTATGTTAATGCTATTTCAGTATGTGTTCACTGGAAGACCACCGCACAGCGGCTGATATGATATTGTTGCATAAATAATACATAACAAAATTGATAGCCCTCATTTGGTAAAGAAACTGTCGTTTTTGGATCCGCCACGAAGGGTTCGCTCTCCTCGTACGTTCGAAATCCCTCGTTTGAACACTAGTTACGCCCAAAACTCTGTTATGCAGCGCTTGATGACCACATATAATAGTCGATTCGAAGATATCGATATTTTTTACTTGAATCAATCTAAATTCAGCGAAGCTGGCCTTAGCTTGATATGCGTCTAGTAAGTGATTATATAGTGAGTATACAAATTGTTTCATAACACTCAGAGCGAAAATGAGAATAGCAAAGAGTATAATTTGAATACCCATATCCTATCCTACATATATCCCATCCCTCTCCTTTCCTATCTTTGCAATAGTTCGATTGTAATTTAATTTAATTTAGTGCAATGCAACTTTTGATTTACCGTATAAAAAAATAAGGTAGGAAACAATTAATCGGCCAGCGAAACACTGTATTAGAATAATTAGTAATAATTAATGAAGCGCTGTATCTTTCCCGAAAATAAAATAAATAAATAAATAAATAATAGCTCGAGAACTTTCTGTATGTTATAGCTCGAGAAATTTCTGTATGTTAAAACTCGAGAACTTTGAACTGATTTCGATCGCATTTTTTCGTGTATGTAGGATGACTATTGCCATTGGTTGTAGGCTATACGAGATCGAAATCTGTTGAATAGTTTCCGAGATATACAAATTGTCAGTCAAGTCAGAGAAAAAGTGCGTATTCCAAAATTTCAAACTTAAATACCTAGAGATTTAAAGCGATGACATACATTTTTCTGACTAAAAATAAAAAAATGGGGGATCGATTGGTATGTATATTAATTATTTGTGTTTATTTGTTCCCGATTTATAAGCAAAACTAGCGACCCGCCCCGGCTTCGCACGGGTGCAATGCTGATACTAAATACAGTACAGAAAAACTGTGAACGTTGTATATAAAAACATAGCGGCCCGCTCTGGCTTCGCACGGGTATAAAATATATAGCCTATGTGATTAAAATCGATCCAGTAGTTTTGATTTATTCATTACTGCCCGTGGCCCGCACGCGTTAAATTTGGAGTAAAACAATCCCCCTTTCCCTATACCATGAAGATTTCCTGCTATCTTTGGAATATCTAAATTCATACACTACATTTTTACTTATTTACTTTTTACATTTTTAACTATTTATTTTATTTTTACAACATATTACAGAATGTCTTTATAAACAACGTTCACAGCTGTCTTGTCATTAGACAATACAAACATGTTTTCTCTGGAGGTCACTCTTGAAAGAGCGACATACAGTTGTCCATGTGAAAAACAGTCAACGCTCAAATCTAAGCCTGCAACGTTGAAGGTTTGACCCTGCGATTTATTAATGGTCATTGCAAAAGATGTCTTTACCGGAAACTGTAAACGTTTAAATTGGAAGGGTAAATCCGATGGTATCAGAGGGATTCGGGGAATCAATACATCTTCTCCGGTACCACATCCTGTGAGTATTGTGCACTCTATTATGAAAGTTTTCAATGATTTTACCAGCAAACGCGTGCCATTGCAAAGTTTAGGTGGATTCAGGTTTCTTAATAAAATAACAGGACAACCTACTTTCAACACCATTTTGTGAGGAGGGAGTCCAGACGGGTTCAAAGAGTTTAGAAATTCTGTAGGAAAATGAACAGCTTCTTCCAAATCGAGAACAGTATCGACCGAGTAGTATATTTTCGTCGGCGCATCAATCTTTGAAAGAATCAAGTTATTTACTTTATCTACTTGTTCGTTAGTTGGTGACAGAATCGCTCTTTCTTTAAACCAAGATATTGTCTTATAACTTATGTTATCAATGTCAGGATAGACATTGTTGACTAACTCTTGGATGTTGTCTATCAAAACGCAAAGGTTTTCTAGGTCAATCCTTCCCTCACTTTGTGTTAACTCTCCATTGCCAACTTTTAGCAGCATCTCTGGAAATAGCCTGTTCTCACGTGAAGATGACGAAACCCTCATATTAGTTTTAAGCTTTAATTTATTGACATGTGGCCAAAGGTTGGATCTTTTTAGGCAAGCATTTATTTCGTCAGCACGTGTTCCTCGAGTCACAACTGGTAGGATTTGACGGAAATCTCCTGAGAACAGAATTGTACATCCACCCATAGGTGAATTTTTGTTGCGCAAATCGCGCATTGTCCTATCCAGTGCTTCCACAGACGTCTTGTTTGACATTTTAGCTTCGTCCCAGACTATTAATGAGCAGTCACGCATCAATTTTCCTGTATTGCTCTGTTTAGAAACACTACAGACGATGTTATTATCATCGGTGGCGATTTTCAGCGGGAGCTTGAATGTGGAGTGTGCGGTTCGGCCTCCTTCCAAAAGCCTAGCGGCAATGCCGGATGATGCAACAGCTAACGCAATTTTTCCGATAGATCTCACTTTTTTTAAAAGCAGATTGATTAAAAATGTTTTTCCTGTACCTCCTGGGGCATCAAGGAAAAACAATTTCCCTTCATTGTTATCAATTGTTGATAGTAATGCAGTGAATACTTTTTTCTGATCGATGTTTAATCGTGGCTCATCTTGAGCTATATTTTGTAAAAGTCTCGTTTGATCGTATGATGTTTCTCTTGTGTATTCGGCACTGTTAGTTTAAATCTGAGTTAGTAGTATTAGCTGGCATCGGCAGCCCAAAATCCTTGATCGATTTACCCGAAAGTAATTGCACTACTTTGTTCAATTCCAATAATGCTTCGTCAAATATGTTTTGATCATATTGTACATCATCTGAGTTTATCTCTCGCCGTCGCCGAATCAGAATATCACTGGCCATATTTTCTTGAAATTTATTCCATAGATTAACAGAATCAGTTACTTGACAAAACACTACTATGACGGCAAATAAATATCTTAATGATGTAGCTGAACTACAAACAGCTGCTTCTGATAATGTGTTTTCCCAGTGAGAATCGTCTTCCAAGAGCCCCATAGCTTTGCATGCTGCTTGATAAGTATTGTAAACAACACCTTGTACAGTTCTTAGGTGTGCAAAGGATGTCGGGCCTTTTACAATATGCAATAACATTCTCAGATAAAAGCATTCGCTGTTGTTGGGATGAACCACGTAGACTCTGCCAAGAGCATTCGTTTTTTTTTACTCCGGGGAAACCATGAACCGCAGTACCTTGTTTTCGCCGTTGAAAAGTTTTAGAACTCTGGTTCCATGTATAGTAACCTGGAACTCTGTCATACGTCAGTGTTTTCGCGAAATCATCTTGAGCACATAACTTGAAGAATGCTGTCAATGTTGTATCCCGCGGGTTATTAACAACTTCTTGTATATTGTTCTCTGTGAAATATACTCTTTGTCCATTTTCTAAATGAACTGCAAGGTGGACAATTGTGGGAGCCCGGTCGTGCACTTCGAATGATAAAATCCTCCATACAGCTTCAGAGCTGCAGATGTAACGTCCAGACTGATATTTTTCCACTTCATTTGGTGATTGTATGCTGAAAGTGGCTTGATCACTGCCTTTATTAATGTACTTAGTAACATATTGAATTGACTTTATTGAATTGCACAACTCTACGTTGATGTGGAATTCAATAAATTTTCAAAAGGAGCGGATTATAGGGAACGATCCATCGGTTATCAATATCATGGTTTCGGACGGTAGCATTTTGCCCACCCTGTTCTGGCGATCGTCGACGATATTTGGGATATCCGTCATCGCTAGTACTTGTTTGAGTTTGGAACGACTTCGGAAATTTTTTGCTTCATTTAGAATCTCGCATACATGGAGAATTCGGGTTTAAAGTCCCGCAAGGGCCGTGTACCATATGTTTCTTTACGATTTCGTACAGGATAGGATCTTCATCTTTATCCGGTAATTCAGCTGAAATAACCCTGTCAATTTGGTTTGGTCTAATTTTGTTCACTAACCACACCAACAGGTGTACATGTGGCAAGCCACGTTTCTGCCATTCTATTGTGTACATATGACAGCGCGGCGGACCGAATATATGAGACTTGTTAATGAGGTGCAGGAGTTTCTGTACTTTTAAATGGAAGACTCTGTTAACTATATCGTATCTGTCTTGTGGAGTTAAATTGGTGTTAATATTTTCTTTGATTTCCGGCCAATTTGGGTTACATGTTGCAGTTATAAATAAATCAGGTTTGCCGTAATTTCTTACGTAAGTCATGGCGTCTTGCGATTTTTCGTGTAAATATCGAGGTCCACCTGTGAATGATGAAGGTAGTATAACCAACTGCCCAATGCCGTTGCGGTGTTCATTCGCCTGTAAAGCATCCTGAAGATGAACGTAATTTTCAGCTCTCAATTTAGTTTGATTATTACGGATGTAGGCCAATCTCTCAGATTCAATTTTCGCATATTGATCTACCAAGTATTGGTTTGTTAACATTCCATATCTAAGCAAAGTATTGAAATTGTTACGTCTTGTCATTATACGGTAGCAATAGTAGTTCATACATGACACTGTTTTACGCAGAGGTGTACCACCGATTGGGTCAACTTGAGAAATATTAATGGCATAACCATTTTCTCCACGACATAGCATCAAAGGATATTGTAAGCTGTCATAAGATCTGTGTAACTCTGAATTTTTTTGCAAATTATCATCACGACTATGCAATACAATATCTCTTTTGTCAAATTGCTGTCCAGCTATCACCACTACTACTTCACTCGTGGAAGGCGCATTGTATCGTCCTCTGTGTTCTCCAACAGGAACTTTATTTGCATGGATTACGACATTAAAGTCAGGAGTATCTGCTGGAACACTCTCAATCGCAGTTTTGAAAGACTGTATGTAGCAATTATGAGAATGTAACATATCTTGGAGAGATCTAATCAAATCTCTATCAATGCTTGTACACCGCGTAGATGCTTGTGTATCTGGATCTGCAATAAAATATATTTGCAGAAATTTGTGATCATCGGGTCGAAGTGGTAGCAAGCTCCCAGCTAAGTGGTACACTTGCCCTTGAATTTTAAATGTAGGCATGAACCCACGCTTAACGACTTGCTTACTCTTAAAAGAGGTCATTTGAAATGCGTTATTATAACGGCGTATATTGCGCATGAATTGCTTGGATTTCTGATGATCACCCGTAAGAAGAGAGTGAAGTGGTTCAGGTGGAGGGAGAACTTCTTCTAATTTGACTTTTCCTTGTAAGCAACACATGCCTTTCGATTCGTCCTTGAATTTCAATGCCAAGCAATGTTCACACACTACTGACATAGTACCTATTGATACTATACGATCGTCCTTGTAAGAAATCGAAGGGTCGTAATTCATGGCAGAATTTTCTTTATTCACCCATGAATTAGTAACTCGTGCTGATGATTCTCTGGCTCTCTGTATTCGATGTCTTTCCCTATCTCGGCTGCGGTGAACCTCACGCTCTACTGAAGATTCTCTCTCTCTCTCTCAGCTCTATATCTATCCCGAAGCTGACTGAGGCGAGCCTCATGCTCTACTGACGATTCTCTGTCCCTCTGAACCGTATGCCTATCTCGATCCCGGCTGCGGCGAATCTCACGCTCTACTGAAGATTCTCTCTCTCTCTCAGCTCTATATCTATCCCGAGCCTGACTGAGGCGAGCCTCACGTTCCGTTGACGATTCTTCATCTCTTGCTGAACGTACTCTTCTGGCATTCACTCTACTACGACCTATGTTCGAACGACGACGTCTTCCAGACATGACTTATAATTTCTGTACAAAATTTACTCAGTTCTATATGTATGATTACCTATGCACAAATTGCCATATTATTAGTATGTGCCGCAGTAAAAAATATCTAAATTCTTACCATTTAGAAACAAAAGATAATCAGCAATCATAAAAAACAAAAGATACCTATTCTATTCAGTTCTTTTTTTTTACTGAAATACCCCAACTTAAACAACGATTTTAATTATAAAAAATAATTTGCTATTCGTGCGACTAAAAACAAAAGATAATCAACAATCATCAACAACAAAAGATACCTATTCTATTAAGTACTTTTTCTGAACTTACATATCTCACCTTAAATCACGATTTTTGAAAATAATTTCCCTAATATTAAATTGATCTAACTGTAAATTTTAATCAAGATCTTAATAGAAAATTGCAATCCATAAATTATGGTTTTATTTAATCTAATCTTATCTCACCTTATGTAGGTACTTATAATTGCTATAAGTGCGATTTAAAAATTAACCTTAGAATAGAATATAATTTATATTTTAAAACTACTATCATACAATTATTTATCGTAACTTACTTATAATTACTGATACGTTGTCGCGCTGAAAAGCACGTTTTTATTACCTAAGTATTGCTATTTTCCTCGCTGGAGAGCTCCGATATAATAAACGCGTCCGATCGCTGCTAAATTCAAAGTGCTATAGGGAAAACCGCGGCCTCAGACGCGCTATTTAGGCACGCTCTTGCCGCACCGGGCGGCCGGCCGGTACCGCCGCAAACGCTACGTCCCGCAATTTTTAATTCTGTAATATCTTCGAAAATATTCACTTAAATCATACGGTGTAAAGGGCCATATAGATCTATATTAAATGAACAATGTATTCAAGGTATTTAATTGGTTAAGGATTAATGCTCTATTGGTTAAAATCGCTTCGAAAATTAGCCATTATTTGTCGTAAAAAGTAAATGGCAAAAAAAAGTTATTGTGGGTTATCCATAAGAGATAGACATATACCATCACGGACTTTTCTGTAGACCTTTTCAATGTGTACAATACTTAGTACATTATTTTGATAAAACTCGTAGGGTTCAGCCTGCGTTTGCAATGTAAGCGGAAAAAATGTAATTATTTACGACATCACATTAGAAACCTCAAAAATAGCAGTACTTCTCCACTATTTAATGGATGTTATTATACATATAAACCTTCCTCTTGAATCACTCTATCTATTAAAAAAAACCGCATCAAAATCCGTTGCGTAGTTTCAAAGATTTAAGCATACAAAGGGACATGGGGACAGAGAAAGCGACTTTGTTTTATACTATGTAGTGAAGTATACGGCAACTATGAAGAAACTGTAATAACACTGCTATTGCTAATTTGTTCCTTAGAAATGTATTTAAAAAATCGGTTGGGTCACCCCAAGACTTCCCAGGCAAGTACTGTTTTCATCTGGATATTAATTTCATAAAAAGGTCGATTCTCAGCTCGAACGAAGCCGCGGATAGAACTAAATTCTCGGAGGCAAAACTTGAGAAGCAGAAGATTAAGACGTTAGAATAGAAAAGTCGATTCCCAGCTCGAACGAAGCCGCGGGTACAACTAAATTTTTGTAGACGAAACTTCAGAAGATGGAGATTAAGACGTTATAATCGAAAAAGTCCATTCCCGCTCAAACGAAGCCGCGGGTACAAAGAAATTGTCGGAGACGAAACTTGAGACATTACAATTAAGACGTTAACATCGAAAAAGATTCCCAGCTCAAACGAAGCCGCGGGTACAACTAAATTCTCGGAGACGAAACCTGAGAAGAAAAAGATTAAGACATTAAAATCGAAAAAGTCGATCCCAGTTCGAACTAAGCCGCGGGTACAAATTCTCGGAGACGAAACTTGAGAAGAAGAAGATTAGGACGTTAAAATCGAAAAAGTCGTGTCACGCCAAGACTTTCCAGGCAAGTAAAGAAGTATATAGGTAGGTCTAGAGATTAGTGTAGGTATATTTCAAAAATATATGTTCAACGGTTCTCAAATCATAAATATTTATATATTACCGAAAATATTTGAGTTCGCGGGAATTGTAGATTTTAATCGTTTTATGGCATACCCTTAACCCCTCAAATGAATGGCGATTAGCTCGGGTTGCCTACGGCAAAATGTATATAAATTTATATTTACATTTACATTTACATTTACATAGAGCGGGGTTTACTATAGAGCTATAGCATTACTATAGAGCGGATTACTATAAAGCGGCGCACATTTACATTTATATTTACATTTATATAAATTTATATACATTTTGTATACATTTTGCCAAGGCATCCCTTAAGGGACGCCTCACATTTGAGGGGTTAAGGAGTTAAAAAGAAGATTCTCAGCGTATAATGGTAAATTAAACTGTAATTAACTTAGATTATGTACCTACGACTTCTATAATATCGACGATAAACAAGGAGCGGTATAATAACCCGTCCAATTCTTTAACTTCCTGGATTCACCCGGTAGGATTATTTATTCGTTGAATGATGGAGTATCGATAATTTTGCTGCAAAACTTTATACCATCAAAATTGGGCAATAGTGCACGTCTGTAGATCGATAAACTACAAAGCTACGTATTAGATGCGACTATTGTGACTGACTGCAACATTGGGGAAAGCTCAAAATTACAATGATACTTATTATATCATCAACTTTCTCTCTATTTAAAATGCCTAAAGTTTCCTGTTATGCTTTGCCTTGCGATGAGGTTGGACAAAGCCCAAGGACACAAGACCAAACGCTTCAGCATTTGGTAGCTACCTTCAGGTAGCAGGCGTCGATCTCCGTCAACCGTAGTTTTCGCACGGCCAACTTTATGTACCAAGTTTGCGTATGAGCTCTAACAGAAATCTTTACCTATTTGCTCCTACTGCCATGGCTAAAAATGCCAAAACGTCATTTAATAGAATACAAGCGAAGTAGTCTTCTTATATTCTTTTTAGAGTTGTGTATCGAATGCTTTAATACTGACCGCTGCTGCGCTACTCGTGCTCCGAAGACTTTGTCGCCTATATTAAAATCTACTGCTCATCGTCATTTAAGACAGCATAAAGATATAAGTATATCGCCTGGTTTATTTAACATCTGCTTTGTGGAATGCACTATACACCAGCAGAAAAGAAAACATGAACACAACAAAATTTCCCTAACAGACCATTAACACATTTGAGTGTTCCGAGGCCATTTTTAGATAAGCAGGGATTTAAATACAAAGCTTTAAATATAAACTATTTTTAACAATCTACCAGATAACATTTTTTATTTTATATAGCAACGGGTGTTTTATTTAACTATTATTTTATAACGCTACGTAGATTGTTATCAATTTTAATTTAGTTTTAAATTCAATGTTGTTTTTAATTTTTAAAAAAATCGAGTCTGGCCCTCTCGGCAGAAATTATCTAAAGGGCTCTATAGACGATAAAGCATGCTTGTCAAGCTTCGCGTCGCGGGCTGGGAGGAGATCCTAAACCGCAGGAAATATGCAAATATTTTTTTTTTAATATTCACCAAAAATGCCTAATTTTGTAATTTTATACCAGTGAGTCACGTCATTCCATCAATCAATTACGTCTAATTAACGTGACTCCCTGGTATAAACTACCAAAATTAGGCGTTTTTGGTAAATATAAAAAAAATGCATATTTCCCGCGGTTTACGACCCCCCCCCCCCCCCCAGCCCGCGACGCGAAGCTTGACAAGCATGCTTGATCGTCTAGAGAGCCCCTAAGGATATTAGTACCACCTCAACACAGGTTAATTCTTAGTGAGGTTGTAAACCATTACATGTCAAAGAGATGAATCTCCTTTCTGAGCTAGGTAACTGTACACTTATTGAAAATTGTATGTATGTACACCTGTTGAAAGCTATGTATTTCAATAAGCAATATTTCAATAAGCAAAAAGCTATGTACACTTATTGAAAATTGGTTTTGTGCTAGTGTAAGGATTTTTATCTTGTATTTTGAATTATGGATAAATAAATAAATAAAATAAATAAACAAAAAAGGTTTGACTCCCGTGAAATTATACGTATCTTCTCATTTGTAAAAGATGTTTACATGTTTTGTGTAACTTTAATATTCATCATAATTAATATGGAAGACATACACCAACATTAAAATTTATTATTAATTGAACCATACTATGGTTCATTTTATTAAATTTGCACCGCTTTTATGTTATAAACAATTGCTGAGATAATTTAATAGTTTTTAAAATTGCATTATTATTTCTATATGTTTTAGATTTTTTCGAATCTGATGAGTTATCAGACACAACGATATATTATGTAACTGTCGCTCAACATATTTGACTTCAGGTGAAGGTAACTATGTGTTTAGATATAATTTTATTGATTATCGGAAATGCAGTTCGAACTTAAAGTTTGCAGATTATATTGTCATTATTTTGTTGCCATTCAATTTCATTAGTTTTAGTTTTCCGGAACCAAGACATGGTGTATTGCGTAAGAACATCATGACCAAATGTTACTAAGGATATTCAGAAAACGTTATATAATAATATGTTTTTTTCCAAGTATTTTATAGCATATACAGCCAGAATAATCGTGAGCGTATATCGTGAAAATGTACGGTGATTTGACAATTGAAATATTGAATAAGTACTTGAATAGAAAAATACATTGAATTGACAATCAATCTTCTAGCCTAACATCAATAGTGCTAGAAACTGTTACAATACTGCTAATAAAAATAGCAATACTACTAACACATTGATAAACCATAATTATAGATAGATAAACACATAGCTAAACCCTTAGTCACTTCAACAGGGAAGCAATTTGTTTTACCCCCCCTCAGTAGTTACAATATGTCGATTCAACGATATAAAATCATTTACTTACGTTTCAAACCAGAGGTGTTAAATAAATAAATATACGCATAGTCGAAATGCCTTCTTTTACCCAACCCCCTTAATATTTTAATCGTATCTAACCATAACATGATATAATGGCTAACCTTTTGTTGTAGATCTTCAACTATGTTCTTTTGCAGCGCTTCCAGCTTCTCCAGCCTAGACATATGCGTCTCTTTCTTTTCTTTATTCGGATGATTGGCTGTGCTCTTCGCCGTTATGCTTGTAGCCTTTATCTTAGGTTGTATGTTCAAATCCAAGAATTTATTTCTGTTCCGCTTCGGCGAGATGCACGGACTCCTCTGCAAATTATGCAACACCTCCACTTCCCCGTGAGATTGCACACTAATCGACACTTCGTTGTCTCGTTGACTGAGCACAGTCGACTCCGATGAACTTTTCTTCGGCCTTTTCGCGCTCAAATCGTCGCTTGTATGGGATTCCATATCTTGTATGAGAGGGTGATTTTTCACTCTGAAGTATTCATACAAATCGCTGAGCGACTTCGATTTCGTGCGGTGCAATGACCTTCCGATGCTAGATACGTATTTAGGAGCGGTGGTGACTGAACTCACAGGAACCGGAACTAAACTCTTCGGCGGATTCGTTTTCGTTTCCGCTTCCGCGTTCTTCTCCGCGCTCCCATTAGTGACGTCACTGTCTGGGGTTCTTATTTTAATTTCTTCACCGCCAAAGCGCACTCGTTTCTCAACATACCCAGGTTTTGTCTCATGTTTTTCATCGCTATCAGTATACGACTTTAACAAACTAGCATCATCGGTGCTGAATTCGCCGAAATCTTCATCGCTCTCTTGCTTATTTTCTTCTAGTATTGTCATGGTGATCGCCGTCTCGGAATCGAACGTGATCTCCGTTTCTAGTACTACTTTGCCTTTCACCACTCTCTCTACGCTATCATCACTTAAAGTCACAAAATTATCACTCACCGTTATTTTCGAGTCGTCCAATTTAATATCAATGTCCTTTAATTTATTTAAAACGTCTTGTCTATCGGAAGGGAAGCTCATTAATAAACCACTCTTAAAATTACTGTCGTCATTATAGCCACTCTTATGCGGGGAAAACATGCTATTATTCTTAAAATCCTTGTTTTCGAAAGTGTTCACTAATTGATTCTGTATTATTTTTTGTACCTCACTCAAGAATTTTAATTTATTCTGTACCTCTAAAGTTTGGTAAGATACGTATCTATTAAATTCGGAAGTTCCCAGTAAGTCTTCAAATTTGTTAAGCGAGCGTAATGCTATATCTTGATGGGTAGTCGTAAATAACTTATTACCGAGAGTTCTGAATACAGCGTTTATTAAATCGGAAGGCTCTGGATATTTGTATAACGCACTAGCGACTAGAGTGGGAAGCGATAGGATTATTCCGGTGATGACGTTATTTTCCACGTCGTTGAAGTAAGAGAATTTATAGTCGCAGTTGTCCAAGATTTTTTTGAAGAGTTGCTCAACGTCGCCGGTGTGAAGGATGTACACTTTGAGTACGTCCAGTGACGATTTCCGTACCGCGGGTGCTGTGTGTCCGAGAT
Organism: Micropterix aruncella; assembly: GCA_944548615.1. Classification (NCBI taxonomy): domain Eukaryota; kingdom Metazoa; phylum Arthropoda; class Insecta; order Lepidoptera; family Micropterigidae; genus Micropterix; species Micropterix aruncella. The sequence goes on along the minus strand of OX155953.1, from coordinate 8,175,942 downwards.
TAGCGATGATGTAGTCGATCAGCGGACTTATCGATGAGTCCAAGGAGACGTTCATGACTGGGATGACGTCCGCGAGGACCCGCAGCGCGTGCTGGCGTACCTCCCACTCCGGGTCGCGCAATCTCTCTCGAAATTCGTGGAAGAGTCCGTCCACGTCCACGTCGTTGGGCATGTTCCTCATGCGCACCACGTGCTCCCACAGCGGGGTCAGCTGGAAGATGGACGCGGTCCGCCTATCTTCGTTGGCGCTCTTCATCGGGCTGCCGTAGAGGTTTCCTCTGGAGAAGTGCATCGCAGTGGGGCTTTTTATTATTTCCATCGCGGCGATGAAATTCGCGGGCGCGGGCTTATGGCCCACGCGGATGGAGCGTCGGGGACTGCAGCACAGCAACCCGGCCCGCCATCGCACCAACACGTGACTGAGTGAGGGAACACGCCAATTACGATACTCGCCCAAACAGCCGACTTGCGCCACCTCCAGCCGCCCCACCCTCCTTCCTTCCTTCCTTCCTTCTTTGCCACCCCACCCTCTACAACTCCGTCTACCTCCGCAATGTATGAACATTCACATATTTATTTAATGAACGAGAGAGGCGGAATGTCTCATTTATTATTTATTATCTTACTACGGGCTTCCTTTTCACACTATAATAAATTTTAAGTGTTCGGTTATAATAGATATTGCAGGATAGCATTTCTTTCATATAAAATTATTTGTTTATGAAATAATGAAATAATTTATTCATTTCTATCTGAAAAAATTAGACGAAACAGTTTATCTAAAATAAATGAAACCGCGTCGCCACTTTAGAGAAATAATAATGATAAAAAATTTGGAGAAGCGTTCACATATAATCACCTAAAAGTGTAGGTAGCTGGTTTTGTATACGCATTCAATTATGATGGCCCGTCGTTCTAAGTTTCACAGCGACAGGGCTGTTGAACCCAAAGTTGTCTTCCAACGAGTGGACTCCTCAACGGTCGACAGCACAGAAACGAAATTTTGTATACGCATTCAATAATGATAGCCCGTTCTAAGTGTCACCGCGACAGAGCTGCTGCACCCAGGGTTGGCTTCCAACGAGGGGACTCCTCAGCGGTGGACAGCACAGAAAATAAATTGTGTATACGCATTCAATTATGATAGCCCGTTCTAAGTTTCACCGCGATAGAGTTAGCTCGGACAGAGCATTTTAATAAAAGCTTGTTTTAAAAAAAATGTGTTTTTACAGCCCGTTCCCATTTGTCGGGTGTCGGGACCCGATTTTTAATCGGGTGTCGTCGCTTTGTTCACACTTGTCGGATGCCGGGTCCGACACTCTCTAGGAGGCGACTGTGCGCGATGGACATCTCCGACGATAGCGCTGAAACGCTTAATCCTATTGAGCTGAAATTTGGCATGCAGGCATCATTTGGTCATGGCATGAGCTCAAAAGATTGTGGTTGAAATCCGTCTACCCTGGGCTGGCTCCCGATGAGGGAACTCCACAACGGTCAACAGCAGAGACTCAAAATTTTGTATACGCATTCAATTATGATAGCCCCTTCAGAGTTACACCATGACATGGTTAATGTACCATGGGTTTGCTCCCGATGAGGGAACTCCTCAACCGTCAACAAGAGACCCAACATGTTGTATGCGCATTCAATTATGATAGCCCCTTCCAATTTCCACTACGACATGGCTGATGTACCCAGGGTTGGCTCCTGATGAGGGAACTCCTCAAGGGCTATCAAAATTGAATGCGTAAACAAAATTTTGAGTCTATGCTGTTGACCGTTGAGCAGTCCCCTTATCAGGAGCCAACCCAGGGTACATCAGCCATGTCATAGTGAAACTTGGAAGGGGCTATCACACTTGAGAGCGTATACAAAATTTTGAGTCTCTGCTATTGACCGATGAAGAGTTCCCTCATCGGGAGCCAACCCAGTGTACATCAGCCATGGCATGATGAAACTTTGAAATTGCTATCATAAATGAATGCGTACACAAAATGTTGGGTCTCTGCTGTTGAACGTTGAGGAGTCCTCTAGTTGGGAGCCAACCCTGGGTGGACGGATTTCAACCACAATCTATTCAGCTCATTCCATGACCAAAATATAATGCCTGCATGCCAAATTTCAGCTCAATCGGTTGAAGCTTTTCAAGCTCACATAAGTGCGTTCACAAAAGTAAAATGTCCAACACTGCGTGCAGATAGGTAGTTTATCGGGCCCGACATCCGATAAGTGGGAACAGCGCCATGCAAATACATAACCGCCTGTTCCCACTTGTCGGGTGTCGGGCCCGATAAAAAGTCGGGTGGCCTAGTGGCAGAACATTTTGTATGGAGCTGTTCCCACTTATACGTCTGCTTGCGAGCGCCGCACGCCCGATAAGAAATCGTTACGGATCTCGTTCGCTTATGTATTTGCATGGCGCTGTGACACCGTATCAAAAGCCTTGCACGTGTCTAGAAAAACCACCAGGCACTTATTCCTTCATCGAGACAGTTCACTATTTCCTCAGTTAAGAAGTCAATAGCGTATTGAGTACCAGGCCGAAAGCCATATTGTGTGGTGGATAGCACATTTTGTTTATTTCAGAATATCAAGTATAATCTATGTCTTAATGCTAGCTCAATTACTGTAGACAGTGTATTTATAAAGCTAATAGCCCTATTAGCTTTATAAATACACTGCTTTATAATACCGCCCGGTAACAATTATTAACATTGCATAGTTCTCCGCTTTTAAAAATTGAGGAAATTGCAGCTGTTTTAAGGCTCTGGGAAAATACTCCAAATGGCAAACTCAATTTAACAATAAATGTGATGAGAATTAATAAACTGTCGCTACATACTTTTAAAATTTTGGTGGAAATACCATCGCTGTCAGTTGAAATTTTATCTTCTAAGTCAGTGATGATCCTTTTGATCTCTAAAGTGTCTACTAGTGCCAGGAAGATCGTTTGGAATACAGAATTCATACCGCCAAGGTTATGTGACAATTCTGTCTCCGTTTGAATTTAATGTTTCTAACGTTTTTTTAGCCAAGCTAGCTCCTACATATATCTGAGAAGAAATTATTTAAATGGTCAGCAGTATCTTTAATGGTTTCACTATTCACACTGATTTTTCCCCCTTTAATAATAATCTCTTTTAGGCCTGGCGATCTGCGAGGCTTCCGATTGGTCAGTTAATCAATTAAGCTCCATGTTTTCCTTGGGTTCCTTGGATTTGACGACATTTTTTTTTGTGTAGTTGTATCGTTGGCATGAATTATTATATTTTTACAGAAATTTGGATATTCGATATACTTTTGCCATAATATAAAATCTTGGGGATTTCTGTGGTCATGCATATGCAGCGTATTTGTATTTTTTATCATATTTAGGAGTCCTGGGGTGATCCATGGCTTAATTCTTTTATTACGGATTGGTATGTACTTTTTAAATGACTGCCCAACAAAAGTTCAGTGTTAATCTATGTGTGTTATCCGTTTCCTTATTCCACCATAGCTTATAAACGCGTAGACGGATTTAGCAGTGTGGGATATTTTTAGAACCGTCATGTCATCCTAAGTGTCAGAGAGTACCTTTACTGTCCAAATATCAAGTAAGAAGTTGTCTAAACGTTCAAATGTCCAAATGTCTATAAATTAACATAAATATATCGTGTTTAGTGTCAAATGAAAGGTATGATTGAGTACATTCCGAAAATATACTATATATATATGGATAAATACATTAACCACAAATATTTCTTAAAAACCCGTTATAAAAATAATTATAAATACAATAGTTCACTTTCTGTAACGGCAGTCGTGTTTTTCATTCTTTTTAATATATTTACTTGTTATTATCGTGCGTACACAGTACCTACTGATTTTCAGAGCATGCTGATTTTCAGAGTGGTTATGAAGTACTCAGTTGCCTCATTTGAGTGTGACATAGCAAGTAGTGGATTCTAATATATTATTAATGTCTGCATATATTTTTGGTCATAATTAGTGACTTTTGTCATAATTAGTCCTTGGGTTAATATGACATTTTTAGCAATATTTACGATATTTTTGGAGAGAAGTATAGTAGCGTAATGGTCGGTTAGTTAAGCCTAAAGTAAAACGTGTAAATCAAGATTCCATAGCCGCAAATATGTCGTCGATACACGATTGCTGTCGAGTAAGCGCCTTATTGGCGATAGTCCAAATACATCATGCATACATACATCGGCCGCCACAGTATTTGGATCAAGTAATTGATATTTATATCCTGCCAGAAGGTAATCTTGACCTTTGTTATTTTCCAAAATGTCCGAAAGTGACTCTAGGAATTGTCTACATAACGTAGATCTACTAAATATTCTGGCAGTACAGTAAACATTTCTGGCGCTTGATTGAATGTTGAACTTTCTGGTAGTTCAAGAGATACTGAATTTCCTATCTGGGAAATAGTAGGTTGTTCTGGCGGTCTAAGCGCTCTGCTAGTTGTGTTAGGGAGTTGACGCGTTGTTTTATTTTACGCCAAATTTTGCCAAAATAGTTCCTTTGCTGATTCATCCCCTTCCCTCGTCTCGTTATCTTTCACATCACGAAACTGCAAAATCCTTACTCGTGGCATTAGGAAACCAGACTCATCAGTATTCAGAATGTTCTCACTGTCATCGATAATGTCTACAACATATTCTGTTTCCAAGTAAACTTAAAAGTTGGCATGCTGGATTAAAATCCAGCATGCCATTTTCCGATTCCGTCTTCTGTGAAACCGACTACGCGTTGTAGAAATAGATTACGCATGCCGTTAAACGGGTTCCGGATGCCGAGTCATACAACTTGCAAATCATTTACAGCCCTCCCGGCTATATCTTCTTTGAATGAATTAGGACGCTTATCTTGTTGGATAATATCAGACACAGTTCCAATCAGAAGTTCCTTTTTGAGAGGTACCTATACCCTTTCGAGCCGTCGTAGTAATCCATTGTGTAATAATCTATTCCTCGTGAGGAGTTAATATTTTAGGAGTGCCCATTTTCTTGAAACAGGAGGTCTTTGGTTTATTTTGTGGACTATGGTAGAATGGGGAAATTCTCTACTTTCTGCATGATTCACTTATTTTACCTCCAGATTTTTTTCTTCTAAAGCTTTCATTATATCGTCTTCTGAATACCGGAAGATTGTCATTTTGCAGATAAGAAACAAGAATGAAAGAAATGATTGTCAACTACTGGGTAAATAGGAATATCCGAATAGTGTACTAAAGACAGACCACAATGTTATATCATAGTTTTTATATTGGTTAATAGTAAATTCTCCAGAAAAATAGTTAAAATCTTTAATACAAAATTTATGAAATATTTTAATTTCACCAGTAGGTAACTGACCAACTGGTCAAACATTGGCGTACTAATCAATTAATGTACCAATAGTTAACAACAGAAAAAAAACATTAAACAATGACCACTTTTCTTGAAAATATTAATTACTTAATATTACCCCAAGAAAACTGTTTATATGAGTGATTATATTGCAAATATTACAGAATAATGCATGAAAAACATTAATTAAGTTGAATTAAACTTACCTCCATGTGAAACACAGTCTAATAATATTGCCGCTGAAATGTGAATTGACCCGTGAGATGCTTAGCAAAACTCACGTGACAGGCCATGATAATCTTTCTCTTTCTTAGAAACGGCGATTTGGCAATCCAAACTTTACGACACAGAAGAAATTTCATCCAAATATCGCAATGAAACCTTATTTTTGCCGCTTGAAAGCCCGTCAACTACCGATGCCTGGTTTGGGACTGGTGCGTTCACCATATTTGACTATGACGAAAGACAGCGTGTCTACAGTGCGCGTTCTGGTTCTCAAGCTGTTTGTCGAATATTTCAAAATGGGAAATAAGAAGACAGTCGCTGCAAAGAATTCCCCCCCCCCCCCCCCTCCCCCAACAACTAACTTGAGCCCCGGAGGACCAATTCTTTTCTTACCTTTTTGAGGCCTATCACAACAAAATTGAAATTGCACGTCGTTAAATTCGGGGCATATTTGGACCCATGAAACCTGCCAAAGGGATATGGGAATAAAACCGAACAAGCGCAGAAATTGTTTTTTCTGCACATTTTTTTCGTGTTTCTCATTTTAGTACGGCAAATGACGCAGGCATATTATTTGAAGCTTACGCCATGACAACATTAATTATATAGTTAATAAATAAAATCTTAGATATTGAAATAAATGTAATAAAATAATGGAATTATTCAAATATCATATTCCTTATAATATTTTTAAAATATAATAATATCGTCATGTGAATCCAGAACTAGCCTAACTCCAAGATCCTAAAATCTCGTTTTTGTTTTTTTTGCAGAAAATGTTGCCATGAAGTCTATATTTCAATTCAGAAGCATTGCAAGTCCGTAAATCCTAATAGAAATAGGTACATGCATTTATTACAATACAGAATAATCCTATCTGGGGAGTAAATTTTATTTTTAGTGCAGAAAAATCCTAACTCCAAGAATGAGACTTAGGATGGTTCTGCATTGACGCTGAATTGAAAGTTAACATTATTGGCTATGGGACATAGGATAGACGTCAAATGTCATTTTCTTGTAGAATCTGTTTGCGGCACTCGCATTTCCAGTTTATTTGATTGAAAAGTGTGTTTTTAATAGTAAAAACGGAATAAATAAATGGTGCACATTATAAATAACTTTATAGAGAGAAATGGAGGAGGATTCTAATCAACAAGCACTAAGTAAGTTGTGTTATTAAACTAATCTAAAAATTATTATTGTTATTCAGATATCTAATTAAACCCACGTTTTCCACCTATAATATCATTGCACATTTATTACAGTAAAGAAATGTGCAATGGAGGAACAAAAACAATTTACTAGAGGAAGAATGTTAGTTGATATGGCACTTTTGTCGAATGAACATGAATCTTCTGAGATTATGGAAATTCAAAATTCTACATCAATCATTGAAGAAAACGCTTATTGTGCTGAAGCAATATTACCGAACACTCTCCATGATCATCCCTATTACACTATTAGAGCACACCTGGCTTCTACAACATCGGTAATTCAACATTCTCCAGATACCATCGAAAGAATAATTGATTATGCGGCGGATCGATCAACGGCTGATCTTAACCTTGATAAGCTGCCAATTGTTGCAGTCAATATTGCCCACCTGGCTTCTACAGATGAGGTTCAGGATATTTACCACTCTGTCTCGTACTCAACGTCGGTCAATCAATATTCTATAGTAACCATCGAGGAAATGATTGAATATGCTGCCGATTGCTCAACGGCCACTCTTAGCATTGATCAGCTACCTACTGTTGCAGCCAATATCACCCATATGGCTTCTACAGAGGAGGCACATGAGCTCCACGACTCTGTCTTGTACTCAACGTCACCCATTCAAAACTCTACAGCAACCATCGAGGAAATGATTGACTATGCTACGGATTGCTCAACGGCCACCCGCAAAATTGATCAGCCAAAAACCGCTGCAGTTAATATTGATCCCCTGGCTTCTACAGAGGAGATACAGGACCTGCATCACTCTGTCTCCCTCTCAGGGTTTGGCGAAGGAACGTCTTCCGATGAAGAAAATGATCCCTATGCAACAAGCGGAAGCTTAGATTTGGATTTTATTCCGAACGATGTAGAATCTTCAACTTCTTCAGGTGATAGTATTATTGAAGATCGTGAAACATCCTCAGTGTCATCAGCAGGTAATGAAATTCAAAATACAAGACCTGAAAATACGAATACCCGGAAAAGACCAAGAAACGTAAATAATTGGCAAAGAAATAAGATAAAGAAATTGCATAACTCAGGTATGGCTTATGTAAATTGGAAATCTGAACATGTTGCAGCAAAAATTATGAAGCCACCTTGCTCAACAACATGCAGGCTTAAATGTCAGATAAAATACAGTCATCAGCAGCGCAAAAAAATATTTAATGAATTCTGGGAATTAGGCGATATTAATCGTCAAAGAGAATTTATTTTGCGAAATCTAACTGTGAAACCGACGGCACGTCCAAGAAGAAGGAAGACTCCAGCTACTCAAGCTGAAAATTCTGATGACATTACTAATGCAGAAACAGCGAGCCGTAGAAAACTTTCGTATTTTTATAAATTTCCAGTACCAGATAGCCCATTGAGCCATATTAAGATTTGCCAAACATTTTTCTTAAACACATTGAATATTAGTAACCAGATGGTAAAAACGGTGGTTCAGAAAACACATAAGTCCGATGTGCTTTCAGCAAAAGAGGATCGACGTGGCAAAGCCCAATGCGATTCCCGGTTGACGTATGGCTTTAAAAAATCTGTGCGGCAGCATATTAATTCTTTCAAAGTTATTGAAAGTCATTATTGTAGAAAAAATACAAATAAAAAGTATTTGCCATCAGATCTGAATATTAAAAAAATGCATGAGTTATATAAAATTGACTGCAAAGAAAAACAGATCAATACCGTTGCATCTGACGCAATATACCGAGATGTGTTTAATAAGGAATTTAATTTGGGTTTTTTCATACCCAAGAAAGATCAATGTAATCTGTGCAATAAGTCGAATAATTCTTCTGCAATTGAAAAAGAAGCCTTACACTGTGAAATGGAACTGCACAAATGGAACTTAATATAAAGTATAGTTACGATGCTGAGTATATTAAGATTAATACACTTCAATTAAAACGGAGCAACCATAACTTAGTTCCTTTCGATGACTACGTTCTTAAGCGACTGAGAAATTCAGCCGTTCCTATAGCATTGGCAAAATACAAGGATTTAGTATTTTTGTGCAATCAAAAGGTGATTCCATCAGAATATCACGGTTACTTTATGAGTCTCAAATTTGCCAACAAGGTAGGACCAGGCGAATCTGAATCTGATGATAGCGAAAGCTAGAATTCATCTCATCAAAGCACTATAATAATATTTTATATGAAGTTCGTATTATGTAATACTAAGTGTAATACAAAAATGACAACCCACAAGTTACCAATTTCAATATTGTTTTTTTTAATATGAATAAAGACCTTTTTATAACAAAGTATTTTTCTCTATGAACCTATGTCACTGAAACTATGTATTATTATAATGAGATCCATGTCATTTATGAAAGCAGAACAAGCCTATGTCCGAAAAGTAGACTTAGGATTATTCTGCATTATAATATTCGGATCAGTATTATCCTAACTCCCTTTTTTTCTAGATTAGTAGGGAATATAAGTTAATTTCACTATTAACGGAGAGATAGTAATCTGCAAACAACATAATATTAAAATTGTTTGTTTTTATCAATTACTTTTTTAATAATAACTAAACGAAACTTTCAAAGTGCTCTCCTGTGAAATATTGTCAATGGTACATAGGCTAGTTCTGCATTCGCATAGCGATATGATATAATTCATAGATCACAAACCTTTCATTTTGTTTCTGCTTCCTTTCCATTCTTCTTCATCTGTGTTTGGCATTTGGCAGCGGGTCCCATCAAACTTGCAGAAGGCAAATTTGCAGACGGCAATCTTGCAGACGGCATTCTTGCAGGCGGCAGTTTTGCAGAAGGCAATCTTGCAGAAGGCAGTTTTGCAATGTCAAAATGACCTAACCTAACCTAACAGAAAAACTTAAAACATTTTTTTTAATGTTTAGTTTGATGTATAAAAGTCATCCACTAAAAGGATGCCGGTAATTAATGTCACTTCGATTTTAGGGAAAGAAAAACCTAACCTAACCTAACCTAACAGAAAAACTTAAAAACTGTACTGAAGGTTGCCGCCTGCAAGGTTGCTTCCTGCAAGGTTGCCTCCTGCAAATCTGCCCTCAACAAATTTGGACCTGTCAAAAGTGACATTTGTGCAAAATTGCCGCATGCAAAACTGGCGCCCCCCTTGGCAGCGAGTCGGCGTGACAGCTCGGTTTCGTCGTTTTGTAGAAAAATCGCCGCGGCTACGTATTTTCACTGCGAATGACGAGTTTCGCTGTGTAGTTTGGATAACTCGTCAAAGTGGTTCTTGAAAAGGTAGGATTTAGCCGCCCTTCGGTCGAAATTAAGGCGGCCATTTTAGATCGTGTCTCTCGGCGTCATTTCTAAACATGCCGGCCGGCGTGCGATAATTCATAACGCGTTTTACTATATTTTTGTTTTGTTGTAGATGTCGCGTTACGGCGATTGCAAGCTGTACGTGGGCGACCTGGGTAATAATGCAAGTAAGCCTGAACTGGAGGATGCGTTCGGTTATTACGGACCACTAAGAAACGTTTGGGTCGCTAGAAACCCGCCAGGGTTTGCTTTCGTGGAATTCGAAGATCCCAGAGATGCTGAAGATGCGGTAAGAACGTTTGTTCTTAGAAATAGACCAGTAAAGGTACTTGTCCCACATACGCAACGTATTATGACATCTGGACCCGTTAATTTGCATGAAAACAGATGACGGAACTTAGAAACCTACTTATCTTACACAAAGCATCCCATGCATTGTCGGTCTGCGGTCCAGATCGTCGTGGGAAGGTGGAGGGGATAATAGTACACAGGCGCGTGCACATAGAAGACATGCAGAAGTACATATAGAATCGTTCGTCGTATTCCAATATCTGCATTAATGTATGGCGTTCTCTAAATTTTACTCTTAACTATTTATCTCTTGAATCCAATATCTTCTTTTCTTAACTTTTGTTTTTGGGATGCAGACATTCATTATAACAAAGTAAATCGTTCTCAAACTCACTCTCAGAATCAGAAAACATATTGTAGGTACGCCTTCTGTGAAGTAACAGCAGCTGCAACATAGGAGAGTTGCATCGTATACATTGCGTACGTGGCTCGGTTTGTGCCTACCCTTATTCCCGCAATCGCCTTCGCTATAATGATTTTGAAGTGATCGCATTGTTATTTTATCTCACCAAACGCATCCGTAATCAGTTAAATAGTCTAAAGTTTTGGGTCACTATATTTAGTGATAGCTTCAAAATAACTATCGCGTAAAGTGATTGCATTGGGATAACCCTACTGTCATTGATTGTTGTGTTATATTGCAATTATTGTGATTGTAGGTAAGAGGTCTGGATGGTCGAACGATCTGCGGCAGACGTGCTCGCGTTGAACTTTCCAATGGAAGCGGTGGACGGCGAGGTTTGCCGCCTCGTTCTCGCGGTATGCGTCCGTTCCATCCGGATGATCGTTGCTACGACTGCGGCGATCGCGGGCATTACGCACGTGATTGCACTAGATCAGGAGGAAGACGCAGGGGAGGAAGAAGGTATAACCACTTATTTGTTTTATAAGAAAACTTTAATTATCATAAAAATGTCATTTAATGCCATTCAAAATATTGGATCATAATTAAATAATTGAAGAACACTCCCTATGCTACTGTTGAAATTTCTTGAATAATTCAAGGAACTGGACCGTCTTATTCTTTCATCTGATGATGAAACTATTTTTATGACTACTCACCTATTGCGACATAATAATGATAATATAAAAATAAATACACTCATTTATAAATAACACATTAGTGTATTTTAAAAATAATATATTTCCAGTCCAATATAATCAAACCATTATAGGGGGAGAGGGGAAAGTTATATTTACAACCAATACAAAAATGGTGATGCTAATCTACAAGTTGTGATATTATGAATTCAAAGATGTTGAGCCCCACATTGCCCACAGGATAACGGCAACTCGGTTGCAGGACACCTCGGCCCAAAGATAGACGACACTAGGATTGATTTTTCAGACTGCGTTGTCCGCTTTGATTGGGAATAGAATATTTAATAAAATCAAAACATTTCCTAATTTGCTTAATCTCTGGAGGTCACTAAGCTGTTGTATTTGATAATTATAACACTCATAATATTATGATTAGGTATTTTTAAAATTAATTAATTAGACATACTTTACGGGACCGTATTGCCTTTCGGGTGTGGTGCCCACAAAGAAATTGCCATTTAATATTGCGGGGCTCAGTGTTAATATTGTCATATTATTTAATTTATTTATTTTATTTAGAATAATAGGTACACAAACGATACTCTTAACAGATACATTAATTATTACCAATATTTTCACATAATTTCTTATTAGATCATAATATTCTATGTATACTCCGCATGCTAAATTAATTGTAACCATAAAGCCGTTATGACGATTCATTAAAAAAAATATTAATATAAAAACTATTACTAAAACCGATCTAAACTTTTGAAAAATTGATAGCTAATTCTCGCATAGACCACCGTGTGACATTCATATATATTTTTTAATACAAGTTCATTTTAAGGACATCAAGCTTATTCGGAGGCGATAACTAAAATTTTTAAGTATTTGAAGTTCTAATTGAAAATAAAAAATATATATTGAAAAATTAAATTCTAGATATTTTGAATTTTTGTTTCCCAATGAAAGAAAATGTGTATTTAAATAACCGGAGAAATAACAACACTCGATTGCATTAATATTGTTAACGGCTCTTAAATGCCCATAATCTCATCCGCTGAATGTAATAATGAAGGTCCACTAAATCCGAAGTTCGACTACAGATCATCATCCGACCATTCTTTATCTGACATCGAAAGAGGTACTCGTCGAGCGTTCTGCATCAACCCCGACATTCTATTCTTAATGACCAGTAAATTTGTGGAAATTGGAGTGTGAATTTCACAGCTCAAACTTGCGACGACTGTCCCAAGCCCACCGACCATAACACTGTGATCCGAGAGTTAACGTGGTACTGCTATGTTTTATAGGTTGTATGTTGGGGTAGACCCCGGTCCTACTTGCACGAATACGCTTGTCGTCTGCGCCGCGTAGTTTTGTCTTCTCGCCGAGAACGTCCCTTCTTAGACGCTTCCCGTCGCGAGCCCGTTGAAGGGCTCACCTCTGTCGACCATCGTTAGAACTTCGCGACTCGACTCCCCGGGTATGATCTGCGTGTTCTGCGCTACTCTCGGCACTCCACTAATCGACTTACTTTAGCGTCCCAAACGCCAGTCTGTGAGTTGTGTTTTTATAACAATTATTACTATTTAAGGCTGAGGCCGCAGTGAGAGCGGTTTGCGTCCAGAGTATTTAACTGCATGTTAAATTAAGATTTCTCCCCATCAATTTAGGCCGGCATTCATCATTAGGACAATCTTCAAACCGACCCAAAATATAGCTCGATCTTGGTTTCCTGTAAATGGTGTAATACCACTGTAAACCCTGGGTGTGGATAGTATCTAATGCAGCTACGTTGGACAAACGAAGCAGCCCATAGCCATTCGACTGATAGAACACATCAAGGCAGTAAGAATGTGAATCAACGATCTGATCACTGATTAAAATACCATTGTGCTAACAAAATAACAGTACTGTCTCCCCCGCTTGATCCGGGAAGTCATAGAAATAAGAAGAACCCCGAACTTCAATAGACAAAGGCTTCAAACTCTACTATGTAGGACCCTCTTCTGAAAATATTTTCAACAACAATCGCCGAATGCAAAGATGCAAAATTTCAAAATGTGTCACTCTCCCACCACTATAATCTATATAGCAATAGCACCAGTATGCCGCCTACCTGCAATACAACAGCAAAAGACAACTGACAGCACTTCAGTCCACCCTTAACAACGGAAGTTGTAACATCACCAAAATATCGGGTGCTTCAAACTTCCCGCGGTGAAATCTGTTTAATTATTTTATAACCAGGGCGATGCTTCGGCTGTATGCAACATCTTTTCTGCGCTAAATATGGGACTGAAAGCAAGCCAGGCAAAACAAACCATGCACTTAAACTGTTGTTACAGAAAAAAACAGATGAATACCTGCATATGGATAGTCTAATGAAGTTACCTGCTTGTGGATGGTTTCCGGAAGCCCACTAATTTAAGTACCTAGGATCACAATTTACAGGAGATCGAAATATGCAATATAAATGCCTGGAAATGCACGTGCCCTACGTGAGCTACTCTTAAATCAGACTTTGACAACCATGACTGACTAAGCAGCCACCTCCGATTGGCCAGCGGGATACATTTGCTTTTGCTTGAATTAGCATTTTTTGATACATGCCCAATAATGGATTAGTTTGTTTTGATTGATTTTACGATTGTATGCTGCATATTTGATCCTACTGAATGAAGCAACATTAATAATTGATACAAAAAAAAGAATGTTTGCTTTTATTACTTAAACGCCATATGTAAGGCTGTTTCTGAAATGAGGGTACTAGATCTGGAAGTTACACTTTGCCAAGGACATAGATTTTCTCGAAAAAGTATAACATAAGAGTGGCGAAGATTATAATTATTTGATTTAGGAAGTCGAACTACAAAGAGACTGACTCGGTTAAAATTTCCAACGTTGAATGACTGTCGTGCGAGAGGTGGTCTAATGGATACTACGATTGTTACTTTCTAATAGCAGAACTGACTAACCGCTCTACGGCGATCCGCTCGCATCGCCGCTGCGGCCTTAATTTTGTAGCAGTCAATAATCATACTCGGGAATGACACTGCGCGTATTCGACCCGCAAGCATGACAAATAGCTCCAAGAATCGCACTAACCTGACGAATAATTCGAAGAATTGACCCACACGTTGAATAGCGAGGGTGCCTAGAAATCCATTCAATAAAACCAAAATTGCTCATATCCAGGACTGTCCGTCCGTGGGGTGCGGTGGCATCGCGTTCAGTTACGTATAGGGATCGAATGACGCACATCGGGTTGCGAAACGCCCGACCGTATTCGCCCTTATCGTGTAGATTTCTAGGTACTATCGCTATTCGTCGCGCGGCTCGATCTTCGAAGTCGTTCGTCGGACTAGGGATATTCTCAGAGCTATTCGTCATTTTCGCAGCGTCGAATCCGCGTGTCATCTACGAGTATAATCGTCGAATCCGCGTGTCATCTACGAGTATAATCGTCGAACGCTACAGTTTAAAACCCCGGGCTCGCTTTGCGGGCGCGGAGCGTCTCGACGCCGACTCATACTCTCCGCCCTCCGAATGTGGGCTCGCATTTATCGCTATTTAGCCTTAATTGTTTATTTTATTTCTTAATAATTGATTAATTTTTTTTCTTCAAATGAAATAGTGCTTCCAGATCGAGAAGTCGCTCGAGACGCTTGCGCTCGCGCTCGCGCTCGGTGCGGCGCAGTCGCTCGCGCTCGGCGTCGCGCTCGCGCTCGCCGCGCCGCGACAAGCGCAGCCGCTCGCGCAGCGCCTCCCGCTCCAAGACCAGGAGCCGCTCCAAGGACTCCAAGGACTAGAAGCCGACGCCGCTTCGACGTAATGTTATCGTATAAGATTCTTTCAAAAAATAACCGTCGGAATGAAAGTTTATTTTATGTACCTTATAAATTAAACATTTCGACTTTTCCATCAGATCTTGCATTGTGATTCTCGTCTTAGTCCATAAGTAACTTTCGTTTTAGTCCTTATTTGTAAATTTGATCGACAGCCGCCGTTTAGTTCAAAATTGGTTGTGATAGCTCTCTCGCTGGTGACTTACGCTACGAGTGACGTGCGCTATAATTTCATTACGGCAAATTTGCTCTTGCCTTAAATTTAAGATGAATAGACGAGTCAGTTAGCGGATATGCTATAATAACAAAGAAATAACCGTTACCTGGTATTGAAATAAAATCGATATTACAAAACATTGTTTTAATGTCAAACTTACAATTTTCTCGTATTGAAGGAGATTTATAATGAAGCTTCTCGTTGTAGTGAAGAAAATATACATACAGTGTATATTGTTGTACGAAACACCGATCAAATATGAGTAGGTATTTGTTATAGAAGCCAGCCTTTACATGCATAAACCTGCGCTGCAACTCTTATCAATTTTGTGAATATCGTTTTTTCATTAATTCCTCTCTTGTTACGTAGTAATTAATCTCGTTAGTCATGTATATTATATATTTATATAATGTATGGGGGCAGATCTGTCAAACGACGCAAAATGCCTATAGGCACTGTCGGCGTCGAACGGGTTAAACATTGTAAAATATTTCAGAAACTATTAAAAAAGTAGAAATCATGCATTCTGCATGATTCGTTTGAAAATAGTGAAATTATTAATCTTAACTCCTAGTTCGAAGAAAATTAAATGTTAAATAAATTAGATTCTGAAATCGAAGACTCGCAATTGTTATACATTTTAAATAAAACAAAATCAGATTCTACCGCGTGAATTATCTAGCTTTGATATGATGACACCATCTGTATCCTGTTGATGTCTGTATCTGTATGATGTACACAGTGTAAGAATTCCTGGGTCATGAATATACACCCAGAAATAAAATTCACCTATGAAGTGGAAAAGGATAGCTCTCTAGTCTAGTTACTAACTCCTGGACTTATGGGGTATCGGAAGCTTTCACATACGGACAGACATTTGCTTGCTCACACCATCATCCTTACCATCTGCGGTCAGTGCAAACATTCACTTGTGAATGGAGCACATGACGCTGAGCTTCTTTCCGGAAGAGATGGAATATGTCGATGATGTCTAAGAAAAATGGATATGGAAAATATCCAACATGGATGGAAGTCAAAAACTGAGCGAGCAGATCACAAGCTTTCTTACCATACGTCAAGCGTGTGACTGATCCAATAAGTAAGATCCTGAATGAATTCAATATAAAACCGTCTCCAAACTGACCCAAAGTCAGTAGCTCGGTCTCTAAAACCTGGAAAGGGTGTATAATACCACTGCAAACCCCGGGTATGTAGGATTGAATGCAGCTGTCGGTTCGCTTACGTTGGACAAACAGCAGTCTATCTATAGCGACGAGTGATGGAATTCATCGAGGCTGTTAAAATCTGCGAACACATCTTGAATAGCGGACCGAACAAGGTCCAAAATCTGTCCATGACCTTGAAATGACTATCATCTCCAACTCGCAAGAAATTCAAGGCGATTCCATTCGCTGGTAAGATCATGGGCTTTCTCCTAGGACATTCGAGGGGTCGTGATGATTGAATTCCTAAATCATGAAGCTACTACTATTGATTTTATTAAAATCAATGCTACTACTAAGATGCTGTACATGCTGAACAAATAAAAAAATGCAAAATGAAATATGTGAAAAACGAAGAGACGAACTTGCTAAAGTTTGTTCGTTTCACCGATATAACGCTCCAGCACACAAGTCCAGAGTTGTGATGGCCGCTATTAAAGAAAGTACTAGAACGTCATACTCACCGGTCTTTGCCCCTAGCGACCTACCTATCTATTTCTAATATTAAAGGAACATCTGAGAGGTTGAAAATAGATGATGACCCCGTAGTAGCAGCAGTGCAGTAATTTTTAGGTGATCGAGGTGGAGTTTTTTAGGAAGAGTATTTTATGTTTAGAAAAAAATATATTAAGTGCGTTAACTTAAAAAGGTGACTGCCAAAAATAATTAATACCTACACATTCAATAAAGGTTGACTTCATCATACTCATTAACACTTTTTATTGAATGTCTTAGTATTATACAGGTGAGTTTTAATTAACCGGCATCCTTTACGCGGGTAAATCAAGACGAGGATCTAAGCAACTTTTGATTAAATAAAATGGAAAAAACAAAAAAAATACCATTCTGTTTTTTTTTAAGTTAGAAAATTTGAAGAATGAATTGCACGAAATTTATCAATTTAGTGTGTAGCGTTTTAGTTATTCCCCTAAAAATATGCTATAAAAAGCAGTGAAAAAAAAACACTCGTTTTTATCAATAAGTCATTTATAAGGTAAGATACTAAATTTGGCAATAGTTTGCCTAGTTTTTTATAAAAACACTGGGTGCGGGGTTTTAATCCTCGCTAGGAAAATAATTAATAATTTGAATTACAAATTATTATAACGGAAAGTTAAATGGTATATCTTCACTATAAAATATTAAGATTTCAATTATTATAATAAAAGTTATTATTATAAAAGTTTCAAAAGCATTTGAGCGTGCTGCGCCATCTATCCGTAGGTAAAATATCGCTAATAAACAATATTAGTGGTATTTTACTTACCGCTAGATGGCGCATCGTGCTCAGTGCATTTTACACTATTTTTGAAAAAAAAAATATTTGCCCACAATTTTTTATTAAAAGTTGCTTATTTGCTTTACTGATTCACCCCCTCCCTTTAAGAATGCCGGTTAATTAAAACTCACCCTGTCCTGTATACAAAATTATATTTTACCGGAAAGTTGGAAATATTTCAAGGTTCTATAATTTTGGAGATGTTAAAATTGACCTTCAAGTGTAATGTCAGAATGGAAAGTTTGTCTTATGGGTTTGTGACAAATCTGGTGAATTCAACAAAATTTAAAAAACGACCTGAACTTCATAATAAAGAATTAGATATTTAGTTCGGTTCTTCTCAAAATATTTAACTGGAAGTCTTCTGTTTTCGTTTGTTTTTTTTGTTCTTGATTAGATCTCAGAGATAACTGCATCAGTTTTAGGAGCTTTTTTCTACATATTGATCCTTTTCTCGTAGGTTTCAGGCCGAATTCAAATTTTTAACTAAAACTAAACCAAAGACCGGCAAGTATAACATTTTTAAACATGCCAATTGGTTACTCGATAGATTTCCAGATACAAATTGAAAACAAAAATTAGATCACTATTGTTTCGAGATACTTTTTTTTTCCCTGGAGGCGACCCTCGACGGCTTTCAATTCTCAGTGAAGACCCTTCCTCTAGTCGGCATTTCTCAATGCCTTTAAATTTCCATATGCCAATAATTTTCGTTGAGATCTCTGCTCTGGGAAGATTTTTCATTGCCGCATTCGGGTGATTTGTTGCTTGCCTCGGAAGCTAGAGCTTGCCATGCAAGCTGAGATCCACAATATCTTGAATGGTTTATGTCTTATAATATCTATTCCAACTAGACATTGGGAAAAATTGTAATAAAGTCAAATAAAATGGCAGGTAGTTTTTCTTCTGCCCTGTACCTCTTTGTGTGACATAATCCCCTGATACTTCAAATTTTAAGGGGCCGGCGGTAAAGGTGTAGGTTCTTCAGACAAAATGCCAAAACAAATTTATTTACGGTGTCATGAAACTAAATTACAGTGTCATGAAACTTTATTCGCTAAAGTTTGTCTACATTATTTTATTCCTGAGCAATTCGTATTAGCACTATTTCCAGTCAATACTGTCAAAAATAGTGCGTAAAACTATTTATAAGTGGCACTAGTGGTGATTGGCCCTAGGGAGCGTGAAGTGAACCGAGGCACCACGCGAGCGAGCGATACGCCATGTCCAGCGCATCGCTCACTTCATGCCCCCTAGGGCCTATCGCCACTGCGCTCTCTAGTGGGAGAAAGTCATATTCTAGAAATCCCAGAAAATCTATCGCAATACATTTCGAAACAAACTGCCCAAGACTGTCCCCAAACTTTAAAAAAACAGCCAATTTGCTAACACGGTCGGTTGATTTTGAGTTTGGTTGAATGATCATCGACTTTCTCCCTTTAACTCTTCAGGCCCCGATTGGCCGATATCGGCCACAACACGATTCAGCGTGACGGCCCCGTTTTAATTTTATTTTAATTTAATTTGTTTTATTTTATTATGTTGTTTTATTTTAATTATGGGTACAGTGGTTTTGGCAGTAATTAATGTTTTGGAGAAACAGTGTCATAATTCAATTTTTTTTACTAATTTTTACTAAAAATTTTTGGGACATCAACTTGTCAATCGGTTGAGGGGCCGAGGCCTGAAGGGTTAAGCCCGTTCTTACTACGACAGACCGTCTGTTTTGACGGAAACTGTAGCCCGGAGATAGGGGTTCACATATAGACCGATTCGTCAAAAAAAACAGCCGAACAGGACCCTCTGTTCTGACAAGTGCGGAACCTGAAACGATGCCTGCCCTATAGTGGGAGAAAGTGGCAGTAAACACCCCCATTCCTTGGAATTTCCTGAAAAACTATCAAATGAATACATTTCAAAACATAAAATGACCAAGACTATCTCCAATTTATTAAAACAAAAACAGCCAATTTGGCGGACAAAATCCAAATTGGTTATAATGTTGTTTGATTTTGACAGTTCAGTCGAATAGTCATCGATATTCTCCTTACTCCTCACAGTGAGTCAATCACTTCACACCATTCAAAGACTAAACGATGCTGCCCCTTCTAGTGAAACAAAACGGCAGTAAATATCCCTACTCACAAAAACTGCATTTGTACACAAAAAAAAATATAATAAAATGATGCACCCTCAACCTTTGTGATGGGAAATTGACTATGACATGCAGTTTGTTTGATGACATGCACAAAAATTTACATGCACACGTTTTGCAAGTGCAGGCAACACATTGTATCTCCTCCCATTTTATTAGCTCATGGATTTTACAGAAAGAAGAAAACCAATGATTTGACATTTCATATCTTTATTCATGTTTGAAGTAGCGAACAAAATAACACAATTGAGTTACAAGTATTGTTAATGGACCGCAATTCACTAAAATAAGCAAAAATATTAGAATATTTCTCTTCTGCTTTTTTTAAAAAAAATGGTGCATATAGCACATTATTTTTAACTCATAATTGCCGTATACTCAATATTATGTATAACCCCCATGCGAGCTTTTGAAGTGGGATTCGTTTTCTCCTGGGCCATCGAATTGAAAATTCGAAAAGAAGATTGAAAAATTTAAAAAGAAACAAAAAAATATACAATGAAATTTATCATATGAAACGTTAAAACTAAGAAAACACATTCAAATCCCTGACAAAAATTACTTTTCACTCATCACCTACCTTAATCATCAAATCTTGCAATCTACCCTACGACGAATCTCCGTACATGTCTCTCGTCGCAGTACGGAGCATCGCTATTTATAAATTAGTGTAAAAACACACGGTCATGCTTTTCTCAGACATCAGATCTGCCGAGAGAACGGGGCGGCCCGCCGTGCAACCGCAATATCACAAACTGGCGACGCAGGAGAACTGCTGTGCAATGAAAAATCGGTTGACTTTGCATTCTCTACTCACTATAAATCTTTGATATAAAACATTATATTTAACGTAGCATTTAGTGTGTAAAAAACGTATAGAATGTTGGCGGCGATCCAACAGGTTAGGAAATACTGCGGTAATACAATCAATTTTCTGGTTTATGTCGACTACACAAAATATATAAATATACCTGTGCCAAAACTACAATATTGCCGGATATAGAAAAAATTGCTTCAAACATTGAGGAAATATTTTAGATTGATATTACAAAAATGTTAACTTTAATAAACAGTCCTTCGTAACCTGTCGGATAATATCGAATAAAGTATACTTTCTTCAATCAGGAGTCACAATTGTAGATTTTGAATACAACAATCGGGTGTTTAATATCCTGCCTTAGCAATAAAATGCATATTTATTGTATATTTTGACGAGCTGAGGAGTTCTTCCAACTATTATGTTGTCATCTTGAGTTATTTGGAGTCCCTCCATGGCAAGTATATCGACTGTTACAGATATTCTGGGAAAAAAGTATTGTACGTGCCTCGCTACTGAAGAAGCAGAGATGCCCACGGGCCAATTGGGTACATTAGAGTGAGAGTGTAAAGCTAGTATTGCCGTGATGCTCTCTCGCTTGCTTTCCCCTTCAGTTCTTCAATCTCGCACGTAAGCGAATAAGCTCTTCAGTAAAAATCCCTTGCCATGAAGGAGGATGATGGAATGTCTCAAGCTGTGTTACTTAATTCTGGCTCAACTTAAAATTAGTTAAACAGGAATTTCCACAGAGAGAGATAACAAAATAAGTAATATCACACCTATTGAGCTAAAATAATTAATAAATTCGTTTATTCGATTTAAGTCAGCTCGCACAGAAGCCGTATAGTCGCCCGACACAAGATCCGAGACCTGACACAGTCGGAACAAAACAACAGAACAACATGGTAATATTTATCAATTTTAACAAAACTGGCCAACAGAACGTTAGCATACTTCCATTGCTAAGGCAGTGTAGGTTATGAAATTGTGACACCTTCTGTTTACGTTTCTCTGCTTGTCGAGTATGACCGCAGTTTTGCCTCTGGTTAGTCCTGCATTTCTTCTGGTAGTTCGTGAGGGTTGAGGATACCGGGAACGGACAGTTGAATGCGACGTTTCTCGTCTTGCGCCTGCCGTAGAGTAGCCTCTCTCTCCTCCAGGAACAAGTCACTATCATCTGCGCCAGTGTATTCCTGAAAACAAAAACAGTTGTTAAGTGTTGTTCTTTATCTCGAAAAAAAGAACACTAAAAGCCATACTTTCTGAAAGAGACCGTCTTCATGATGTGAACTTACTAAAGGATCTTGGCGTAATAGTCACCGAAGACTTAAAATGGGAAGAAAACGTGACTGCCCATAGTAAAGAAGGCGAACTTGCTATTGTTCCTCATTCGGAGAACTTTTCACCATATTACAGAGGAACTGATGCTGAAAATCTATGTCAAATATGAAGTCTATTTTGGAACACGCCTATCAGACCTGGCAACCATAGCTTAACCTTTCGGAAGCCAGTCATTCCAAGCAAAATTTTCCAAGCTCTCGAAATTTTGTTTGTAGAAGGTGTGTGTAAGCATACCAATATATAAAGGTGGCTTATTCAACATTGAATCTTGCCGCAGGGCGCAAAGCCCTGCGACGCCGTATCCCGAAAGCCGGGCCGATGGGCCCGGCTCACGCGAAACTCCACAAAAAGGCAGAATGCCTTGTGGAAGACGTCACGGGCCCCTATCAGGGCCCGTCGACCGATATTCGATTCGTGGCAGGCTTCAATGACAACTTGGGTTGTCGACTACAACGGGCGAGCCCGTCACCTCAGGAAGTTTTAACAATTAGTCGTTCTATCTCCCTGGAGTGAACGTAGAAGACTTGGGACAAAACAGTCCACCAACAGCTACGACACAAGCCCGTAAGAGGCCAACGCCTTAACCGCGATATAGCCAGGAATGTTACCTGGCGGGCCGACACTCGCGCCCGTACTTCCAATTGTGACCAGATTACTCCGATCTCTCGATTGGTTCCTAGTTCGAGGTCGCTTGCGCGGTCCTCTCCCTTACGAAGCGGTGAAACGGTGTATACCGAATCTATCGCGGACCACAGCGTCCTTTGCCCGGCTGTTCACCCAGGATCGGATGGCCGATGGTCGTTTCAAGAGCAATCGCCGTAAGGTCCGCAACCACCCCCGCTCTATAGGAAACAGTACTGCTGGCTGGAAACAGTAATAGGCTTCAATGACAGGCTTTTATCGCAGTGGAGGGAGAAATAGAGCCGATAATTGAATAAATACAGATATAATACGAAAAATGCCAATTGGCAAGCGTGGCCACCCAGGGGTTAAAAAGGATATTGATCTTCTAGAGAAGGTCCAGCGAAGAGCAACTAAAAGGACTTTCAAATTCAAACATCTAACATATAAGAAAGATTGGCGGCTGTCGGTTTGGCCACTCTATAGAAACGCCGCATGGGGTGTTTTGATCGAGACATATAAGATCCCGACTGCATTGTATGACATTCCTGGGTTACAGACTGTCTACACCATGAACACCATCACATAACTGCATGGGTATCACCTGAAACCAGCATGAATCATTCCATTCAGGGGAAGGGAAGAGGGGGAGGAGGGTGACGGGGGGATTAGGGGAGCTTCTAGTGTCAGGTTATTCATTCACTCACTGTAATCAGTCAGTATAGATGTCGACGCTCAATTGCTCATTTATCACCTCCTTTTTTATGTCTTGTCACATTGGCAGAGCATTTGTGAAATATATATTTTCAAAAATCGGAACAAACATTCTTCTATTTTTAAACATCGCAGTGTCAGAAAATTGAAAAGTGTTAATGATATAAAATCGAAGACTATCGCGGTTGTTTGACATTATAAATAGGATAGAAAACGAATTTACCGCGTGAAATTTGTAGCACCCGACGTTTCGGTGACGTTGCAGCCGCCGTTGTCCAGGGTAGACTGAAGAGCTCTCAATCCGTTGTTTTGCGGGTAGGCCGCGTACCGCTTCCGCCACTGCGTAGATTATAACGGTGGTGGGGGGCCGGGCTCGGAGCGCGGGAATTTTGAAAATCCGTCTTGCACACAACACTCACTGTATCCTGTTTTACGTCTTTGCGTTCGGCGGCGGGAACATTTTAAGAAGAGGGTTCCACGTAGAAGAGAGTTTGTAACCGTCGTCTCTGTTAAAGTTCGGGGTTCTTCTTATTTCAATGGCTTCCCGGATCATGCGAGGAAAGTAGAATTGTTCTTTGGAACGCAAAGACGTAAAACAGGATACAGTGAGTGTTGTGTGCAAGACGGATTTTCAAAATTCCCGCGCTCCGAGCCCGGCCCCCCACCACCGTTATAATCTACGCAGTGGCGGAAGCGGTACGCGGCCTACCCGCAAAACAACGGATTGAGAGCTCTTCAGTCTACCCTGGACAACGGCGGCTGCAACGTCACCGAAACGTCGGGTGCTACAAATTTCACGCGGTAAATTCGTTTTCTATCCTATTTATAGTGTTAATGATGATAATTATCTATACTTAGTAGGTGTATATTTTGACGTGAGTATTTAATCTATAGAGTATAATAGTATTAAAAATCCAAAATTTTGAAACTTTTGACTATATAAACATGAGAATAAGATAAAAACGAATTCACCGGGTAAAACACTCGATGTTGCGGCGATGTTGCAACAGCCGTTGTCCAGGATAGACTGAAGTGCTGTCAATCGTCATCCGTTGTTTTGCGAGTAGGCGGCAAAATGCTGCTGTTACTGCGCAGATTATAATGGTAACAAGCATTGAGAACATTTAACCGGTCGGAAGCCAGCCTTCGCGCACAAAAAACTGCACTGCAACTTTTTGGTCGATTTTGTCAATAAATACTAACAATATCGTTTTTTCATGAATTCCCTCTTGTTATCTAGTAATTAATCTTGTTAGTCATGTAATTACAGGATTTACAGGAAAATGCTGAAAATATACTGGACGGATATTCAGAAATGAGATGGTGCTGCAAAGAATGAACGAAGGATTGGAATTACTGAAGATCATGAAAAGAAGGAAATTACAATACATGGGCCACATAATGCGTGGTAACAAATACCACCTTCTCCAATTAATCCTGCAAGGAAAGATAAAAGGCCGCCGTAGACCTGGCCGAAGAAGAACTCACAGGCTACAAAACGTCGTTGAATGGTTCAACTCAAGCACCACCAAGTTGTTCAGCGCCGCAACATCACGGGACTAAGTGGGATAATGACCGACAACCTCCGATAGGAGATGGCACTTTAAGAAGAAGAAATGTATTTAATATATATGATTTATATAATCCAGAAAATTGATTGTAATAATAATACATATGGGGGCCGGCCGAAGCGGCTATATGCGGATCTGTTCATAGATTTTAGGTTGCTCAATAGGTTTTCCTTTGTTTTCATTAGGTTCATAGGAATTTTTTGTTTGGAAGTTTGAAGGCCTTGGAATTCTCTGTTTTATTGGATCATATTTCCTTTTCTGTATTTCCAGGAACACTTTACATCCTTTTGTAGTTGGCTGGGTGGTTGCCGAGGCATAGAGCACACTTTGCTGGGGTGCTCCTATCCTTCTTGGGACAATCAAAATTATTGCAGCTTTAAAGACCGCATAATAACGCAATGGACGTGGTAATAATGAGGGTTCCATGTACTAGAGTTTGAAACCGTTGTCTCTATGACCGACAACCTCCGATAGGAGATGGCACTTTAAGAAGAAGAAATGTATTTAATACATATGATTTATATAATCCAGAAAATTGATTGTAATAATAATACATATGGGGGCCGGCCGAAGCGGCTATATGCGGATCTGTTTATAGATTTTAGGTTGCTCAATAGGTTTTCCTTTGTTTTCATTAGGTTCATAGGAATTTTTTGTTTGGAAGTTTGAAGGCCTTGGAATTCTCTGTTTTATTGGATCATATTTCCTTTTCTGTATTTCCAGGAACACTTTACATCCTTTTGTAGTTGGCTGGGTGGTTGCCGAGGCATAGAGCACACTTTGCTGGGGTGCTCCTATCCTTCTTGGGACAATCAAAATTATTGCAGCTTTAAAGACCGCATAACGCAATGGACGTGGTAATAATGAGGGTTCCATGTACTAGAGTTTGAAACCGTTGTCTCTATGACCGACAACCTCCGATAGGAGATGGCACTTTAAGAAGAAGAAATGTATTTAATACATATGATTTATATAAACCAGAAAATTGATTGTAATAATAATACATATGGGGGCCGGCCGAAGCGGCTATATGCGGATCTGTTTATAGATTTTAGGTTGCTCAATAGGTTTTCCTTTGTTTTCATTAGGTTCATAGGAATTTTTTGTTTGGAAGTTTGAAGGCCTTGGAATTCTCTGTTTTATTGGATCATATTTCCTTTTCTGTATTTCCAGGAACACTTTACATCCTTCTTGGGACAATCAAAATTATTGCAGCTTTAAAGACCGCATAACGCAATGGACGTGGTATAAATGAGGGTTCCATGTACTAGAGTTTGAAACCGTTGTCTCTATTGAAGTTCAGGGTTCTTCTTATTTCAATGGCTTCCCCGGATTAGCGGGAAAAGTATGTTTCTTTGGATAGCACATTGGGATTAACACAATGGGACGTAGCACAATATACAGTGAGTGTTGTGTGCACGACGGATTTTCGACATTCGAATACGCCGAACCCGCTGCCCCACCACCGTTATGATCTGCGCACTAACAGCAGCCGTTTGCTGCCTTCCGGTAACAGAACAACGGATGACGATTGACAGTACTTCAGTCTACCATGGACAACGGCGGTTGCATCATCGCCGAATTTATAATGTCAAACAACCGCAATAGCCTTAGATTTTATAAACATAAGAAGTTTTAAAACTGCTCTGAAAAGTTACTAAGTGAAAGTGAAGATATTATACAGCATACGCTAGCAGTGCAGCAGACGACCGCCAGGGGCGCTCGCGCCGCCATTTTACGAAACATCAAACTGACAGGTCACGAAAATCTGGCTTTTCACACGGACCGCAGGATATTGCTGAGTTCGCGCTCTAAGCACATCAGGTAAAACCTCGGAAACCATATATAAGTTCAATAGAATATATATATATATATATATATATATATATATATATATATATATATATATATATATATATATATATATATATATATATATATATATGCATAAAATCACACGGCCGGAGATCCACATCCCCTTTCGAATCCCTCTATCCTTCCCCTAAGAAGCGGTGTCCTTTCATTTCCTCTCCCCCAAAGTAAAGTCAAGGTCGTCCACTCCCAGGAGTGCTCTCGCTTCCGCGAGTCGACTTTTTCCTTGAGGATTGTCCCCCACGACCCAATAATTGTTATACTCGTCGGCTGAGCGCTGGGTTCCTCTAAAAGTCGACCAGTTGCCAGCTGTGCTAGACGATGGCCAGTTGTGCTTGCAATTTTGCTTAACCCTTGGAGTAAATGGGTATTTTCATGGATGCATCTGTCTCTTTTGCAGGATTTTCGGCGACATCGACCTTGAAGTACTATAACTACGAAACTACTACACCAATCATAAAAAGAACAACTGCACAATGATTGCATTGAAATTTCGAATATAGAATATTGAAATATCATTTTGTAAAACAATTAGATAATTATGAATAAATATGAGAACGTCAAAGAAGTGAAAAAAACGCGGAACCAGATCTGGTCGTATCAAACTCAACGGATAATTGTTTCAGAACCAGATTTGGTCGTATCATACTCAAGGGGTTAAGCTCTGGTTGATCCCCACGTACCGAAGAACACTGGCGCCCAAACCTCGATTTAAGAGGACTTAACCCAACTTTTCATCTTTTGTGTTCTCTCGGTCCGGAGGGCGGCGATTTCCCATCATGGCAATATATTTATTATATTTTAAAAAAAACGAAGCTCATGACAAAATTCTGGCGGCCCTATGATGCTTCCCAATGTATCTTATATGTCTAACCAAGCCATCATTCGGCGTAACGAACTGTTAAGCATTTCTTCATTTCAATGAACATTTCTTCTTTTTTACAATGCACAACGCAGTTACAAAAGCATTTAATCCACGCATTACAATATCAAAGCGTTAGAATAGCACTGAACACCGACTTTTTATTTTCAATCTATGGGTTTGTTTAGCCGTATGCCAGAATGTAACGATTCTGATGCTGAAGGAAAAATAGTATCAATTAAATAAACACACAAAAATACTTACTCTAATTTGTACTAAAAAGTCCCTGAGATGATCCTTAAATGCTGGGATATCCTGATTCAAATTAAACAAACCCTGGACTGTGATTTTTATTTGATTGTCGGAAAGATGCGGGAATGCCCTCTTAAGTAGCGTCGCCACATATTCCTGAAAGACCAAAACAATATTAAAATAAAATATTGTAAAATATAACGCAGCATTTTAAAAATTGAAGCGTCTTGAAACAAAAACGGAAACTTCCATGAATAATCAAAATTGAGTATTAATGCCATCTGCTAGAACTTTTTTCGCTCTACAAAATGACAAAACGTACTCGGCTACATCCCATCCAGAACAGCGTCAACAAATTGAAATTCGTAACAAAATGCAGCAACCTCCATACGATTTAAAAACAAATATAGCGATCTTCGTAAGGTTTTGAAAAAATACAGGCAATTTTGAAACAAAACCGGAAACCTCCATTGTGATTTCAGGCACTGTCTGGACTAAATAATTATATTTTAATTATCTGGAGCAGAATGGTGATTTGACCAAAAATCTGGTCGAATAGCTGAATATTTGGCCTTATTTTACACTTCAATTCTAACTCCTCCGCTCTTAAAGCATGTCATAATTTACATAAAAAGGTACAATAAAAAGGGCATTTTAATCATGTTCTATACGCTATTATAATACCATATTATTATAGAGCGTCATGTTATTATAGAGCGTCATATTATTATCATGTTAGTCATGTTATAGAGCATTTCAAAAGTAGCCTGGCAAAAATAGATGCCTTGCTAATTTCTGGCCCTCGTAAGGCCTGGATCTATGACAATTATCTAACGTCACATTTGTCATGGCCCTTTCTTATTTACGATTTTACCAAAACCCAACTGTCCCGTCTAGATGCGCTGGTGACAGCTAGTTTAACATCCTGGCTGTCCTTAGCCAAACCAGCTGACCCCTCGACTCTCTTCAGGTCCAAACAAAATTTTGGGCTAGCGCTAAAACTGCCCTCTCTGCTCTACGCCAGCTCCAGAATAACCAAAAATTCGATTCTGTGCAATTCCAAAGATCCGGCAATATCGAAGCACGTAATAAGTGGCCGTAGTGATTCAAATGATCTACAAGCCCGCGTAGACTTCCACAAAAAGTTCCTTACTGGAATCAGCCAGAATGGCACTGGTCTGGGGTATGGCAGTACAACCACGAGCGACGTGGACTTGAAGAAGTCTCTTTTGCGGGGAGATTACGACAGTAACAGTATGGCTCATGCTATTGGCCTTCAATGCCAGAATGATTGGACAACAATTGGGGACTTTTGCATTCCGCCTCCAATGCACTGGAAGGTAATGCTCTATGACTGGACGCCAGAGATGCTGAAATTTTATTTGAATGCCTTTCAGCATACACTTCCAGAACCCAGTAACCTTGCTCGTTGGGAGCTTTGCCGAGGATAGTTCTTGTCCCCTCTGTAGCAATACCCCTTGCATAGCTAGACACATTCTAGCTGGCTGCAAGGTGGCCTTAGATCAAGGACGGTACACTTACCGCCATGACAATGTTCTCGCTGTTATTCGCGAGGTAATTAGTCTCTCAGTGGCTCGTGCCAACAAGGGTTTGACAGTATCCTCCAAACCCCCAATACAGTTTGTGCGGGATGGCTCTAAAGGCAAAAAACATTTAACTACAAAACCTTTCTCAATAATTGAGAAAGCTAGATTGGATTCTGGAGGTTGATTCGGTCTCTAAGCAGTATAAATTTCCTGAAAGTCTCGGATGCACAGCCCTCCGTCCAGATATAACTCTTTACTCTCTATCTCGGAAGGTGGCCCTTATTGTAGAATTAACTGTTCCATGGGAATCAAATATTCCAAAAGACCACGAGTACAAATTAAATAAATACCATGATCTTGCAAAAGCCGTAACCCGGAACGGCTTCACTGTTCACCTTCACGCGGTGGAAGTTGGCGCTCGTGGCCTGCCAGCTAAATCTCTACTTTGCTCTCTACTTTGCTCTCAACAGCAAGGACTTTGTCGTGGCGATAAGTGTACCGTCCTTGATCCAAGGCCACCTTGCAGCCAGCTAGAATATGTCTAGCTGTGCAAGGGGTGTTGCTACAAAGAGGACATGAACAAGGTAGGTTTCGGCTTAGCGAATATTTGTCAGAAATCTAACTATTTGTTATTCGGCCGAATAACGAGTAGTTGCTGAATATTGGCACAACACAATAAATAAATACAAACGGAGCTGCCATGGAATTCACCGACCGGAGTCGGGCCCATCATAATACTATTTTTTTTACACTTCTGGGGGGTGAGCAGTGGATTCCGGACTTACGAACCGGCTGTGGTAGGTTTAGGACAGCTGTCTTGCCACATGTGAGCGTTCACCTTGCAACCCATTCACTCCCCCTTCGAAGCCATAGAATTTGAGATGCGCAAATCGCAGTTTTAGATAATTTTTCTAAGAAAGAGTTGATTATTTTTCTGGAAAGGCCAAGATCTTTAAAGAGGTGAAATAGAGATTTAGCTGGCAGGCCACGAGCGCCAACTTCCACCGCGTGAAGGTGAACAGTGAAGCCGTTCCGGGTTACGGCATTTGCAAGATCATGGTATTTATTTAATTTGTACTCGTTGTCTTTTGGGATATTTGATTCCCATGGAACAGTTAATTCTACGATAAGAGCCACCTTCCGAGATAGAGAGTAAAGAGTTATATCTGGACGGAGGGCTGTGCATCCGAGACTTTCAGGGAATTTATACTGCTTAGAGACCGAATCAACCTCCAGAATCCAATCTGTAGCTTTCTCGATTATTGAGAAAGGTTTTGTAGTTAAATGTTTTTTGCCTTTAGAGCCATCCCGCACAAACTGTATTGGGGGTTTGGAGGATACTGTCAAACCCTTGTTGGCACGAGCCACTGAGAGACTATATTATATTATAGATGTATTATTAACCCGTCGGACGCGGACAGAGCCTATAGGAACTTTGCATCATTTGACAGATCTGCGCATAATCGTTTCGGCCGGCACCCATATATATTATATGAATCTACAATATTCACGACAGTATTTATTAACAAAATAGACCAAAAAGTTGTGGCGCAGTATTTTGCGCGCGGAGGCTGGCTTTCCAGCGGTTAATAATTTTCAGTATTGATTTAAAAAATATGATTGATAATTACAACATTGTTACTGAAACAAATGACCATCAGTCCCTCTGAATAAACAATATTGAAACTTATCAAAACTTTAAATTTACAAATGTCGCGTTCGGCCTTTACTAGAATATAGCTATCAGATATGATGTCCATACTTTGCTGTTAAGGATGTGGACTTATTATTATTATTATTATTATTATTTATTTATATACACTAGCAGCTTTTGCAGCTGATGCGTGTACTTCACGTGTTGAGTGTACTGTTTGTCTTTATTTTATTTTATTCCTTACACTTTTTAATTGCCATTTTAACTAAATGTTTGTCTAGTAGATTTTTAAAACCATTCACTGAGATAGCACTTATCACTTCTTGTGGTAGTTTGTTCCAAGAGTCCACCACTCGGTTAGTCAAAAAGTACTTTCTTGGGTTGGAACTAAAACTGTTTCGGTTTAGTTTTAAGGAATGTCCTCGGAGTTTCTCGTTGGTGTTCATTGTGTACATTGCATTAAGGTTGGCTACATCATAATGACCATTCAGAATCTTAAACGTCTCGATGAGGTCCCCTCTTTGTCTTCTTTGCTCAAGTGTAGTAAGACCCAGTGCATCCAAGCGGTTTTCATAAGGCTTGTTCCTTAGGGATGGAACCATCTTGGTTGCCCGCCTTTGCACTTTCTCCAGCAGTTCAATGTCTTTTATGAAGTAGGGGTTCCACACCTGGTAAGAGTATTCGAGGAGAGGGCGGACGTACGTTTTGTAGAGTTTGAGGAACAAATCAGAGTTAATGTAGGAGAAAGCTTTCCTAATCATGTAAAGAAGTGAGTTTGCTCTTTTTACAACTTCTACTATATGCGGTTCCCATTTGAGGTCCTGGGACACAATTACTCCAAGATCTTTCTGTGTGGTAACTGTGTGTACAGGGGTTCCCTCAATCGTGTATTTGTGATGCGGATTCTTGGGACCTATATGCAGTACTTGCTGGAGAGAATACAGTGACGCTTTACTAAACTAACTTATCAATTTTAAAAAATGAGCTATAAGGAATGGTTTTGAGTCTTTAATCTCTCAACCCTGAAAAAACTACGAGAAGGAGACCGTATAGCGACTTTTAAAATTCTTTTAGAGTATTGCAATTGCAAACACATAATTTCCGCAAAATGAGAATGAAAATATGCAAGGAAATTCTTTGAAACTAGCAGTAACAAGATCTACACTGAATCCCAGGAAGCACTTTATATCTGTGTTGTGAACTGGATAGGCTCTCCGACGAAGTGATCCTTGCAAAAACTGGATAACTCTTCAAGTAAACAACTAGAGTTGTCGACTACAGCGGGCAAGCCCGTCACCTCAGGAAGTTTTAACGATTAGTCGTTCTATCTCCCTGGAGTGAGCGCAGAAGACTTAGGACAAAAACAGTCCACCGTCAAGCTCCGCCACAAACCCCTTAAGAGGCCAACGCCTTACCGCGAGATAGCCAGGAGTGTTACCCAGCGGGCTTACATTCACGCCCTTACTTCCAATTGCGACCAGATTACTCCAGTCTCTCGTTTGGTTAAGGTCGCTTGCGTTCGAGGTCGAGGTCGCTTGCGCGGTCCTCTCCCTTACGAAGCGATGAAACAGTGTAAACCTAATCTATCGCGGACCACGGCATCCTTTGCCCGGCTGTTCACCCAGGATCGGGTAGCCGATGGTCGTTTCAAGAACAGTCGCCGTAAGGTCCGCAACCACCCCCGCTCTATAGGAAACAGTACTGCTTCCAGACTCCCCCGACTGTTAGTCAGAGTGCGCAATCGATTGGCTTATGCCGCACGGTGCGCAGACCGTCCAGGAGCGGTCTGCTCACCTGGACGGTCTGCGCACCGTGCGGCATAAGCCAATCGATTGCGCACTCTGACTAACAGTCGGGGGAGTCTGGAAGCAGTACTGTTTCCTATAGAGCAGGGGTGGTTTTCAAGTGAACAGTAATAATAATAATTGTGATATAGTCTCACTAGCAGTAATGCTACCTGCCTATTAGTCCTATAATAATAACTTCTTTGTCAAAGCTGCCGCCTTTGTTTCCAGGCGCTTCAATGTTTAAAATAAATATTACCTGTATGTAAAGAATGTTATCGGGGATGTGTCCCAAAGGCAGAGTCACTCTGCCCGCCTCCACGAGTGAGAACAGATATGCCAAAATAGTCGCATGCATGGACAACCCTGCAGAATGCGACGTGTCTGTCACGACGCTAAACACGTGTTGCAGAATATCGCAGAGGTAGGTCTGGTAAAAGCTCTGGGCGGCCTGAGGGTGCTGTTCCACATTCTGAAGCAATCGGTACAGGATGTGCAGCCCGGTATCCGCCACGTTTCTCATCGTATGCTTGAACGCCCATATTATAGAATCTAAAACGAGCTTAAATTGCGCAGGCGGGATGCTGAGGAACGCTTTGAAACAATGGTTATTCACCGCTTGCAGCAAGAGGAAGAACTCCGTACGGTGCTCGGGGTACTCTTCGAAATCTTTGTTGATCATCTCGAGGGTACACTCGAATACGGCGTCGAATATTTTAGGCACTTCGGTGGTGATGTGACCTTCGAGCTTATCGACAATAGCAGCCATGGTCGATAATACTTCGGGTTCGCGCGCCGCCGCAACGGCCGTCCTCTGATAATCCAAAAGAACCGCATCCAAAAGCGGCGGGATAAAGTTCTCCAAAACCATCCCGTGATCGCTCGACCGCGACACCCAACCCGATATCAACTTCAAAGTTTCCTTCTTAACGATTCTCATACTCTTGATGAGCGGCTGCTTCGTAACCAGCTCGCCGTTCATAGCAATCGCCTGACTAATATTCTCCGACATTACTTTGTAAACGTTCAGCATGTCGAGATATATTCGACCGAGTTGAATGACATACGGATGACCTATCGCTCGACAGGCGCGTACGTTCGTTTTCAAGATGCTCACGAGTTGTTTAACGGCTTCGGAATCTTTGAGAATGTCGACGTTTCGAGACGCTTGCGATATGATATCGTCCCATATCTGATTCGGCAACTGCATATACTTTTCGATGAGTCTCTCCTGTGCGACTTGATCGAGCTGCGCTCCAATCATATAACCGACGGCTTCGTAAAACGTGTGGATTTGCTGATTTTGCAAATCGCAAATGATCGAGCTAACGGTATTTAGGATCTCTTCGATGAACGGGCACGTTTCGCCGATCTGTCCGGTAACAAAATGACGCCTACATTTCAGAGCGATTTTAATGAATGTATCGCATGCCATGTCTTGCACTCCGTCATGCGTTTCGTGCATAAATTCAAAGAGCTTGTTTACGACGGTTTTTAAAAATTTCCAATGAGCTCGTAAAAAGCGTGGATACTGCCCTACGACATACATAATATTACTCGCGATGATCGCTTTATTATCTTTTCCTTTCTTCTGTTCGCATAATCCGAGGAGATCTTTTATAACCGTTACGAGGAAGCGTTTTTCATCTTCTTCGGACATTGCGCCAGATATTGAACCGATGGCCCAGCAGAGCGTGTTCAGGTTCTTCCAGGACCATTCGCTGCCGTTGACCTGCGCTTGGAGCTTCTCGGTCATTATGCGCTCGGTGTCGGCGTAATCCAGATGAGTCAGATAGACGAGTGTCTCGCGCATGTTCTTATAAAGATTGATGGAATCGGTATCTTTCATGAATTCCCGTACGACTTCTCCGTTCTCGTTTTCGACGACCAAAACCTCTTCGGGTTTGGCCATGCGCGATATCATTATGTAGCGGACGTTGCTGAGAACCTCACCGTATAACGCTCTCCGTTGCGCTCCGGTCTTCATCGACAGAGGAGAGGACTGCATACATTTGTAAAGATCCGCCGACAGAGCGTTCCAATATTCCAGACATATTTTGAATATTTCCACTTCTTCCACTTCCGATATGAGGACGAGGTAACGCAGCGCGTTCATCAGCGTGTTTGTCAGCTCTTTATGTTCGATTAAACTTCCGTGTTCTTTCAAGTAAGTACACAGAAACATCGCTAGATTCTGGATGAAATCCTGCTCCTGATCGCGACCGGCCGCATATGCTTCGCGAATGTTGGTGTTCAAAGGTAGCATGGCTTCGAGCTGCTCCATCGTCTGTACGAGCAGCGCAACGAACGCGTCGTCGTACGTCATCACGGATACGCCTGCGATCTCCGTCAAGCAGCTGAGCGTTACGTTCCGGAACATTGGCACATTTAGGAATTTAAAAATCAAAGTACTTATCAGCTTCGTTTCGAAGATATATCCTAGCGGAATCCAGTTGAGGAATCGCAGAAGCGTGCTGAGAGTCGCTCCGACGAGCGGCGCGTTTTGCGAGTTTTCGAGCACAAACTGGCACAGTTGAAAGATCTGACTGAATTCTGAACACATGGTGTCTTTTAAATGCTTGGCTTTCGTCTGCGTGAGCTGCCCAGCGCTGAACACAAACACCTCTTCGCTCAGCAGCTTCAGTATGACCATGTTGTTTTGGCAGAGGCTCTCGTTGGTTTTGGACGCGCCGACGATGTCGCTTATGAACGACTCCCAATTCTTGGGCCATTCCCTCTTTAATACTTGAATCAAAATCATATTAAGCTTCTTGAGGTACACTTTATTGTGCTCCATCGTCACTGGATCTGAGGAAGTTTTGATGATTAATCCGACGATGTATTTCTTGATTCCCTCGCATTGATTCCGCGGCAACACTTTCCAGCGCGTCTGTATCACCTGCTCGAGTATTTGGAGCGCGTAGTATTTGGTTTCTTGGTTTTGTGAATACTCGAGAATGGTGTCGACGCGTGTCCACGCATCTGGGTGCTCTTTTAGAGTGGTTAGAATGTCTTGAGCGACGCGTTGCTGCTCTCCGACCGTTGTATAGAGGCAACCCACCACATTATCGAGCAAACCAATGTCCAGTTTCTGATTAAAATCTAATAGTTTCGAAGCTGTTTCCCCCGGAGCTGCCATTTTACTTCGGGATTATTAAAGTAAAACGTTTATAAAATTGGTCTTAAATTACAATACAGTTTGTTCTGTTTAAACACATTCATTCCTCACCAAATGCCACACTGAAAATAGAAAAAAATAACATGAATAACAGAAAAAACATCGTTTCGAGAGACGTAAAATATGGCAAGTTTCACAAAGCAAGCTAACCTTAATTTAAGAAATGCTAAGACGAATTATTTATCAAAAATGTGAGGTTTACGTGTAGAAACAGCGCTCGGGAGGAGACGCTCTCCATGCGCGAGCGAAATTCGTGCAAAACCGTTGATTTAAGGCTTGCGAAACATATTTAGCGCAAATCCCACACCCCGTCGGCCACAGCAATTCTCGCACACAGCAATACTTTGCGACGCAAATGACAGCGGTAACTTTCAACGGGCACAAAATAATCGGTAATCGACGAAACACAGCGAAATGGTGAATTTCACAACTTACTTTGAAGATTTTTCATCTGCGGCGCAGTCAGCCTAACGCACTACCGTACACACTAGGCAACCGTTGTTTTCTTAACTACCAACACTGTTCGCGCGTCACGAATCCACAAAATAAAAATAACGTGATCGTACTGTGTACGATAATGGAAGCAACAATCGTATGTTAATTTCCAAAATGTTTCTTTTTCGTTCGGTTTCGACTTCAAAATTGCGCATAATTATGCTTCTGTTCTAATTGTTTTGTGTATTGTAACTAGAGTCACCAGAAATTATCAAAAAACTATTTCTTATGCTCAGTCCAACAGTTCAAGGAAACCTCGTGAATAGTTTCGAGAAAAACCATCGTAACTTTCGAGATGAATTTTATAATAAATATTTTTAGACTTTCCTAATCGCAATAAGATAATAATATGTTTTTTTAGATAAACATACTCGTGGCCTTTAAAGTAATAAAAAAAAGTTTATTGATTGCGCCAATTTCAAGCAAGCTAAAGTGGGTGGACGTTGCTTCGACGTCTTTCCCGCTCCTGACAATGACGTTGACGTGTTCTGATTCTATTCCTGCTTTTGCGTCTGTACACAATTCAATGATATGCCTTATCTATACACAGTTGAAGTGACTAACGCGAGTATGCCTCTAGCATTGCGGTTCATTATATTGGCTTTACGGTCTGGAGATGGAAACCGGCGTGGTTAGAATAGCGGAGGACGGCGACTTTGATTCTTTGAAGAGGCTCGTGGACGTCCACGAGGGCTGGAAGCTGGAGTACGACAAACCGGACGTGCGGGTTTGGACTGAGGCTTCCATACCCGATAGCGGTTTCAAGATGATCAAAATTGTCGCCGTATACGCCGACGTTAGACCTGAAGTGCTTTACGACGTTCTCCACGATCCTGACTATCGCAGGGTGTGGGACAATCACATGCTCAGTTCGGAGGATATTGGCCATTTGAACATCAACAACGATGTTGGATATTATGCTAGTAAGTAGGATATTATACTTCATTCATTTAGATATGCTTTGTTTACTTTTAATTTTATAGAAGACATTTGAAACTTTAACATATAATATTACCTATGTAATTTATGCAGTTTAGCTAACTCTGCCATATATATTTTTTTTAAACTAACAACCTACAGCCATAGTGGTGTTTATGAATTATTTAAAAAAACTTAACCTACCGAAATATACGTGTGTGACGCTTCTTTAAACGCCTATATCTCGCTTATTTATGTAGATATGTAGATAGAGCAAAGATTTTTGCAGTTTCAGATTTAATGTGATGAATATAGTGAGGTGACATTAAAACATTTTCAATATAGAATAGTTTGCTAAACTAGAGTCCGCGCGCAAGCTCCGAAGAATCGGTGGCTGGGAAAGCCGGATGACGCCGCTCCCCACCCTCGCTTCATACCCCGCCCTCTCTTAATACTAGTACTCTCCAATTACTAGTACTGGGAGAGTGCGGGGTATGACGCGAAGGTCGGGGGCGGCGTCATCTGCCCGCTTTCCCAGGTCCCGGATCCTCGGAGCTTGCGCGCGGACAGTACATAAATACCTTACCTATGTTTTGTTATTAATTCTCTTACAGTGTCCTGTCCAGCACCTTTAAAAAATCGAGACTTTGTCCTCCAGCGCTCCTGGCTGGATACAGGCGAAGAGAAAATGATACTGAACCA
The DNA here is from genome assembly GCA_944548615.1 of Micropterix aruncella. Classification (NCBI taxonomy): domain Eukaryota; kingdom Metazoa; phylum Arthropoda; class Insecta; order Lepidoptera; family Micropterigidae; genus Micropterix; species Micropterix aruncella. The sequence continues at coordinate 8,137,438 of OX155953.1, read as the reverse complement.
TTCGGTTTTACATCGAGACTATCCGCCAAAAAAGGGATTTGTCAGGTAAGGTACTTAGATCATCAAACAACAAAACTGTCCCAAAAACAATATTACAAAATAATTAAGGAGGTATATCATTACCACCTTAAACATAGATAATCAAGAAGATCATCAATAATTACAAATGTATTTAATACAAATATGCTATACCTAGCTAGACTTATGTCTCAAGTTGCATCTGACTAAAGATTTATTTAATAGTCTTCTATAACTTACGAGAAATATCGATAAAAACGAGCTATAATTCCGATTTCTCGAAAATTTAAATTTCCGACTTAAAAATTACGACACTTAGGAGCAATGAATCCGGGTCACCAACATAAACTTTTTATTTTATATCTATCAATTATTATGATCAGAAAAAGATAAAGCCTTTTGAGCATGGTTAACGAATATCGTTCATACTTTTCTCGCTACATAGGATTTTTTTTATTTTTTTATTATTTGTTGAGTGGGGCTTTTCTAAGGTCATTATGAGCCTTGTAACACTGCGACCATTGCTGATCTATTGTGTTCGCCACGGGCCGTCTTACGGTCGTAAGCCTTAATTAGCGCTTTGGAATGATTCAACCCTGGCGTATTGTTTCAGTGGTTGACGGATTGTTCTAAACATATTTGTTTGAGCATTAGGTTTGCAAGGCTTTTTGGTACGCCACAGCAAGGTTCAAGGCCGTATAACGTTCCCTTTGCTCCCGTCTTAGCAAGTTCGTCGGCTTTTTCATTTCCCTCGATTCCTGCATGGCCGGGAACCCATCTTAGAATTGCCCTGTTCTTTTCGCCCAGGGAATTCAGTAGTGATATGCAGTTTTTCACTAGCTTTGAATTAATGGTATTCGAGGCTATTGCCATAAGAGCTGCTTTGCTATCCGAGTGGATATAGTAGATACGGTGGTTGGCGTAGTTCTTTTGGAGGTTGATATCCGCACATTCAATAATGGCGTATACTTCCGCTTGGAATATGGAGGCGTATTTCCAACATTTCCTACATAGGATATATTGCGGTTTAAATATTTGTTTACATTACCTTGGGCCTTTGGCTACCTATCCATATAGAATTTATAGTAGGATTACTTGTAAGAACGCTTGCATTTTTCTCACGGGAAATGCTGTGTACGTTTCATTCGGCATTGAATATTATTTTAAAGGGCGATATCAATAATGACCGGATTCGTGGTGAGGCCTGCAATATCAGGGGATACCGGTGAAGTGGGAAGCCGCCTGGGCTACGTATCGCGGACGGACCCTCGCGGCCAGCTTCCTTCGTGGCTGGTCAACAAAATCACCAACATCTTTGCACCTAAAATGGCCCAACGCCTATACAAAGCAGCCCGAGGATATCCCGAGTGGAAATCGTCGCAGCCGGCTCCCGAACACAAACCCTGGATCTTCCCAGATCAAGTCCAGCCGAATAGAATCAGTATCGAAGACGTAAGTTAAATCATTGATTATATATTAGATTGCTCAGCTCCATAGGACATTATGGCAATCCTTTTTTTGACGGCGAAAAGCAGGTGGCGCTGGTAGCACTGACGGAGAAATTAATAGCATTTTTTTTATTATTAAAGGTAAAGCACAAAATATAATTTCCTGCAGCATTACAAAAAAAATGGGTTTGGACCAGTAGCGAAAAATAGAGCACACTGCGGCATCTTGGTCACTAGGTCAACACCGCCTAACTAGGCCTAGGCCTGTACTAAGGCAGGTGTACCAGGAAATATTTTACCTGTGCACACAAAAAAAAAAATTAACAACTAACCTTAAAAATTAAACATGTTAAAAAGATAAATTAAAATATCATCAAGAAGTATTTGAAATTATAATCATAAAATTATCGAGTAAATAAATAAAAATCGAAATCATAATAATAGTAAATAGATAGATAGACACCTACTCAGTAAAATAAAAAAAATAAAAAATAAGAATAAAAATAAAAATCATATTAGGTAGATAGTCAAATAATTTGTGGCTCTTTTCACGGCCTTCATTTATTAGCCACATATGGTTCTGCTTGTTAAATGAATCTTTAGTCTGAATTGTTTTAATTCCATCTTCTAACCCCTCAAATGATTGGCGATTAGCTCGGGTTGCCTACGGCAAAATGTATATAAATTTATTTACATTTACATTTACATTTACATAGAGCGGGGTTTACTATAGAGCTATAGCATTACTATAGAGCGGATTACTATAAAGCGGCGCACATTTACATTTATATTTTCATTTATATAAATTTATATACATTTTGTATACATTTTGCCAAGGCATCCCTTAAGGGACGCCTCACATTTGAGGGGCTAATAGGTTATATGCCCTAAGGCCCAAAACAGTAAAATGCCTTTGACCAAAAGAGGACATCATTCGAGGAATATCTATTTTTTTGCAACGGATCGCCCTGTTGTATGCATTTGTTGTGAGAATGTCTTGTTGCATTTGAATTGAATAAAATTTACACAGAATTTTAAGTAGAGCCGTTTCAAAACCAATACTTCATATTCCCCAAACAATTTTTCCGATGAGTACCTGTAAGGGCGTGATGATTTTTATTATTAGTTTCTGTGAAACCTCTGCTGGGTAAATAGTAGTTTTTGCACAGGCTTCTCAGCCAATGATTCCATAGCTTAGAATACTTTGGCACAAGGCATAGTATGTTGTTTTTATTCGGCCCTTTATAATAAATTGCTAATAAATGATTTTTTTATAAAGGACCGATTGATTATAAAAACCCAATAAATTAACCAGCATAATAACAACAATAATAACATTCAATTATTAGTTCTATCCATAGCATTTTTTTTATATACAATACCAATACAATTAATTCTACTCCAGTAGGTATGAAATCTTACACTTGGATTCGTCATTGCGTCTAATATTCTTAGCGATCAAGAAAAAAATACTATCGTGATTACTTAAATTATTTTAAGTAATTTATAATCACGATAGTAAATCGTTTGACTGTGACGTGTGACGTTGTGACTACTTAAATTAATTTAAGTAATTTATAACCGGCTTGAAATCCTTGAAAATTAGAAAATAATGTAGTAATTAAAATTTACACAGTGTCTATAACCATAATTATAACACTAATAATGTAATAGTCATGAAAGTAAATAATCGTATAGGTACTAAAAATTTCAACATTTAAATTAATGGTCAAGTCCAGCAATATAGCCTTCGTTGATAAAAATAAATATTACGCTCTTTTGCAAATGTCAACTATCAGGAACATTCCTCGATTATACATTTGTGGATTATACGCTTGGAATATGAATTCAGCATTATCCAAATCTCATAAGTCATATGCTGGATTCTTGACTAGGCCTATAGACCTATATTTTTTTGAATTGGTTATCTCCAAGACTTCTGATATACGCTGGGACCTTTATTATAATAACAGAGGCTTTGGTGAAGGAAACTGTTATGCACCTTGCTAAGTTGCCTATTAAGATAAATGATTTATTTATGTTATTGTGTTGATGGAAATCACTATTTGCCTGGACCTCCGATATATGTATGTACTAGTATGATTACGAGCGAACATAATATTTTGATAGATGTAGCACGTCATAATACCCGACTCGATGAAAAACGGCTTACACGAAGTTCTTGGAGAAGCTCTGTATAGACTGCGTAACTACAGCCCTTTTCTGAAGGATAAGAATTCTCATCGAGTTTTCTATAGGATAGAATGCTCTCATCAATAGATGGCATTCTATTTAGATAGACTAATAAGTCTATCTGAACTTTAAAGTGCGTAATTATTACGTATTGAAACCTGTATACCAAATTAAAAATTGACATCTTTATGTAAATAATATAAAATTTTATAATTTTATACCGTATATGTTTGTTTAGAGCGCCATCTACAGTGCGCCTTCATTATGTTATACAACGAAAGTTGCCATATTGAACATAATAGTGAATTTTTGGAACCATGAGTGCCATCTACACGTTGCGTTTCGTAGTAAAATACTGGTTTTCGCTGTTGAGGAATCTAATGCGCTATATAATCAATAGTAAAAGCATTTTTTCATTCGATTTTTTACCATTTTTACCTTTTTTTGTGTTTTTGAAACAGTGCGCAGATCCGTCACTTCAAAACTCCCCGGAGCCATCTTCAAGATGGGAAAGAAGAAAATCGAAAGTGAAGAGAAATTGAAATTTCGACTTATTTTGCGCTGTTTATTTACTACAACATGCTTACATCGAAGACAATCAATATTAGTCGCGTATTTCCCCCCACATTTTTTTTTCACAAAAAAAAACTATGTAATATTTAAATTGTGCCTTTTGTTGATTCGTTGTATAAATAAATAACAGTTCGAGGTTCTGTTGTGAAAATATCAAGACAAAATTGAATGGTGCTTTTAATTTGAAAAATGAATTAATCGTATAAGTATTCAAAAATTAAGTACCTACCTATTCTAAACTAGGAATAAAATATATTCAATTCTTATATATTATGTAGGTTTCGATTACAATAGTAAAATGTTGCTTAGTGCATTTTAAATATAATATTACATCGCCTAAAATATTATTATCCCATCCCCTCCCACATATTTTACGACTGAAAAAGGATATTAATAACATTATTCTAAATATTAGAAAACAGTTACAGTTTTGAGCACTTAAATTACTTAAATCTCAATACATATTTTTTTTATACAAAACAAATTCTGTGATCTTCCGCTATCTCTTAATCTTTAAAAAAACAAAGTTTTTCGATGATAATAATGTCTTGTAGTTAAATTTGTATTTATTATTATTATATTATAATGTTATGTAATAAATATCTGGAATAATATGTTTTCTTTATTATCAAACAAGCCGTCAAATTGTATATCGTTGTTAATAAACCGTATATGAAATACCTTATCCTGAACAGGTCCTGCAAGCGTTTCCGTAGTGTAGTGGTTATCACGTGTGCTTCACACGCACAAGGCCCCCGGTTCGATCCCGGGCGGAAACAGATTTTTTTCGTTTCGTAATTTATTTTTATGAATTATTTTTAACTATTTTCCATTTTTATTAATAAAAGAATTTTAATAAAATAAACAGTAAAGAAATAAATTCAATTGTTAATTAATCCTTGCAAACGACAAAGAATATCCTAGGCGTATCTATCTATAAAGTGATAACAGCCTTTAGTATTTAATTACTAAGTATTATAGTAGTATTTAAATACTATAGTATTAATTGAACCCTTGACCATTTCGTCTGTATACATTACTGATAAATTCATTCTATTTTTTTTTAATGATCGACTCCTCGAAATATGTGCAGGTGAGTGAATTTTGAGTACAATCAGTTATAAATAAACCTAGGAAAATATTGAAACGACACAGCGACAACACATAAAACAAACATGAACTGCTCTTTATTATGAACACAAATAATTAGAGTTGTAACTCAGACATGCTTATTTATAGGAGATCATAAAGACCGTTGATTATAACACAGGTAGCCCCCGAGTCTTGATGTGTGGCGAAATCTAGTATAATAATATACACAAATCTCTCTAAAAGTGTTTATGATTACTACAGTTAATCCATATGGAGAAGAAATCTGAACAGCGAGAGACGCCGGTGCCAAAGACCAAGAAGAAGTGGATGGCTTTCGTTGATCATCTTATTAATCTTTTGGTGATTACTCCGTGTGTTGTTGTGGCGTGGAGATCAAGCTGGGCTCGTCTGGATGCTAGTCCAGAAGTGTATCCAGGAATCAATTCTTATTTGTTTGGAATGATCTTGCATTGTGGCTTCGCATTAATAAGGTAAGTACCTAAAATAAGCATATCATTTTGTATTACAATATTTTTAAAAAATCAAATTTTCTCTGCCATCTATCCAACGTTTTCAAAAGTAATAGTGCAAATCATTCGAAACAGATGGCGCCATGCGTAACACAATTTAATTCAGCGTGGTGTAAATGAACCTCCTTGCACAACGTGAGCGCCTGGTAGATGCACACCAACAAGTGGAGGGTTTTTGAGAGAAGACGCTTTTCGCAAAGCATGCTATTATAAAATTTCGATTTTTGTCTTCGCGTGTTGTGAGTATATAAATATGAAATAAAGCGTTCGCTCTGCCAACGTCCATACCACGTTGAATACACCGGTTCTCGTCCGATCACCGAAGTTAAGCAGCGTCGGGCGCGGTCAGTACTTGGATGGGTGACCGCCTGGGAACACCGCGTGATGTTGGCTTTTTGGAGCTAATTATCATATAAAGTATCATATAAATTTTATTTTATTATAAATCCGTTTTGTTATAAATTGATATGATTGATGAGACAGCAAATTACAGCTGACCCTAATTTTAAAAAACCACCAATAAGCAACTTTCTTAAATTAAAAAAAAATCTAGTCGTTTTCATAATAAACAATCACTGTTTATTATTTGTTTTGCCTTACGTGAGTTATTTCGAATACAAAAACTTTTTAAATAAATTACAATATTACAGTGTTATTTTTTATATATCTTGTGTAACATTGTTTTTTCTAAGTGCCTTGGCTTTCTTGTTTAAGTTTCTTATAAAAGAATATGTTCAGTAGGTATCACTTTATCCGTTCAGAATATGTATACATGAAAGCATGTTATAATAATCGATTATCGTATCGAATCCGTAAGTTGTTGAAAATATATTTAAATATAACGAATTAAACAGAATATTATTTGATGTTACCAATATCAGCATTAAACATCATTAAAAACAGATTTTTTTAATAGAATGTAACCTACCTACAACAGGAGAAAGTAAACTTGATAATGATCACAAATTAAGTACATAGCTAATACAAGTACGAGTACATAGCTAACACAAGTGATAACGAATCGATAGCGGTGTCGACTAAAGTCGACTTTACAACGGTAGATAAATGAAAAAAAAAATTATCCAAATTATTTCCATGTACATAAGGATATACATATAACAAATAATTAGCAGAACTTGATAATCAACGTAGTCAGGTAAAAAATAATCAAATAGTACAATCAAAATATCAAAACAAATAAATAAAAATTAACGTATTATGCAGATGGTCAGGTATATTATGTTAAACATTATAATCTAAATATTTTATGTTGCTATAAAATTCATAATATTTGCTAATCACATTTAAATGCATGAATAGTACCTCACTAGGAGAATTTGCCATGTGCATAAAAGCGTTGATAAAATACTTTTTGAGTAGGTATTTGCCGTTTCTGTGGGATCAGAAACTTTAGAGCCATTGTAATACAATTGAAACAGGTTCATTTTCCTTACTTGAAATATTTCTCCCATCTCTATATAATATATCCTTTGCTCATTTCAAGACAACTTGAAAACCTAAGCGGGTTTAAAAAATCTCTAAAAAAGACATTTACTCTACTCATGCACCTTTAAAAAAAAGAGTTATAAAAAACAAAATGATTTTTTTAAAATTGAAACTTGTTTTATTGAACAATAGTACAACGCTATTAGCACGATGCGCTATCTAGTGGTAGGTAAAATATCGCTAATATAGTTTTAGCTACAGCTAGGTGGCGCAGAGCGCTTAACGCTTCTCAAACTTTTCTTCGAAAGATACAAGTTACAAATTTAACAAAAAAAAGAAAAAACATTTTTTAAAAAAAAAAACCCCTGTATATCCAGACCAGAGAAAGTACTAATATATCCAAAGCTCTTTTTTAATTTTACCTAAGTTTGTTTTTTTTTTAAACTTCTTTTACGCCAGTGGTTCTCAAACTTATTTCGTTTACCGCCCACTTTGAAAATCAATTATTTTTCAGCACCCCCCATTTTTTTTTTACTTTACAACATCTTAAAAAGCAAGTAATGACATTCATTGCTTTAATTCTAAACGAGCAATTGAAACGCAACTTTATCTTTATTTTGCATACATCCGAAGCGTATTAGAGTTTGCATCTCCGATCTGGAATCCGCAATATCATGTATGTAAGGAGAGAATAGAAAGCGTCCAAAAACGTTTTATGAGACAATTAAACTACCGTCAATGCTTGGGACTGAACACGTACGAGGAGAGGATGAATAACTTCAATATTACATCATTGGAGAACCGCCGTACCACGGCAGACATGGTATTATTACACAAAGTTATCCATAACAACGTGGACAACCCGTATTTCATACATAATCTAACTTTTCACGTTCCACCACGCGTGGCTCGCTTTCCCCGTACCTTCGAAATCCCGCGCGTCCGTACTAGGTATGCCCAGAATTCCATCATGTACCGCTTAATGTCAACTTACGATAAACATTTCCAGAATATCGACCTATTTAACATGAAGGAGAAAAAATTTAAGCAAAGCATATACTTAAAATTAATCGAAAATGCGACATAGACATTTCTCATGGGATACTATTGACTTAGGGACTACTTGGTTTTTCGTTCGTTGTTCTTTAACTGTATATGATACTGTTCTTTAACTGTATATGATAACTGTATATGATGGTTTATATGATGGAGTAATTTTTTCTTAATTTTCTTAACTTTTCAAATTTTTCAAATTTGTATTTTTTGTACTGCACATTATTACTTAAAATCTATGAACACCCATTCCTTCCTTTTCCTTACCTTTTCCCCTCCCAACCCCCACAGAATGCACTGTGCGTATTGGAGACTTAACTAACTAAAACTATTGTTGAAAGCATGTCATCGGCCAGAAATATTGTATTTAATGTAATTGTAATATTTTTTTGTAGCGCTGTATGTTTTCCCTGTTAAATAAATAAATAAATAAATAAATCTTTACCGCAATTAATTAAAACGCAACTTTAGAGTATCTTTTATTCAAATTAAAACAAAATAACCAATTTTAATTTCAAAACTAACCTAATGTGAAGGATGAATCAAGTTTGTTGATATCAGATTCGAATTTACCTACTCAAAAACAGCCGCAAGTCGCCTCGTTCGGTAACATGCAAACGAGTTCTCTTTTTAGTAAGCAGCATTGCCACAGCACTAATCCACGTTCACGGACTATCCTAGGAAAGCAATGTTAAATATTTTTAATTTGTATACAATCAAACAGGGCAGAAATATGAACTAAATAATCGATGTTGTGTAGTAGGTACCTAGGTTTTAATTTCAGTGAATTTTAAAATATTAAGTAGCTGAAATTTCAATTCAGCCATAGCCCCCCTAAACCACTTCAACAGCCCTCATTTTTTCCGGGCCCCTTACCGCCCCCCTCGAAGCCACCAGCGCCCACAAGGGGAGGAGGGGGGGGGGGGGTTCGCCCACTTTGAGAACCACTGGTTTACACGAACAATAAAATAATTAAAAAATGACAGACGGTTGAAGAGTGGTTTGATGATATGATGATGAAAAATATTATATTCGCAATAAAAATTACAAAATTGTCCATAGAATAAAGGGAATTAAAAATGTAATGTAGGTATATTAGAAGGTTTCAGTTTTTTTTTTATATTTTGTTTCTACGAATTGTTGAGGAAATCTTGAGCTATTGGGGACCAAAGTATCATATTGATTTAAACGTTCTTGCGCCTTTTAGAAACAAAATATTTGAAAAAATGTGTAGATAACCATATTATTTGACCTCAATAAACTTTCAATAGTTTGGCCAAGATTTTGAATTTTATTTCAGCTTTATACATTTAAAAATTTTGTCAATGTTATATTGCGAATATAATAGTTTCTTCGACATAAGGACTAATATTAAACATGAAGCCACTCTCTATTAGTTTTTTTCAGAATTTTACTTTGTACATTTTTGATTAGCATTTTTAATGGGTACAATAATTGGGTCCCAGAAAACACGCCCTAATTTGATTTTAAAATTAAGAATTTGGAACATATATGTACCTAGTTTGACAGTGTAGCTTTTCGCCGCTATGTAATTTATCTAATGTAAAATTAGACAGTCTTAATAAATGAGGACCATTATGGGGCAAACCTCGAGTTCAATTACTTAACAATTCAGTAAAATGCATTGTTATTTAAATAGTTGCTGTTTTATTTGTGAGTAGAGTGAGTAAAGAGTATGCAGCTCTCCTCCTACTGTTTTATGAGCGCCTGATAATATTTCTGGCTGACGTGACGGGCAAATATTGTTGCCGGCCACGAACGAAATCAGCCCCAGCGGCCATCGGCCATACCGAAAAATAGCTGTTTTTGTGTATTTGGGGGAAGCTTCTTCTAACATTGATTTATAATAATGCTTTTGAAAAAATCTTCCTTCCATTGACAATCGAAAATATTTAATTGCCGAAAGAATTTTTGGGGGTGAGTCTGGTTTGGGCTAGTGAGGGGTGAGGGGAGGGGAAGGAAGGTAGCTGTTAGAATTTGCGCAATGATCTCGCTGATGATTGCGCGTATTTCTGAAACGAATTTCTAAACATCTTTCTAAATGAGTTTCACTTCTACGTGATAAAGTCAAATGAAAATTATACACCTTCAACTTAGACTTTTGTTACCGGGGAATAGATCTTAGGTACGTAAATATAAAATAGTCGTAAATATAAAATATAAAATCGTCCATAGGTTCTCATGCGTCGGGGGCGGTCAGTACTTTAGATAAGTCACCCCTGGGATCATCGCGTTATGTTGGCTTTTTTGTGTTAGTCATACAATTGACTCCCTGGTTTTGTTTTGTTTGAAGGTCAGCAACAGAATTCAATGGGTTGTTGTTATCCTGCAATCTCTTTGACGAATATGAGGTCCTGATGAAAGCGAGTTTACTGCTCTTAGTTTCCGTGACAGAAAAACAGAAGTGCTAAAAACATGATTACCGAACACGCAAGCAATTCAGACAGAAAAGCTACATTTTGAGTACCTATTTGACTGTTTGATTACTGTCGACCAATTGGATATTTTTTTTCGTTTTAATAATAATAATTAATATCCAAAACATATTTTGTCACAATATTTTTTCCGTTTTAATAGTAATATCCAAAACAGAAATACCAAATCCACGACAAGATAACAAAGAAAATAAAATATATGGAATAGAAAGAAAAATCTATTAAATAATCTTGCAAAAAACAATGATAAACAAAGAGTAAAAGTATAAAAATAAAAGCAATATTCCTAAATCATAGTAAATAGTATCATTAGTAAATAAATTGTCAATATAAAATGACATTTTGAAAATAAGGTTAAAATCAAAAAGTGTAAAAAATAAAATAATATGAAGTAGTCTATTGTGAATATAATCATTTTAAAAGTCTGTGCCATATAAACATTTCGGTAACAAAAAATCCTTTGTTATTTTTAGTGAATACTTGTATATTTTTTAATTCCTCTGTTAACCTGTTATAAAATGTTATGCTTCTATATTTTTTTTTTAGATTTAATACTTTATTCATTTATTTGTTTGTACATTTAGCCCCATTGTTATCAATGTTATAAGTAACTCGGAAAAATTGAACACCGAAATGCAGCTAATGCTCAGTGCCCACCTAACTAGGACTTAAATGTCCCGTATCTAGGCGGGTCAGAGTAAATAATTGAAATAAGTAGTAGATATTGAGTTGTCATTTGAAATTGTGACGTTGTAGCCACTTGTAGTTATAGATGTGTATACATCGATTTGTGCCTTATATTGTGGGAATGTTTGTGGGTGGACCTGGGATTGGTGCTTTCCCTATTTTTTATGGAATTCACACCGGCTTTCGTGAATAAGTGTGGCATGTTTGGCATGGTGGGGATGTTTAGTTTGCGAAATAGTGGTTTGCAAGATTCACTCATATTTAATCCTCGTACGCTCTCGCGGCTCTTTTCTGTAAATTAAATACCTCTTTAATTTGTGGCATTTGCCCACAGTAAAATCTCAAGTGGGGTTTATCCAGAGAATAGAATGCAATCAGAACGTCCTTTTCGTCAAATATCTGGATACAGCATAGCAAGATGAACATAATTTGGACTTAAGCTGCTCTATATGGCTTTTCCATGACATATCCTCATCGACGGAAATTCCTAAAAATTTAGTGGACTTGGAAATAATCGACTTCAAAAAGTGTTCCGTTTAATTAATTCCTCCATTTTTGTTCTACAATCACTTTCAAAAATACACGTGGTTTTTATCTGCAAATTGGACAGTTTGACGTCATGCTAAAACATTGCAATATACATTGTCAATGTGACTAAAAATATATATTATATTATTAAAAAAAATAGAGTCAGGTTCAATTTAGTTTCGCAGAATCCTCATTTTTGCCATGAAACTTTTCGTCACCGTTGATCAAGAGTTCATATTCGTAAAGAAGTTTTGAATATGTAAGTAAATCCACAGAAAAGTCCGTTTTACGCTAACGTCCAATATCACGTTGAATACACCAGTTCTCGTCCGATCACCGAAGTTAAGCAGCGTCGGGCGCGGTCAGTACTTTGGATGGGGTGACCGCCTGGGAACACCGCGTGATGTTGGCTTTTTTATTTTCTAATTAATTTTATAAGCATGGGGATTATAACCTAATAATAAATAATGTCCGTGATTTTTTCCGCCTCAAAGTTTCGTTTCTGGAGCGCTTTGAATTCGAGCGCCGAGCGAAGTCAACGTAAACCGTCGTAGGGCATCGATTAAGTTGAGAATAATGGAAATCAGTTTTCATAAACCCATATATTATGTCGTTGCAATATAGATAGGAGCTAAAGATATAAGAAAAAGAAAAGAATTTCCAATGTATGTAGAAAAGAATTTCCAATCGGCATTTCAATCTTGTTTTGGAGTTACGCTGCTCCTGCACGGAAATGAAAACTGACATTGAGCGTTGATCGGGAAATCATGTTTAAGGAAGAGTCCGATGCCCTGTTTCTAAAATGAGCACTGCCAAATCTGTCGGAGTTCTCCAAAATCACAACGCAATGAAAACGTTGCAAGTTCGGCTAAAATATTGGAAAGTGGCTTTTTTGTCAAGCAAAATTAATTTGCAACCCAATTTCTCCCTCCTTTTAAATCGATTGGGTTTTTTATCTATCTTTGGTACACCACAGAACATTTGCAGTAATGTTCTGTGGTGATTTGCACAATGTTTTTATTTATTTTGTTTAGAAAAAACTATACAGTCCTTTATGCTATCATCATTTACATTTACATTTACATTTACGTCGTGTCCAATTGGCGGCTAAAAACCGCTCTTGGACGTTTCAAAATATTTGTGTTTTAAGTAGTAAGTGTCATTACTACTTTAATCTTTACGTTACACACATATCTTATTTTAAAAAATATATAGTATCTAAGAAACTTTGGAACCTACTAAAAGTTATTCGTCGTAGAATCGTATTACAAAACAAATTAAAAAAATAGTCAATAATGGCTACCAGTCTAAATAGTCAAAAATAGTCTAATGGTTACCTACTAAACACACAATAATTAAAATAGTCAGTTCAAAAGTTGAATAATCAAAGCAGAAGCCGAACAATTGAAATAGTCAATAAATCACATATATACGTACTAAAAACTGTACATAGTAACATCCAAAGTAGTAAGTAAATTGTTAAGTAATCAAACTAAAGCTAAATCTTACATTTAAATACTAAAAGTACATATATAATTATCATTCAAATTGGTACAATATTTGCAAAGTCATGGCCCTCGAATTCGGTCAGATTATAGAAAGGGTGGCCTATCAGCATCTCCTTAATGTTTCTTTTAAATTGTTTGTCTTCCAGTTGTTTGATAGTGGTAGGGAGTAAATTGTAGAATTTAATGCTCAGGTATCAGTAGCTCTTCTGTACTTTTGCCAGTCTTAGGACTATATTAAGTATCAACATTGATTATAATATAATCATTACCAAGATGTTGTCCTCTGCTTATTGGCAAATAGGACGTCGATATAGTCCAACATAAATACCAATCTAAAAGCGCCAAAAAATATATATTTTTAAATCATTTCCATATTTTCTTATTTTAGTGTTGTTATGTTACAATGTGTTAAATATGTAATAGGCATTACAAGAACACACCTTATGAACACATTATTGTTAGTTACTCACTGAAACTAAGGGAACTGTGACGTGTAATTGGTATCTTTTTTTTATGAATAAAGACTACTACAAAAAAAAATACAATCACACTGTCGCCTACCCGTGATATCCTCAGATTGATTCTATTGCGCGACCTTTACTGCATATGAGCTCCTGATCAACGACGATTGGTTGGGGTTCCCATTGCCGTGAAATTACAAAACAAGATTGGAGGGCGGATCGGAGAAGCGATTATTACTTCATTGATATTGAGTAAAATTAATATTAATAATATGTATATTAATCGAAAACGTGTATAAAGGAAACGTTTTGTGATATTTTTAATTTGTGATTGTGCGCAAACAAATGTAAGTACAAATTTCACTCTTTTTATGTTAATAATGCCTTTATAAACGTCTCCTAATATCGTTCTCTATTGCGGATTAGTTATGGCCACGAATTGGAAATATCACATACCGCTGACATATCACATATAACTGAGTTGCTTTGCGTACGTTTTCGTTTACAGAATAATTAATTTATCATAAACGAGTTTTTGCTATAAAATAACGACGTTGTTTAAAAATACCGTAAGTGTCTTAGACTTTCCCATTTTTCGTACCTTAGGAGAGCAGATTGGTGATCAAATTTCATTTTTAAATAAGAAAAGTAGAAGGAATGGGTTTTCATTCCTATTATTTGTAGATATGGTATAATTTGGAGTTGTGGAACCTTCTATGAAAATATGATCTCTTGATCAACGCCGACGAACTAGTTTGAATTTTGGTGGAAGAATGGGTTATCTGCAAAACAAGGTTGAAGGGCCGACATCGATCCCGGTTTGTTGAATGACGCCCGATTAAAATAAATGTACTTATGTAGGTGCGTGATATAGGTACATCGCGTATCAGCAGATACAAAATGGGGGAATGATGAATTCTTGAAAAAAATACCATAGCATGGTATCAGCGGGAATGCTTCTTGAAAAAAATACCATAGGATGGTATTTTTTTTAAGAAGCATTCCCCCCTGGAGTGTATTGGCTCGTATTTCGGCAGCGTGGCAGCGTCGGGAGCGGTCAGTAAGAATATGAATTTTGAGCACATTTTATTGTATTATAAGTTGCGTAACCTTCTCATAAAATATGAGCTCCTGATCAATGCTGATGAACAAGTTTAAATTTCCGTGGAAGAAAGAAGCTACCTGGAAAACAAGTTTGAAAGGCCGAACATTCAAACCTAAACGGGTTTCATAAGAGAAGTCCATTTATATTAGCTAATATAACTCCGTCTCTCTCACGCAGTGAAAATTTTGACAAGCCATGTTACTTCTTGAGGTTATATCAAAATATTTGGTTTTAAGGGGTCCTTACCAAAGTGTATAAACGGAAACTTCTTGCTGAAATACTGTCGTCTGTCTGTTTGGATATAGGGTACCGCCGATTATCCCGGCCAGTTTAAAAGGCCTATTGAGTTCAAACGTGTAAAAATATTTGTTGTCTAATTATTGCTCCAAAAGGGCCGTTTTGGTCCTATTGCCCAGTCAAGTATATAATAGATTTCACTAATTTTAAAACTTTGACTTTGTGTTTTCGTACCTCGGTTTAAGAGATATCATCTAAAACGTACGCAAAAAAGTATATCCCCTCCACTATCTTGAAACTATAAGAACGTTTTTTTTGTAATATTTTCACGAATGATATTTTGAATTAAATTTTGAAATCTGTTCAGGTACGTTTTAATACATTACATGTCAACTACGCAATATTGCGTAGTTGGCAAATGGTTTGGGAGCTGACTACGTACCTAAAATATTGTTTAGAACTTCCATTTAAACATTGATTATAGAATAATCAATGTTTTAAACTTGAAGGAATAGCTACGTGTGGCGTCTAGAATGATATAAGGGTTGGCACCTCGGCATTCAATGAGTTTAACACTCGTATCGATCTCGTGGATCGGTCAGAATGTCGATAAGGGATTATGAAACCAGGTAAGCTTATAAAAATATGAATATCCAAAGAACGTGGGAAAATGATGTATAGTTAGAAAGAACCTCTTTCGGAAGGTCCGGAACCCTTAGCGCGCCGAGTTTGTTGACCGGCATTTTTACAAATTTGAAAAGCCTTCGCAGTTGCAGTCGAAAATCCTTGTCAAGTTTTTTTTATTCATTCCGAAGGCGAAAATCAAAAGGTAAAATGAAAACTAGCCAGTTCGCGTTGATCAGGGGCACATATTTACGGAAGAGAGGTCATAAAAAAGTATTCGACGAAGTTGATAAAAAATATTAAATTAATCATTATTATTATGGACCATGGCTCATGATACAATTCGACAATGCTTATAATTAAAACTCAATCGTCGCCAGCGCCATAAAATAATAACTATTCTGTATTAAAATAATAAGTATTCTGAAATCAAAACGGCTTTGCTGCCAACGTCCATACCACGTTGAATACACCGGTTCTCGTCCGATCACCGAAGTTAAGCAACGTCGGGCGCGGTCAGTACTTGGATGGGTGACCGCCTGGGAACACCGCGTGATGTTGGCTTTTTTATTTTCTAATTAATTTTATAAACATAGAGATTATAACATAATAATGTCCATGTTTTTTCCGCCTCATAGTTTCGTTTCTGGAGCGCTTTGAATTCGATCGCCGAGCGAAGTCAACCTAAACGGCAAATAATGGAAATCAGTTTTCATAAAACCCAATTATGTCGTTGCAACATAGATAGGAGCTAAAGGTATAAGAAAAAGAAAAGTCCAATGTGTGTAGAAAATAATTTCCAATCGGCATTTCAATCTTGTTTTGGAGTTACGCTGCTCCTGCACGGAAACGAAAACTGACATTGAGCGTTGATCGGGAAATCATGTTTAAGGAAGAGTTTCTATGCGTTGTTTCTAAAATGAGCACTGCCATCTGTCGGAGTTCTCGAAAGTCACAACGCAACGAAAACGTTGCAAGTTCGGCTAAAATATTGGAAAGTGGGGATATCCAGGAGAATTAAATTCCCTGTAAACTATTGTATTTTTAACCGCCCTACTTATACGAACTGATACTTCCGTTATATTATCGCTCGAACGCAACAAACCGTATCACTACGTATCAAGTACAAAAACAAAAAAAAGCCAAAACCCACAAAGCGTACGTGATACGTCAAATTGTTTCTAAATATGTAGAAAAAGAGTCATAATGGGTCTAGATAAGGAATAATAATATAGGGAATTAACTGCAAGGGAAATAACTGCAACTTTGAAATTTCAAATGGGAAGGACAAAGAACGATGATATAGATGAACTATATTTAATAACTTTGTTTTTTTAGACCGGATTTTTAAAAAAACTTTATTCCTAGAGCAGAGAAATGTATTTTCTAAAATATGAACTCCTAATCCTAGCGGACTGGACAGTATTTTTGTGCATGGCCAGACAAACAAACAAGATCGACAGACCAATCGCACTCACCTGTAATACTCGCATACAAAGACATTAGTAGTATATTATGCAACAAGACCAGTGATAATACGATAGAAGTATACTGTGAAAAAATCCATATAACTAACAGCAGTCTTGCAAGCGGTCTCGAATAGGGACAAGGGATTATCGGGCTCCAAATAACTTCCTTACAATATTAGCTTGTATGCCTACATAACAATAGTCGCTCTTAATTAATTTAACCCAATTTAGCCCGATGGCCCAATTTAGCTTCAACATTGTTCATTATGGATCGGTAAAGATTTGTTTTTCCTGGGCAATCTCTTTTACAAATATGAGCTCCTGATCTACGCGGATTGACTGATTTTAATTTCAGTGCAAAATGGACCTAACTACAAAACAAGATTGAAGCGCCGATCACATATATGTTTGAGTTATCTAAAAAAAAGTTTTATTCGATCAGGATCTACATAATGACCACATAGTATTGGAGAAGGTTACTCTGTAACGAATACCAAGAATATTTGAAAATAAACGTTTTAAAAAAATAGGACGTTTTTTGATAATTAATGTTTGTAGGAGATCCAATTCTACATGTAAAACTGATTAAAAACAATACCGACAACTCCTGCTTTACGTAGAAAAACAGGCATAAACCAAAGTAAATTATACAAATAATTGCAAAACTTAACTATATAAGTATTTGAAGAAGGGAAATCCCCGAATAAAATACGCCAATAATCAAGCAAAATAGTACAGCGGTTTAAATGTTCAAATACAACTAATAACTGTAAAGTTTGAGAAAGTGACTATGATATCAGTAAATATACCTACTTCGTTTTTTTGCCTGATCGGCACTAAATTTGTAGGACCCGACGTCACCGAAACGTCGGGTCCTACAAATTTCACGCTGTAAATTCGTTTTCTATCCTATTTATAATCGGCACTCGTCACAAAATCGACTATGTACAATGTATGTACATTACCATAGCATATCTATCTCCTAGAACGACATGAATACCTGATCGAAATGGGGGTGCGAGATTGAGGCGGATGACTTGATTTCGCGTATTATCAGGGCCTCATGTTATATGAGCTGACTGCAGCCGAAAGTGGTTTTATTTATATGAAATTTGGCATTAAATTTGTACTCTAATATAATCCAAATTTCAATAACATAACCGGATGCAGTATTTTGTTTCGCAGTATATAAAAAACATGTTTTTGAAAAATTTCTCCCACTATTTGAACAACTTGACGAATAATAATCCTTAGTGGTTCCATTATTTGGTTAAACTGACAATTACGAGTCTTTACAAAATTTATGGAACCGCTAGTGACTGACAAAAAAAATAACTTTTCTAATTTCACTACCCTGAACAGACAGACATTTGGCAGACGATAACGACAACTTTTTTGATCATTGTTGTATAAATAAATTGCGATCCAAGAACATAATCGGTTAATCACGTATTCTGGCTTGTACCGTTGCGAGCCCGGGTAGGACCCTGGCCTGAGGGCTAGTTTCCCCCCGGAGTCAACCTTCTGGCGCTCCTGGACGGTTTGCGCACCGTGCGGCGTAAACCAATCGATTGTGCATTCTGACTAACAGTCGGGGGAGTCTGGAAACAGTAATGTCTCCTATAGAGCGAAGGTAGTTGTTGACCTTACGGCGACTGCTCTCGAAACGACCATCGGCTACCCGATTTCGGGTGAAGAGCCGGACAAAGGATGCCGCTGTCCGCGATAGATTCGGTTGACACCGTTTCACCGCTACGTAAGGGAGAGGACCGCGCAAGCGACCTCTAATTCGTAACCAGTCGGGAGACCGGAGTAAGGGCGTGAGTGCCCGCTGGTTAACAAACCTGGCTATCTCGCGGATAAGGCGTTGGCCCCCTACGGGTATGTGGCGGAGCTTGGAGGTGGACTGTTTTGTCCTAAGTCTTCTGCGCCCAACTCACGGGAGACAGAACGATCATATTTCGTTAAAACTTCCTGAGGTGACTGGTTCGCCAGTTGTAGTTGACAGCTCTAGTTCTACCATTGATTATACATAAAAATAACATAATCAATGCTTGTACATAGAACATTATTCATGCAGGGAACATTATGTAAAGAAAGTACCTATTACCAGTTTTATTGTAGATATTACAGACAAACTATTATATTCATGATATATTAGCACATAAAAAACACGTATTCTCATTATTGTCTGACTGGACGTCTGGGTATAATAGAATAAATAATCCAAGACCGAATAAGAAAACTAGAAATGGAGAAGTGAAAAGAGGACGAATTACATAGTCAAAAACGTAAAATACCTGTTTTTTTTAATAAATTATACTTAACAATTTTATCATTAAAGAAAAAACAATTAAATGACACAATGAGATATCCTACGACAATGAAGTCAATCAGGTAAAGAAAATAAAGAAAGATGCAAAAAAGCCAACATCACGCGGTGTTCCCATCCATGTACTGATAACGCGGTGATCGTATGACAACCGGTATATTCAACCATTGATTTTATAGTGTAATATAAAATCAATGATTCAACGTTATGGACGTTGGCCGTTGTTTGACGCGCTTTAATTTTAGGATTATTACTACTAATTAATATTTAATGACGTTGGAGATGGTTGAATTTTAATTCTAAGCATATGAAATTATTATATCATAAGCCCAAGCTACATAATAATAATATATTTATATTTTTATCTACAATGTAGAATTTTATCTACGCTTTTGTTTTACGACCACTCTTCTACACATATGTGCTCCTGATCAACGTGAAGTGGATGGTTTTTCATTTCGCTGGAATTACTGCGACTCGAAAACCTGCCGGCTGTTTTAGACCATGTTACAGACACAGGTTGAGTTTTTAATTAGTGACATCCTTGCAGTGGTGTATCAGTAACTAATCAGTACGACGAATTAAGCAACTTTTAATAAGTTTTTTTGGGAAAACAAGATAAATATATATATTTTTTAAATATTGTTTATTTTCTAATATTGTTTATTAGCGATATTTTTACCTATTGCTAAATGGTGCAGCGCGCTCAGCACTTTTCAAAACTTTTCTTTAATAGATGAAATTTACAAACTACAAGGTGGGCCAAAAGAAGTCATCCGATGTTGTTTCGCTCTCTTTTTTTCCTAAATGAAAAACTTGATTCTATTTTTTGATTATGTTTATTTGAACCTTTAGAATTTTATTGGTCAAGTCGAGAAGATTATATCGGCCAAATGGGCGCCGTTACAATTGATTGCCATACGGGCTCGTTTTATGGCATTTTCATCACTTCGGCGAGAACTCCTGGCGACAGATTCTCGCACTCGTGTCGAATGTTGTCCTTGAGGGCTTTCAGAGTCTCGGGCTTGTTCACGTAAACACGTGACTTAAAAAAATCCCACAAAAAAGTCTGGAACGCTGAAATCGGGCGATCTTGCGTGTCAGTGCAAATCGCCAAAACGAGAGATGAGGCCACCCGGGAACGCTGCGTTCAGAATATCGGCTGTGGCTCGCGCAGTGTGTGCCGTTGCTCCATTCTGTTGGATCCACATGTCCCTCAGTCCTAATTCGTCCGATTGCGGCAGAAAAAACACGGTCAACATGGCCCTATAGCGCGCACCGTCCACTGTTGTCGTTTGGCCAGCGGCATTCTCGAAAATAATGGCCCGATGACTCCTCCAACGTGAACAGCGCACCATGCAGTCACTTTGAGCGTGTGTAATAATGGCTCCTCGTGCATCACTCGTGGATTTTCGGTTCCCCAGAAGCGATAGTTTTGCTTGTTCACGTAGTACCCGCTGAGGTGGAAATGAGCCTCATCGCTCATTATGATTTTGGTCGAAAAATCGTCCACTTCTTCCTCGAGATTGAGGATGGCTTGGGCGTAGGTTACGCGCGTTTGGCGGTCGGCAGGCAGCAGCTGATGCACGGACTGGACTTTGTACGGGAAAATGCGCAGGTCTTTGACCAAAATTCGCCTTAGGGACGTCCGGCTGATGGCTAATTGCGTGGCACGGCGTCTGGTCGATGTTTCCGGCGACAGCTCGACATCCTCGGCAACAGCGGAGATATTCTAAGCAGAACGGGCGCTCCGGGGCCGGCCCCTCTTGGCAACGTCTCGTGTGGACCTGTGGTCCCATACTCTTCAAGGTTGGTGACCAAACGGCGCAGTGTTTGCGCAGTCGGTGTCGGACGGCCGGGGAATCGGCGACGGAATTCGCGCTGCGCCAACACCACGGACGAATTGTTACGCAAAAAAATAGACACGATTATTCCGCGTTCTTGGAGAGTGTATCGCTCCATGGTTTGTTCACTTGTATTCTGTATCTGTCTAGTCCACAACTGTCAAAACAGATTTGACATTGGCGGCCATTTACAAAAATGAGAGCATGTTCCAATAGGGCGATTTCTTTTGGCCCACCTTGTAGAACACAAAAAACAAACAAAAAAAACCTTTTTTTGTTTTTTTTAATTAAAAAGTTGTTCTTTTTTTAAATTAAAAGATGCTTATATTCATTTACCCACTACAATGAGGTCACTAAAAAACTCATACTGCATACATTAGTTTTAGAGGGAGATACAATATAGTTTTTTTTATAAAACCCGCTTAGGTTTGAATGTTCGGCCTTTCAAATTTGTTTTTCCAGATAAAGCTCCTTTCCGGAAATTTAAACCTCCACTTGTTTGTCGGCATTGATCAGGAGCTCATATTTTATGAGAAGGTATACAATTCTCGAAGGTATAAAGTTCAAAAGGAACTCGAATACTATAAAATATGCTCAAAATTCATATGCCTATGTATATCTATCAGATTCTTTGCAAAATATATTTTTATTTCTTTTAAAATTATTTTTACGTAGCGTAGGTATAAAAGGACCCTTGGGGGCATTGATATAAAGTGTATAAGGGGGCGAGACCGCTGTTCGTCTGGCACCGACGATTATTTCGTCATAAACAGTAGTGTCGTAATCATAGAATCGAATTAATTCGAAACTAAAAAAAATATACAGAAAAGATTTAAAAAAGTATTTTGTTCGATGTTGATATGATATATCGATTGATATGTTGACTAACTATATCGTAGTCCTATTTGCCAATAAGCAGAGGAAAATTGTTAATAATGAGTATAATTAATAGTGATACTTAATAGCATATAATCCTCGATAATAGCATAAAGGACTTTATAGTTTTTATTTTTTAAAGAAAATAAATGAAAACCTTGCAAAATAAATAAGTAAAATACTGCGAATGTTCTGTGATGATCCAAGGTCGATAAAAAACTTTATTCACAAGAAAATAATTGAAAAGGAGGTAAAATTGGGTTGCAAATTAATTTTATGGACAAAAAAGCCAACATCACGCGGTGTTCCCAGGCGGTCACCCATCCAAGTACTGACCGCGCCCGACGCTGCTTAACTTCGGTGATCGGACGAGAACCGGTGTATTCAACGTGGTATGGACGTTGGCGTGAAACAAATTTTTCTGTGCATTTAGTTAGGTACATATTCAAAACTTCTTTACGAATATGAATTGCTCAACGGTGACGAAAAGTTTCATGGCAAAATTGAGATTCTGCAAAACGAAATTGAAGGGCCGAACACCTGACTCTTACTAATATATTTTATAGTCACATTGACGATGTATATTGCAATGATTTATCAACTACCTAACATAACATGTGTCAAAATTGTCCAATTTGCAGATAATACCAAGTGTATTTTTGGAAGTGATTGTAGAGCAAAAATGGAGGAATTAATAAACGGAACACTTTTTGAAGTCGATGATTGGTTTAGAGCAGTGATTCCGAAAGAGGTCTATATGGACCCCCAGGGGTCGATTTCGAATTGCAGGGGGTCCATGCCAGCGAGGAAAAAAATCGAGGGGACGAGAACCGGTGTATTCAACGTGGTATGGACGTTGGCAGCGACTGGCTTCCACTTCATAGTTACTTGGAAACATTTATAAAACGACAACAAAAATCAACCCCCTTGGACCCCCTTAATATCCATATTCAACCCATTTAATAATTTAAAATTATTTATTACTACAAACGGTATATTTATTAATTTAAAAAACCACTTTAACCCTTTTAATAATTTTATATTATTACTAGAAAGTATTCAAACAATAATCTAATTAATTATACTGATATACTCAGTAATAAACCTATAGCAGGTAATAGGTCTAAGAAAGACTAAAGTTTAATAAACTAACTAAATCGATAAATGAAAAGAGCTTATATAAAATTACTGCAACCAAATATTCAATGTTTATCTTTAAAAACATTAAAAAAAATACTTTTTTTAGATAAATTTGACTTAGATATATTTAACTTAATACTGACTTTAGTGAATAACTAATTTTAGGGCTATATGATTTTAAAATGATATTTAGTCGTCTGCTGCAATTTAGTCGTCGGCTGCAACATAAAGACAGACAATTTAAAAGACGGCGGGTTACTAATTTTGTCAAAAAACGGCCTGGAATTCAAAGAATGAAATACTGTGAAACTCTATTGAACAGGATGCTGAGCTGCGTAGAACTGAAGAGCTACTTAATCATATTACCTATACAGAATCTCCATATGAAATTAAGGTATTTTTGAAGATTCCTTGAGGATAGCTTCTAAAAGTATTAAGAAAGTAGAAGTTTGTGGAGATGTAACGCAGAATTGCTGATAGATAAGCATCTAAAACAATAATTTGTATTGCTATTTCAAATAAATTATATATACCATGTTTTTTGGAACCAACGTGGATCTCCGCCACTTCAGCAACTTTGCTGGATAATATTTTCGGTGATTGTAAATTTTACAGTTGAAGCAATTATTAATTGTTTAAAATCAGACCATAAAGGATAATTTTTTTTTTAGAAAATGAATATAAAATTAAAAATGAAATTTTATGTAGACCTGTTACGAATAAAACCTAGAAAGTTATAAAACCATTCTAGAATCGAATTTAATTTTACTAGAGTCGTTACAACAAGATGCTAACAATTTATTTTAAAACTGTCTCAACTGAATTTGATAAAGTTTTTTAAAGAGGCAAGTGAAATGTATCGAAATGAAGTGGAATGGAGTGCCGGCATTAGGAAAAGTATATACTTACCTAACATTCAAGACATGGAAATATATATCTATAATGCACGTTTTGACTATGTCAAAACATATTCAAAATTAGTAAAGCTAAACCAATTACATACACAAATAAATTAAGAATTAAATAAAGCAAACACAATTTGGAATATTATTTATCATGGAACTAGTAAATTAAAAGCCCGCGACGCCATAATACCTAATATTATTATAATTATTGCTATTAAAGCAATGGCGAATGCATTTGAGGATTTTTTAATAATATCCCAACATGTAATAAAGGCTGTTTTATTCTGAATAACATTTTTTATGTAAAAAGATGTACATTGCTATCTGTTGGATTACTTTATAATTACAACAAGAGCAGACATACTCTCTCTGTAACTATACTGTAGTCCACCAGATGGCAATGAACACATTGCCTAATTCGTGGGAATATGCAAGACCTCTCTTGTAATATGAGCACCTGATCCAAGCGCACTGACTAGTTTTTCGTTTCCGTGGCTATCTGCCAAACAAGATAGACGGGCCGATCCAGGGCTGCCACAGTTTGATGAAAATGCGCTGACGGGGACCAAAATTGGCGTTAGATGCGCTAAACATTCTGAAACGCTAGATACACCATTGTGCACTAAATTTGGATAGTAAAATACACAAGAAAATTGTTCCTGCTTAAGTTATGTATTATGCATCAGTTTTAAGAAAATGATCTTAAAATATTCAAAAACATGCAATTTATTTATTGAGTACAAAGAATATATTAGGTAGGAACCATACTTATCAAGAAAATATAATAAATTTATTAGAACTGACGACTGACGGCGTTCCCAAAAAATCTCTCTTATATCCACGAATAAGTAAAATATTAATTTATAAATTATTATAAGACATACGCAGGTACAAGATGTCAATATAACAGTTACATGAAGTCCAAAAGCTCAGTAAATGCAAAAAATCAAAAGCAAAAAATCAGACTATGGCGTGGCGAAAGAAGATGAATATGAATATGCGTTTATGGATGAATAAGGTAAGAGAAACATTCCCATTTGTCGCAAGTAATTTTGCGATTCGTATTAAAAAAATGTAAATTTTGTGAAATAGTAATACCTACACCGGTAAATTTAGCGGTAGGCGCCAAAAATATTTTTTAAAAAAGCGCTAGAAATCGTCGAAAAAGGTATAATGGCAGCCCTGGAGCGATCCCACTTCGTATAATGAATTTGTTGTAAATCTACTCTGGCGACAAAATAGAAAATCTTTTGTGTAACGAATATATGTATTTGTATATGTGCGGTGTCGAGAGTCCGGAGAAAACTGGGGTGTCGGCCCTGTCTGATTTTAGAAGTAGGTATATTTTATTAATCTTATATACATAGATGACCCTCTTATTGGAATATGCGTTCCTGATCAAAGCGTTTTTGATTCAATGTATAAAAGTGATATGTCCAAACAAGCTTGAAGGGCCGACTATGCCGATTAATTGTTTGGTAATTATTATTGAACACCAAATTTAAAAACGATATTTCTGATTTCGCAACCTCTTCTACCAATATGAGCTCCTGATCAACTCTGACAAACACGTTTTACCCCTAAAATGAGCTAAGACACTATAGTGTCTCAACTTCAGTTTGACACTATTATAGTGTCACGCTCGACGAGCTTGCGCCGAACTGTGATATTTTTACTGTAGAGCACTGTCTCACTCATAAATCAATACGAATGACAACGACAGAAGATTTTCTATCGGATACGACAATGATACCCACAACGCCACCTACAAAAACAATTTAATTTTCCTAACAAACGGGTCTATCTGCAAAACAAGATTGAAGGGCCGAACACACTGACACATTTAACCTAACGTGTGTGGTTGCACATGGTCGGTGATCTTATTGGGTGATCTTTTCCTTCATCTGATATTGTTAAGGTTACTTTGCTTGTCGACTTTGTTTTCCTGCTCATTTTCTCTGGTCAGCTCACTCTTGGATACGCTCCTATCCAGTAGTCTCCCCGGAGAGAGTAGAACCCGGAGATGACTCTGTTTTCATGCCACGGCAGGTGGATCAGTTTCCCTGGTGCTGGTGCTGGACCTTCGGGTGCTGCTGGGCGGCGCCAGCCAATCGATTGTGCACTCCGGCGAATAACCGGAGGAGTCTATAAACGATCTTATACGTTTCCTAAGCAGCGGGGGTGGATGTTAACCTGATGTATCCCACACTTTCAAATGACCCGTTGGATTCCCGATCCCGAGCAAACATACGGGAAAAGGGCGCCACGGTCCGCGAATTCGAACTGAATTTCCGTTAACATCAGGTGTAGGCCGCGCAAGCGACTTCGGACCCTAACCAGACGGGAGGACCGAGAAACCCGGCCAACCTTCCTAAGGTGACGGGTTCGCCCGTTGTAGGTGATAACTCTCCAGTGTTACTTTGTTTATATACTGATGATGTCGTATTCTAACTAATATAATGATGGCTCTAAAATGTAGGGAAAATAATTAATAAATTTAATCTTAGGAATTGAATTTCGTATATTCGTTATTCGATCAAAATCGAATATTCGTTATCACTTTAATGAATGTTTATTTGTGATGTTTATTTTTGTGTCTGTTTAAATACAATAATTTTATTTACTTATGTTTAAAACCGTGTTGTTTATCGTTTTGCATAACCGGCAAATGATTAATTTAAAGCAAAACAAATTTTATTTGCAATTCGTTTGCTTTTATTTTACACTAAATATAGAATTGATAACCATCTAAAACTTTTTTCGATTATAACTTTCTTACCGTGGTAAAACACATTTAATAGTCATCTTTACAGATTTAATACAATTAAGTCTTTACAAATTAAAAATAATCAATAATTTTCATTTTCATTTTCTTTGAATTAATCGATTTTCTTATTAATTTTGTACGTGAAATCACAATCTTTACCGATGACACCAGCTTCGTAGTAACTGGCAATGATGCCAATTCTGTATCAAAAAACCCAAACACGACTAACCATTCTAAATAATTGGTTAGATACATATGCTAGGATTAAACTTGTCAAAAACTTAATTTATGTCAATCCGGGATCGGTGAAGGCCCTT
Source organism: Micropterix aruncella (assembly GCA_944548615.1). Lineage (NCBI taxonomy): Eukaryota > Metazoa > Arthropoda > Insecta > Lepidoptera > Micropterigidae > Micropterix > Micropterix aruncella. Next base: position 8,109,829 of record OX155953.1, on the reverse strand, counting down.
CTACCTTGTTTTGCAGATAACCCAATTCTTCCACCAACTACTAGTTCTAACTAGTTCGTCGGCGTCGATCAGGAGATCTTATTTTCATAGAAGATTCCACAACTCCAAATTATGCCGTATCTACAAATAATAGGAATGGAAATCCATTCCATCTACTTTTCTCATTTAAAAATGAAATTCAATCACCAATCTGCTCTCCTAAGGTAGGAAAAATGGGAAAGTCTAAAACACTTACGGTATTTTTAAACAACGTCATTATTATAGCAAAAACTCGTTTATGATAAATTAATTGTCCTGTAAACGAAAACGTACGCAAAGCAACTCGGTTATATGTGATATTTCAGCGGTATGTGATATTTCCGATTCGTGGCCAATAACTAAGTCCGCAATAGAGAACGATATTAAGAGACATTTTATAAAGGAAAGTATTATTTTAACATAAAAAAAGTGAAATTTGTACTTACATTTGTTTGCGCACAATCAGTAAGTAATTAAAAATATCAACAAACGTTTCCTTGCTTTAGGCACGTTTTCGATTACTATATTATTTATTAACCTACAATATCAATGAAGAAACCATTCGCTTCTCCGATCCGCCCTCCAATTTTGTTTTGTAATTTCACGGCAATGAGAATCCCAACCAATCGTCGTTGATTTGCATATTGAGCTCATATTTGCAGAAGAGGTCCCGCAATAGAGGCCGCAATAACGTCACAGCGTGATCTTGATTTCCGACAATGGGAACCCCAGCCAATCGTCGTTGATCAGGCGCTCATATTTGCAGAAGAGGTCGCGCAATAGAAGCACCAGCGTTATCTGATATTTTAATTTCACGGCAACGGGAACCCCAGCCAATCGTCGTTGATCAGGAGCTCATATTGTAGAAGAAGTATCAATCTAGATAACGCACCCGCGTTATCTTAGATTATCTTACAGTATACCACCCAGTAGCTTTACTGTCGAGCTACAAGGCAATGCGGGAAGAGGGTGCGAGGAATGTGGGCAGAGGGGTTCGTCACGACGAACGCGAACAAAGGCTGCCGACTTTTTCAAGCGTTCGGGCACAGTATTAATTATAATGTGGTTCGGGTATCTGTGTAGGCCGACTAGCGTAACATCTGTCGACCATCCGAGCCCTTACGACTCGTTACGTTTTCGCTACGAGAGAAGCTACTGTCTGGTATATACTGTACGCAGGCGACAGTGTGATTGTATTTTGACTAACAAAACTATTATAAATTTTGATATAAAACGATTACGTTGTCATAGAATTATAAATTGGAAGCCGCTTGACCTTCCGTTCTTTTGTTTTTTTTTAAAATTAGTTTTTTTTAAATAGTCAATAAGCGCTGAGCACGATGCGCCATCTAGCGGTAGGTAAGATATCGCTACTATCGTTTATTAGCGATATTTTACCTACCGATAGATGGCGCAACGCACTCAAACGCTTGTTAAACTTTTATTTAACAGTCAAGTTCTTCAAATTTATATATTTAAAAAAAATAAACTTTTTTTGAAAAAATTTTTTTTTTTGGTTTTCCCAAAATTATATCGTAAAAACTTGTTCAGTTGCTCGTACTGTTTAAACCCCTTGAAGGATGCCGGTTAATACAAACTCACCCCCCCCCGTATATAGAACTCCACCAGATGATAAAACACATTTTAGCTGGTTCGCAACGCCATCTGTTGCGAGGTTAGCGTACTCCTTGCTAAGAGTTTGACAATAGATGAAGTTTTGGAATATTTTCAGTAAAGAATATAATGCAGATAATCTACAAACTCGTTTCATTAGTCTTGAATGGGCGTGATCCATCATTCCGGCAGATCCACGCGAGAACGATGCAAATGTTGGATGTACCTGAACAGAAGCTTTTTATGTAATGAATTGCATATGAACGTTCACTCTTCCATACCTACAATTTGAAAAGAAATTTAATTCAAAATAATCATTCTTGAAAAGATTACTTATTTTTTGTTCTTACAGTTTAAAGACAATGGAGGGACTTACTTTTTTGCTTACGTTATTGATAATTTCTATTATCAATAACGTTATTGCTTACGTTATTGATACCGAGGTTCGAAAAAACAAAGTCAGAATTTTAAAATCAACGAAGTGAGCCTTTTAAACGATGCTCTATAGGTATTTAACTGGGTAGAAGGATAATATCGCCCTTAATAAGTCTTTGGTCGCCCTTAATAAGTCGTCAAAAAAATAATCTTTATTTTTGACTCTAGCCTTTAAAATTGGCCGAGGTAACGGCGGTACGCTACATCCAGTCAAGCAGACAGTTTCCGTTTGTACCTACACTTGTGTAACGAACCCTGGAGGCAGAAAACCAAATATTTTAATATAACCTTAAGAAGTAGCATGTAAATGACTTAACAAGAAGTAACATGTAAAAATCTTATAAAATCCGTTTTAGTTTGAATTCGGCCTTTCACACTTGTTTTGCCTCTTCCACGGAAAGGACAATGGGCATTTTGGTATGGCAGGTAGAGCGTAACAAATAGACATAATATATTATTTAATTGTGCTTATGTATAAAAGTAATATTATGACAGTTCAACTCATCAACCCATGGCGTATTGGAGTTATACACATTCAAAGTTTTGTTCATTTGGATGATTTTGTAAATTTTAATAGTTAATAAATCTTATTAAAACGGGTTTGATAAATATAAATACCAATATTTGAATGGTTTTCAGTACATTATCTCCACCACACTCTCGAATAGACACTAAACCTACTTTTTTGAACAAAAAAGTAAATATGTTACAATAATTATGTGTAGTTAGGCTCCCACCTGCGTTAATAAAAATTTACTACCGTTGTTTTTTTATTATCCTGCGCCACGCTCAAGTTCACGAAACCATAATAAAAGTAGCCTATTCTTTTTCTATAACTGGAAATAATGTAACTAACTGAATTATTTAAGCAAAACGCATTTTAAGTTTGCAAATCGCAAATAAAAAATAAATAAGTTAAATGTTTGTTTATTTCAAGACTTTTGTTAATAAATGTTTGTTTATTAGCCAGCCACTGATTACAGCTTAGAGGCCATATAATTAAATGTCACATATTTAGTAAGCTTTAGTCACCATAGTCATCAGATTTATTTAGTAGATTAGTTTATATATAATACAAAGATAATACAATAATGATATAATTATATGTATCAAAATGTTTTATTTTGTTACAAACCTGGGTACGAAACCGCCCATTGTTCGTCAGCTTGATCAGGAGCTCAAATTATACGAGAAGGTTACGCAACTCATAACAATAAAATGTGCTCAAAATTCATACCTATATATGAATTTTCCATCAGATTCCTTGGAAAATCAATTTTTATTTCTTAGGGTTTTTATAATAATATTCATAAATTTAATAATTGATTCTAGGGCTTCGTCTCAGAGCGTATTAATTTAATAAAATTACAGTCATTTGATCAGACCAGATTATTTTTCTGGTGCAAGCCAAAATTTTAACTATCAGTGACGAAAAACATATATTACTTCTTGATGATTAATTACATCATTAATTATATAGTTACAACTAAATAATTGATGATTACATTAATGCTATGAAACTACATCGCGTTAACTTATAAGCTCCTGGTAGTAGTGGACGAATAGTTCTAATTGCCGCAGGTTCCAAAGGCAACATAAATAAATAATAAACAAAGTAACATAAATAGCAGATATACCTTACAGGCTTCATATTTATTCCTTTTTTAATTGAATTCCATAAAAACACTTTGAATGAGATAGTAAAGATATTTATGTACATAGAGGAGAATGAATATTTACTCTATGAATTTAAAGCATATTTTTTTGGGTTGCGCATACTTCTCCTTAAATATGAGCTCCTGTTCAGTGCCGACGAAATAAGTCTGTTATGAGTGCAAGAAGGAGCTATTTCCTTAACAAGTTTGAAGGGCCGAACATTCGGATATATCGATTAAACGATTTTTTATGAGAATTCCGTCTTATGTTTCACAAAAATAAAGCCTTTGTCAGTACACGTGTAATTTTTAGCAGTACACGTGTAAAAAAGCAGTAAAAAAGTGCTTGATTGTTAAAGGACCACTCTATGACAAAACGGAATTTCACAGAATTTTTGATTAGGTAAAATTTATAAGTAAAAAGCAAATATATATTTTTTATTTTATTTATAAATATAATAGACGTTTATGTGAGGTTTAAGACGTATTTCAATTTAATTTATTTGTGTACATTTTGTGTATATTAGTATGTATATTTATTTTAAATATGTATTTATTGTATTTATGTATTACTATATATTGGTGTTAGGTTTAATAATAATTTCTGACTACTATTTTTTTTGTATGTTAGTATAACTCTTTGTGCTTGCGTATTTGTATTATGCAAGAATGAATGTTTTGAACTTTATACCAATAATAATTATATAACCGAATGCCATACATGTCAGCTCGCAATATGCTAAGTCAAATATCAGCATCCCTAGATACGGGCGTTCTTGCACAGTTAAATAGTATACGATGAGCCAACGGCTATGGGTTCAACTTGTTTTTCCTGCACGTTTTATTGTACTGTATACCGAATATCATAGCCATAGCCATTCGCCTGTAAATCATGTTGTTTAAAATAAATTTTTAAAAAATGTTACTTTTTAAAACTTTTGAAAAATATTGTATTCTTAAAGATTACCTACAGTAAGTTAGCTATAATTTTTAAATAAACCAAATCTACAATAAGGATGCGGCTAATTGTTTTTTTTTATTTTCTTCTCAAAAACTTTCCATGGATGTGAAATTAAATTATTTCTGTAAATATGTAGATTTAGAAGGGGAGGGGTTGCATACTGTTTTACGTACGTTTTTGATGATTCGTCAGTAATACAACTCTGTTTATTTTATTCCCCAAATAAATCGTTCTGTACATAAAGACAGACAGACATGGGTTCAGTTCCATTTGTATGTTTTTTTTAACGGAAGATAAAAAATAGTACCAAAAACAAATCGTGTTCGTATTAAAATTTGACTAGCTGATGACAGACCACGCATTTTTAGCATTCCACAAATCTGGGCCGTCTACGAGAGCCGCAGGCCCGACCAAAATCCAATCGACGAAATTGTATATAAAAAAAACATGAATATTTGTCAAAAAAAGTCTTCATTGTGGTATAACTTTTGGCAACATAGGGGTTGATTCCAACTTTTAGATTGATTATTTAAAAAATTGCATGCTAAATTTGTCTATTGTCCATTTGATTTACAATAGACATAGACATACATAGACAAATTTAGCATGTATTTTTTTAAAGAATAGGTCCCCAGATGATAATACATATTTTTAAATGGATTGTAGCGCCATCTGTTGCGAGATTGGCGTACTTCTGGCTAAGAGTTTAAAATAGGTGGAATATCTTCAGAATATCTTCAAAAAAGAAAGTCGCTTTAATAATATGTATTTCAGACCTCATTTGGATAAGAAAAAAAAGAAAAAACACAGAAGCATATATAGATGCGGTCTGCAAAGGCTGGCGAGTCGACTGTATATGTATGTATTTCTCTGGAGTAACATTTTTCATTGGCGAGGAGGCTGGATCCTCTATGATGACCGTAAGAAATACATTCGATTGCTATAATTGTTTTTAAAAAGTAAGTTTGTTACTGTTTTTTTATGTTTTTTAGTTGTTTATATGATTCAAGACAAGTTTGGCGTGTCACCATCGCTGATTCATTGTTTTCTGTGCCTGCCCATGATGCTTTTCATCATCACGTTTAAGAGCGTGAGGAACACGATCGCTTCACCATATTTTGTGGTGTTGGACAGGACGAGGGATACATTTATATTCCCAACGAGATTCAATAGTTGTGTGAGTATGAACTAAAAATTGAATAACCTAATAGGTACATTAGTAAATACCTATTAATAAATACCTACCTAAGCTGTACTCGCGGCTCCGCCCGCACCAGCATCACTGTCAAATTTGAAACTTGGTTTTTTTACAAACAAACAATTGAAATTTTGATTTGTTTATTATTTTTTCTGCTGTTGTATCGTACATTGTTCCAGTGCATTACACAGAGCAGATGATACGTAAGACAGTGGATATGCCTATATGAAATCAAAGACCATCGCGGTTGTTTGACATTACAAATAAGATAAAACGATTTTAGCGCCTGAAGTGTGTAGCATTCGACGTTTTGGCGATGTTCCAACCACCGATGTCCAGGAAAACAACGTCTACCCTGGATTTTTTCTCCGACTTTTATGATAAATATATCGAAAACTTTTCAATCAATTTCGATCTCGTATAGCATATAACTGATAGGAATAGGCAAGCTACACAGGATAAAAGCCAATCGAAATCAATCCAGTAGTTCTCAAGTTGTTGACACACAGACTTTCAGACGGACAGACCTTGCATTTTATAATATGTAGAGAAACGATAGAGATTATTAAGATTCCATCATTGGAACTCTTCATCTGTAAGCAATATGAAAAAGTGTAAAGCAATATGAAAAATATACTTTTTTTTAAAACTCGAGGCGACGCGGTCGGCAAATATTTATAAAATCATGTATCAGTCAGTAACTATATCGTTCGTGTCAATCTACCTTCTCGCTCACACTTGCCCGGAAATCTTAAAGCGGCTCAGGATTCAGGATAACGACTGACGCAACTAGATAATTTAGCAGGGACTCTTCAATTGATGACACCGTTTTGCAAGCATCTGCGGAGTTGTTTTTTCCTCCTCTGGTAGTGCCGTCTTCTACGGGAGGTTGACGATCACGACAATAATGCAATGAAAAAAAATATGTATATGGGCCCTTTAAATAACGATCTCCCTAACTGAAATAATGACCAAACAAAGACACAACTTTGAAAAGACGCTACCCCACGCTTGATAATGTATGTGTATATAATAATGATGTATATAATGGTGTATATATAATGGTGTATATATAATGGTTTATAATGTATCTATAATGGTGTACCACCAGAGCCGGCATGTCAAACCTCGTTGCCGAATTTGTGTTTCTGATAGTAGTATACGCAGTGTATGTTTGGAACAGTCTGACTACCAAAACGCCAAAAGCCGTCTGTTGTCTTGCTAGAATGTAGCCTTGCCCTTATCAATTGTATGAAACTTCGTTATCGACCATCATGTAAGTTTTTACCATCTGGACTATTTGTTGCATTTCGTCGTATGAGAGGCCATCGATTTATAATAAGAAGCACGTACGCGGTGGCATAGTGGTTAGGTCGCCTGATCTTACATTGTAAGGTCCCGGGTTCGATTCCCGGCTGGGTCACCATTTTTCGTTGGGATCAAATTAAACGGAATTGCATTTTCAATTCTGTGGATCGAATGCAATAACAAGACACATACTTACAGACATGTTACACGTACACATAAATATAACACGTCATAGTAGGGTTGGTTGTAAGAGATTGTCATATGACAATAAACCCGTCCATTGTGACATTTTCACAATAAAGAGTATAAACAAACAAACAAATGATACAGGAGTCTTGTCTGAATAACTCAAACGTTTCACCCTGTAGTAACAATCATTAATACTGGCGTTTCCACATCACAATGCGGTGGGATCCAGTGCGATGGGGTTACTATTATAACATTATACGTGTTACGACTAATCGAAAAATTTACTATATGTGGCATACTTACGTAAAGATGGCAAAGTATACCTACAGATTTACGAGGGCAACACAATTGCGAGATCCCAAGGTTGCGACGTAATGAAATATTATGTTTTAACATTACGACACGGTAACTACCGTCAGCCAACACCGTTATCGTCGGTGTTACTGCGAACCCGCCTTCGGCAAATATCACTTCGGCAATAGTTTAATTTTTTATTTTTTCGCTTAATTCGTCTCAATTGAAGGCATTTTGTGTTGCATAAGGATAAGCCCTATTTATGAGATATATGGATGAATAGTGATCGTTAGTCGACTGCAAAAGGACCTTTAAACTTACATTGCACCGTCGAAAGTCGTGCACATCCGTAAGTATATCTCATTCAAAAATAAGCATTTCCCAATACAAGCTGGGATTTCCTTCGCTACTTTTTAAGTGGCTTTTACTAATTTTATTTTAAATAAAAAAAATATATATATATATATATATATATATATATATATATATATATATATATATATATATATATATATATATATATATATATATATATATATATATATATATATATATATATATATATATATATATATATATATATATATATATATATATATATATATATATATATATATATATATATAATTGTCCAAATATCACGTAAATAGTTTTGTAAATGTCAATAATTTTCCATATGTTAATAAATTAACGCAAATATATCGTGTTTAAAATTAAATGAAAGGACTGATTGAGTACATTCTGAAAATATATATGTGTCTGTAAGAATAAATACATAGACAACAAATATTTCATGAAAAACTTTAATAAAAATAATTATAAATACAGTAGTTCAGTGTAATAGCAGTCGTGTTATTTTTTTCGTTTTGTTATGTTTACTTGTAATCACATCTAATTGTTGTAAACATGGAAGTTGTTATCTTCCAAGAAGGTTGCTTCTAAATTTATAAAAGTCTTGAATTAGGACTTCTTAACCCCAGACCTCCCTAAATCTGTTTACAGTAAAGCTTACTTCCATGCAGCATTCCCTTTTACAATCAATGTTTTTTTGTTATCCTATTTATTTCAGTAATTCTAAGTAAGAAAGTATATGTAGATATTTATGTAAGTTTAAGCAAGAGATTAGCTATTTTATTTATGACGTTAAGAAGTTCCTCGATAATCACCAGGATAATCACCCACTTCCCTGTTTTTTCTTGTTACGGGATTGTTTCAGAGAATTTTTTCATCTTGAAGATGTCTTCTCGAGCAATTAACTTATTTCGGACAAAATAGACACAAGAAAATTGCTTTGATGTTAAACAAATCTTTATGATGCTTCTGGAAAAACCTAAATCTTTTTGTTGCCAGCCATGGTTGGTATACTTGGGAGAGGTTAATATCACAACAAAATTACCTAACATCTTTTGAATTTATGACATTCTTGATCTATAAATGAACTGCGTTTCGAAAGATAAGGGAGTAACTTCGTTCATTTTATTTACAGTCTCTAGCCAGGTAATAAATCTCTATTTGCTCGGTTGGAACAGAGGAATATTAAGCGTTTCTTAAATAATATGAATAAATATTTGCTATGGAATATGTATAATTGCATTGTCAAAAATGAACATTGTTTATATTATTAGATAAGGTTTAAATGGAAAGCCCTGCCCGTGTTATCTAGGTACCTAATGAGCCATAGCATGTGGTCGACGCACGGATTATGGAGTATTGGGCGGCAACGGGCAGTGTGTCGCGAGACGTGTGCCGCTGCGGCACACCCTGTATATACACAAGAGCATTACTAATTCCACTCGCAAAGATGCCTCAAGTTCAAGTATCCGAAACAGAGACAATAAAGCGCGTTACAGCTGAAATTAGTGTATTCAAAATAGGGTGACATAACGGAATCTCTGCAAATAATTCAATTCTCGCACGATAAGCGGGAGTCTATAAAGAATGACAAATTGGCGCGTTTGCATCAGTTGTGCTGTGAGAACTGTGCGTTTAACTATGATAAGGAAGAGAAAAACATTTTAAGAATATAGAAAATCTATAATAAACAAAGTGAAGATGCGCGGGAGTACCGCTGGTTTGGCTGATACCCTTTCCGGGGGTTCCCGCCCCTACGAAAGGCTACTCTCTCTGCTCGACGCGTGCTTTGCCGCTCTGGTAGTGGCTCCTCTGGTCGTCGGGTACTGGCGCGGTACTTGGAACCTCGTCAGCGCGTACCTCTTTCCGGGCGAGCTGGTCAAGAGCAGCATAGCATCGGCGTTGATCGGCTTCGGACTGCATTTAGTCTTCACGTTATCTCAATACAAATTTCGAAGCTCTTTGGACCCCGACCGCAAAAGGCTGACGTACCACGGGATCGCCATGCTGTATACGTACATCTTCGGGATCGGGTGCATCAACTCATGGAAAGGCGGCTGGCAGCTTCTGGATGTATACATCGGGACTGACCCTAAAGCGGTCTGGACTACGACCATAGCCGCTGCGCTGGCTCTTGCAGCCATGCGCTGTCTGAAGAACATCGCTGCTCCTCCGTTTGCGGTAGTGGTAGATTCGCCGGCAGACTTCTTTGAAATACCGACCATGTTCAGAACGGTGAGTCTAATTTACTAGCAGGCTGGTTGTTTATACACATTTGCATAGTTGAATTTAGATAACACCTATATGAACTATCCTAGTAGTAACAGTATAGACCGTACTAATAGAGGAATAATGTCAATGACGATAACAAGTCAATAGCCTCTTCTCTTATCTGCATAAGAATGTCACTTTCAACGAAGTTGATTTATTTTGTCAATTAATACACTTTATGTAAAAACTTGATATTAATTAATTAGGGAATCACGAGCAAAATACACCCGATAATAATAACAACTAAAAGAGAAAATAAGTACCAAGTTTTCTCTTAAATTAGATAGAAAGGTAAATCCGAACCGAAACTCAAAGACGTATTCAAATTTTAAGAAAGAGCTGTCTTCTTCTCAAAGTTGTTTTTTTCAACATATATATATTTCCCTTTCCCTTCAATCAAAAACTTCACAAAACTAAACAACTAACAAAAAATTTCAAAATACAATAATAAATGGTGAGCGGCAAGACATCAAGTTTTTTGTTGACTTATAAATATATCTCTTTATTTTTTGACGTTTATTAGGATTTCTTTTTATAAAATAATGTATTTATTTCGAAAACCTTTAAAGTACAGAGATTTAAGACAATATCATCAAAAATAATTATAATAATAATTTAGAAAACGTAAGACATCAGTCACTAAACACTATATTAGAACCGAAACATTTTTTTCAAGAAAAAATGAAGTATATACAAAAAAATATCTAAATAAAAAAACTTCTGGATTCTAACCTCGATCTTAAACATCATTACAAAACTTCAATTATTAAACAGCAATTTGAAAACATTTTATACATTAAAGCATTTGCATACATATTTTTTTTAAATCAATAGAAATTTAAGTTTATACGTAAATTTAAGAAACATAATTGCATTACATATAAAAAAATGTCTAACTACCTATGACATATCATTTTTTGTAGCAAAAACAGTCAAGTTTATTTTATTTTATTTTTGTTAAAAACATACAGCATAAAAAATAAGATATAAGCATAATATGTAACAGTAGTAAAGCCAATGATGTTTTAAATTATTTGCTATATAAGGATTACAAAATATGCTAAACAATACAATACAATGAAAACCAAAAAAGACTTTAAAACTAACAGTTAAAATTGCTATGTGCGAGTGTATGGGTGTGTGTTTGTGTGATGGAGAGCTTGTATGTGTGCGTGTGTGTGTGTTTGTATGTGTGTGTGCGTGTATGTATGTGAGTATGGGTGTGTGTATCTGTAGTGCGAATGTGCTTGTAGGTGCTTGTATGTGCATGCTAATTCAAGCCGATCTGATAATCAGCTTTTCACGTACCTCCTTAACAAAGGTGGCACGTACCTCCATTTTGGTGGTTAAATATGTCAATATCGGTAAAGCATATATTGTATGCATGCATAACGCGTGGCAATAACGAATTGGAACCATAGTTAGTGTTTAACCATAGTTAGTGGTACGTAAAAAGTTGGAGTGAGCGCGTGTGAGTCGGGAAGGCGCTCGTATGCTCACCCTACTCAGGAGGTATGGACTGTCCACCCCAGTATGGAGAATTTTATGTAGAAACGATATATCTGATACTACTCGCCGGTCCTCTAATGTCTATAAACTATAGCGTTGCAGACCTTCAACCTTTAATTATAAAAACAGGTTTTTTAATGATCATTCTAAATCTTTAGTCATAAAACTAAAATAGTAGTTGCTGTAAAAAATAAGGAGTCTAATAATAAGACTATAAAAATATTAATTGATCATTACCATTTAAAACAACAAAGTTACAATGCCTTCGAACTCCACCGCAAAACGTATCATTGTGCGAGTTAAGATAAACGGCGGGGCTATATTCATTAACGGTTAGCAATTAAAAATGCTTTTAGGCGATTTATAGGCGAGAATAAGGCATTTCATGAGATTATTATGATTTTTTATGGACGAGTATTCAATGCTTTTAAATATTGATTGTCAGAATGGATTTCTGGCAATAATAATCACGTTTGCTTCTCAGATTCTTCTTCTTCTTTTTCTTGCCTTCATTGGTAGCTACTTTGTAATATTTGTCTAGTAGGTATATAAGTGTTAAATGGTCTTTTAATTGAATATCTGGTCCTTTTTTGTCATCCTTTCAGTTGACATTTCCACTGTATAATAATATATTATAATAAGTAGACTACATCTAACATAAACCATTAGATACAAATATTAAATCTTTACAGACATCTTGTCAACAAGACAAGATGTAGGCGCCTACTGGAAAAAGTTTTGTTTTTAGTTTTATCTTTCGTCATCGAGCAATCGTGACCATCTTGTCACACCATTTTTGTCTTATTTTCTAGGTACAGTTATAAAGACAGTTACATATCTAGGGACTGCCTTCAAACTAATCTGTCGGCGAACTATCGGCCAACTGCTTATACAGTAGGCACCTTTCTACGCGCGTCGATTGTTTAGTCGGCCGACTCGACCGATAGTCTCGTTCGGCTCCGATTTTTGTTTGGAACGGTCATCCGCATGGTTCATGATAGCGGTGCTTGTCTAAACGACATTTTGTTTTGAAAAATACAGAAATTTAGAATGGATCATGTAAAACTTTCCCCTGAGACTTTCCCGGCAAGTAGCCAAAGACTGATTTCATCTAAATGTTTATTTTATAAATCGCTATCGTGGAAGAATACACACACAGACAGACTTCAGTCTAGAAATGGTCTTAGTCCTCGGAAGTTTTAGCGCGTTCACAATCCTTTCCTTCCTCGTCAGTTAATGGGCCGGAAAAGTAAAATCGAAATGCAAACGCGCGTCGCCGTGAAATTCGCTGTTAAGAAATCGAATTTCGACCGTGCGTCGCCGCTTATTTTAAAAATCGGTCGTGTCACCCCAAGAATTCCCGCCGAGTAGCCAATCATTAAAAAAAAAACGATGAGCGCCCTCTCTCGACCGGCGGATAAACCCGGTAGGTTCCGTTGCAACAGCGTCGGGCGGCATGGTTCGTTTGTCGGATAAAAGCGGGATTGGGCCAGCACCATTTCTTTCAATATCAAATCTCAAATTTAAAAACGATGAAACATAAAACAAACATTGAATGCAAAATGATTATACTAGTATTTTTTGACATTTATTTATTTAGTTCTTTATCTATACCTATTACATGTTACATATTATCAGCGGGTTCCCATGTAATCCTCTTTATACACTCTTTGCTAGCATAATTACAGAATAATTAACTCACTATTAAATGGATTTAATTATTTGTATACTCTGTTATATTTCTTATGTAATTTTTTGATGATAATTGTTAAGCCTGTACGGGTGGAGCTAGTTAGGCTGGCTTAGCAACAAAGTCTGTTTAATTAACAGACTTCAAAAAAGGAGGAGGTTATCAATTCGGTTGTATCTTTTTTTTTTCAATGTTTGTTACCTCAGAACTCTGCCATTTATGAACCGATTTTGAAAATTATTTTTTTATTCGAAAGGATATTAAGATTGGTATTCGAAGATTTTTATTCGAAAGGACTTACAGGTTGGTCCTATTTTTATCAAAATCTTGTTCTGATGGTGGAATCCATGAGGAATTGAGAGAACTCCTCAAATAATATCATATGAAGTTGAAAATTTACATGTTGGTTCAATTTCGATGACAATGCATTGTTTGTATGGTATGTATAACCTGATTCTACACCCTGGGTTGGCTCCCGACGTGAGGACTTCTCAACGGTCAACAGCACAGACACGAAATTTTGTATACTCATTCAGTTATAATAGCCCGTTCTAAGTTTCACCATGACATGACTGTTGCACCCAGGGTTGGCTCCCGACGAGGGGCCTCCTCAACGGTCAATAGCACAGACTCGAAATTTTGTATATGCATTCAATTACGACAGCCTGTTCTAAGTTTCACCAAGATAGGGCTGCGGCACCCAGGATTGGCTTCCAACGAGGGAACTCCTTAACGGTCAATAGCACGGTCAATAGCACGCTATGAAGCTAAAAAACATATCATATACAATCACTGACCATTGCCCCATATTTTTTAATATATTTTTTTAAACAGGTGTTTTATATATATTAATTAATTTGCAATGGCTATACTAGTGATACTTTTTTTTTTCCTAAAAATAAAATAAATCAAAATAAATTCGTAATATGACATCGAAAACTATCGCGGTTGTTTGACATTATAAATAAGTTAAAAAATTAATTTCTCGCATGAAGTTTGTACGCGTGAAGTGCATGAAGGCGGTTGCCGCATCGCCGAAACATCGGGTGATACAAACTTACGCGGTACATTCGTTTTTATCTTATTCATTTATGAAATTCTCCCAATCTGATAAACGTACTGTTATTCTGTAGTTATACTGTTTCCTAAATAGCGGGGGTGGATGTTGATTTGTTGTCATGCCACTCTTGAAATGACCTTGGGCCACTCGATCCTGTGTGGCACTACGGGCAAAGATCGCCCAGGTCCGCGATAAATTTTAATTGAATTACCGCTGTATTACAACAGGTAGAGGTCGCGTAAGCGACTTCGGACCCGTAACCAGTCGGGAGGACGGTGGTATCCTGAACGTTAATTCTAGACGGAGATATCCTGCTAAAATTGGTAGTTAGGGGGTGAGGCTGCCCGCTGTGTACCTTTCCCGGTGCCTCGCCGTAAGGCGTCGGTCTCTAACGGGTTGCTGGTGAGCTAGTTAGTAGATTGTCTTGTACTCAAGTCTTCTACGCTCATCCCACGGCTGAAAGAACGATCATATATCGTTATACCATCCTGGGGTGACGGGTTCGCCAGTTGTAGTCTACACCGTCCTACTGTTATTCTGTAAGGTAAAACCGGCGAAATCCAATTTTCAAATCCCGCTACTGTTCAAACCAACTTATAAATAAATATACAAAACAGACTAGTTAATAGCTGGAAATAATTAATAACGTTATTAATAAAATGATGAATTCAAAATTATATAATATAAAGAGGTTGAAAATGAAAATGATTACATGAAAAACTATCAATATATTAATACAATTATTGTGGACTATATTATTATTCTCAAAAACTTAAAACAGGTTAATTGGTCTCCAGCTTAGAAGGCCAATGACGTTAATTGTTTCATTTAGTAGACTATTTCAAACAAACTTATGAGACCATTTTAAACAATAACTCATTCATATACGCTAAAAACTCAAACTGTGGATGACGAAAGGACTTATCTTTTGTATCCATCGATGCATCAAGCTCTATTTCGCGCCTTGGAAAACCTAGCAGGCGTAACATTCAATAGTGATTTCCTGAAATGTCAAAATGTATGCAATAAATTAATATTAAAAAACCAAAGGACTATTGCAAGTCCGAACATGTGGAATCTATGGGGGATCTCATGAACACGTGGAAGATTGATAAGGAATCCGCTAATATTGCTAATTCTAAACATAATATCGGAATATTTAAGATTGGAGACGAATTTGAGACTCTCCCTCAAGGGGTTGTCTTAACAAATCGTTTTTTCATTGGCTGTTGTCAAATATTTAAAAATAGCGCCTCACCCCTCTTTTTTTCGTTATATACAACAATACATAGCTACTTTGGTTATTCGACTTAATTAGGATACTAATTACAAATTACAATTACAAATGCTATGTATAAAGGCTGATTCAAACTAGTCTACCTAGCGACAGTCGCTAGGTACACCGATGAAGCCAAATTCTAGGCAGCGTAGGCAGTTTTTGTGAGTTTGTATCACCCTTTCAACACCCGCATAGCCGTAGGGCTTCGCGGGCGCGAGGCGCCATAGTTCTAATCATGCACGACTGAAGAAGTGCTGAAACAGTAGCGCACTGAAACTGAAATTGACAACGTTGTTTGTGTCGGAGTGTCCTGGGATACAATATTATTGGTTGCGTACCTGTGTCAAGTCCATTCTGAACCCTGCTGAGGTAATAGCTCAAAAATTTATTATTATTATTGTAAGAGGCCTTGGTACCTAAAAGTACTCGTCTAATAAATTACTATAATACTACGTAAACATTTGATGATTCCTCTTAAATGAACGGAAACAAATGAACAGGGTTCTGAAATCAGCAAAATTACCTCTTTTAAAGGATATCCTACTCGATTGAGTAAAGACTTGGGAATATACTTACTTTTGATCAGCAGGATGATTTTAAGACTTTGGCGTTCTCTATTGCCTCCGCTTTCGCGTTAATTTAGCGTAGGTACTATAACCGGTTATTATTTGCTAAATCACCGCGAAAGCGAAGGCAATAGAGAACGCTAAAAATATTAAATCCACCTGCAGATTTTTTGAATAGCTACGTGTTTTTTCTATAATAATGAATTATAGAAAAAACTGAATTATGGAAAGGAATTATATGAATAATGAATTATAGAAAAATAGAATTATCACAAAAATGACACTATCAGCCACTTTAAAATGACATTGTCAGACACTTATGTGGAACCTGTAAACAATCGATAGTTTGCACGACCATATTAATCAGATTTGACTCTTGTCGCTATTGCTAACCAAATAATACTCATATATATTTTCTCTACATGCAGTACTGGCTATAATAACTGACTTTCGGTTCCAATAGCCAAATTTTGTTAGTCAACAACCTATATATATCCTTCTAGCCGTGTTCGGCCATAGCGACTGCATTGTAGATGCTAGTGACTTCTTTAGTCTTCTCAGAGTCCATTGTTCGGAAGCAGTCAAGTGCGCAGGCTATATTATAGTGCACAGGTGGGCGCGCGACCACGGGTGCACTCTCTCTTCCTCCCTCTTCTGAACCCGATGGAACGGAGACCGTTACGACCAGAGAAAAGTTTGGATGCAGATAAAATAAAATAAATTAATTAATCGCCAACACAGCAATGGCTGTCATTGTTAAATTTGTACTTAATATTGCAGAGCTATTTTTTTCGAATTTAGTTCGTTTTTCCACACTACATACCTATAATTTCAACAACCTACATACCTATAATTATTAAGTCAACAACCTACATACCTATAATTATTTAGAATCGTATGTAACTCAAACTATTTCAGCCCACTTTTTATTCCCAATTTATATAGAACATCCATATATTAGGGGATCATATATCGATGATATAGAACGACAGACTTTTCTCACCGGAAATGATTAAAATAACATGTGGTATGTCCGGTGTCCATATCAACATTAATGATTTATTTACATAGTATGTATACCTTGCTACAATATTCTAGCCTAATATTACCTTGCTAAATGTATATAGATTAAGGAAGCCAGACAAGCAATGCGGCACCAATACAATGTTCTATGTAACTCTTTCAGAGTTCAAAAGAAATGGCGCTTTACGTACTGGACTGCTTATTTTCCGTCTTCGTTGTGGGCTCTTTGGTTCTATTTGTCTGGAGAGGAGTATGGGCGTTAGTGGAAATTTATCTATATCCAGGATATCCAGTTTGGAGCGCTGCAGGATCGCTGGTAAGTGTTTCAACATATTTTATTATTATTTATTTATTTATACCTTGGCCAATAAAATAAGGCATTGAAATGCAACGGACGATACACGGCATCGGATGTGTAATCAATTGGTTCGAATATCTGATGTAATAAAAAAATTAAAAAACTGTAAAAATACGACGTGTTAAAATGAAATGTAGCATACAAACTTAACATTTTTACTAATCTTGATAGCTT
This sequence comes from Micropterix aruncella, assembly GCA_944548615.1. NCBI lineage: Eukaryota > Metazoa > Arthropoda > Insecta > Lepidoptera > Micropterigidae > Micropterix > Micropterix aruncella. The sequence continues at coordinate 8,091,876 of OX155953.1, read as the reverse complement.
AACATTTTTTATATCTGAATTTTAACCAGTAAGAAATATGATAGATAATAATAATATGTTACAGACGTCTTCTCTACATTTATTTAGGTAAAAAGGGTATATAAACATGTAATTAAAATTGCATTCTAAGATAGTATTTTCGAAAAAGATACGTTTACGAAAAAGATACAAAGGCTGTAGTTGTAAAACTATCGATCCCACTGTAGTACACTGTTTTATAACTGGAAGTATTCAATTTTTGCTCTACACTTTGTAATCTTACTTTTGAGACAGATACAATAGGTATATATTTTTTCATTTACTAATATTCAACCTAAAAACTTAGAAATTTGAAGTAATATTTTTTCCCCTTTCTTTTCGAGACGAAAGTATTCGAATATTAATATTCTAGTTATTTATTTATTCAGTTATTACAAAATAATACATAGGTATTAACAGTACATTGAAACAACTAATTAGCAGTATTATAGGTATGTGTAAGAGATTTAATGCTTAGGGGAGAGTCGTATAGTATTGAACACAAGGTTCCAATAACTCTTGTTTTCCAATAGCTCAATATTAGGTTAAGTGGCATTATTTCCATCATATATATTTATACTATAATTTTGTTCCAATTTTAATGACGCGAAAATGTCACTTAAAAACGTTAGGAAAGTTGTCTAGTATCGGACCTAGTCTGGTAATATCGGGCAAAGGCTTATGAAAATTGTTTCTTTGATTCCCAGGATAAATTATGCTGTTTGTTAACGTAGTTCATCCTAAAAATAGGGTAACGATTCCAATTACCACACTGGAAGATCACAAAGATAACTAATTCATAAACAATAATAAGTAAGCATTAAAAACACGTTTATATTCGTCTATTGCCGGACAATATCGGATGTTATCGGACATGTCCGATATCATCGACTCACGACGATGTGCTCGTGAAACTATTAATGTTTTATAATTCCTTTTTATGTTATTTTATTACATGTATAAACCATTTTAAAATTTAAAGGAATAATATTGAAAGCCCTGAGCCAAAACCGAAAAGTTTTAAAAATATGTAGTTAGGTAAACTACGAACCAGGAATTACCTATATATTAACAAAAAAATAGGTACCTACATTCGAATCGATTACCTTATACAATTAATTGCAATCTCAGAAGAGCGGTAATTAAAGATAAAAAATAAGCATTCCAATTTTTTGTTTTAAACTTCGATTGAAAGCCCGATCAACAGTCGAATCTGTAATATTATATGCGATATAGCTATTTTGACTGATATAATATCTACTCTATAATAAACAGTTTCCTGAGCGGCGGGGTGGGTGTTGATCTGTCGTCTACCACTCTTGAGATGACCAGTCTGCTATCTGATCTTAAGTTTAGAGACGGGCAAAGATGCAATGGTCCGCGATAGATTCAAACTGAATCACCGCTTAACATACGACTGGTAGAGGTCCGCGCAAACGACTTCAAACCCGTGACCAGTCGGGAGGTCGGAGGTATCCTGATGGTTACATCTTGACAAAACTGTTATTCAAAGGGCGAGGCTGCCCGCTAGGTCACCTACCCGGTGCCACGCCGTAAGACGTTAGCCTCTGACGGGTATGTTGGCATTGCTGGAGGGTAGGTTTGTATCGTCCCTAAGTCCTCTACGCTCACCTCACAGGAGACAGAACGATTATTATAGTTAAAAGTTCCTGCGGTGACGGGTTCACCCGTCGTAGTCGACACCTCCAAGTGTCCGTTACTAGAAGATGTCCGGTACTACGTATAGTACCGGACATCTCGTAACATCAAGAGTCGTAACTCTTCCCTGTATAAACAGTATAGACCTTACTCAGAAATAAATAGGTACCACAATGTCCTCACATTGAAAAGATAATCAAATTGGCTTTCTTCTTCTTCTTCTTCAGGTGCCTTCCGCTCTTCGGAGGTTGATTATGATCGTAGCTATCTCAACTTTAGTGTCTGATGTCTAAAACAAGGAAATTGTGCTCCTTCCAAACCGTTATCTTGAATTCTTCAGCCAATAAATTCGGGGTCTTTCTGGGTCTCTCTGTCCTTGTATTTTGCCCTGGACAGAATGTACTATTTACTGCTTCTCATAACGTGGCCGAAGTATTCCAATTTCCGCCTTGAGCAGTTCGTCGTGAGTAGTTCCAATTCTTTCTCCGTTCTTTTCCCGTTATTTGAAGTACTAATTCGTTAAGAACTTTGTAGGTCCACGAAATCTTAACCATCCTTCAGTATAGGTACCTAGTCTTCGAATCCCTGAATAATTTTACACGAAGATTCCGCTGGATCGATGATTCCATGCCATTTAGAAGAACTGGAAAACATTCTTAGGAAGGTTAAGGTCCTTGCTGGTGAAAATCTTTTTGTAATTTTGGCTTATGCCCTTCTTCCTTATTCTGTGCGATTTTATCTCTTGATTATTATACCATTCTTCATTCGCAAAGCTGCCGAGGTACACGGAGGTACTAATATTTCTGTACACGTTCCAGTGGAGTCAGGTTTATTTGAATATTTGCGTGGATATTGCGTTCTTTGTTGATGATCAAAACTTTGGTTTCTTTTTATTTATGTTAAGGTCGTATTCATTGCAGACATGGTTGACTCTTTTAAGCAGTTCTTGGAGTTCTTCAGAACTAGTTGGCCTACTATAATTGGCGTCTTGATCATCACACCACCATCAACCGGTAAAAGTCCACTGTTGGACATAGATCTTCCCATATAATGCCATGACGAATGTTCTTGAGCCACTCTGTCCACCTACTTCCTGCAACCTTGGCAATGTCATCGGCCCATCTTGTGGGGGAAGGTGGGGGGCGTCCTATATTGCGTCTGCCCGTTCGTGGTCGTAATTTGAGAACCTTTTTTCCCCAAGCGTTGTCGGTTCTGCGAGCTATATGGCTTGCCCAGTGCCAATTCAAGTTGCTGATTTTACGAGCTATGTCGGTGACCTTGGTTATTTCGGATCTTATCACGCAGTGGAACTCAAAGCATAGCTCTCGCCATGGTTCGTTTACGTGCCTCGCGACTTTGAGTTTGTGTGAGGCCAATATCAGCGACCACGTCTCAGTGCCGTATGTTTTTGTTAATTTGAATAATTGGCCTATGATAATTAAATTCATAATGCCGATAATAGTATATACTACGAGAATCTACTACGAATACTAATACGAGAATACAGTTATCGCTTTTGAGAGTATAATTATTCCTCAAATCACTATGATTCCAAGTATAAACAGTACTCTTCAATATTGTAGCTTCTACTATATATACTTTCGTGCTATGTAAGTATAATATTATACCAACAAATTGAGCGGTATAATATATATTACGAAAAATAGTATTATGAACGACTATACATATATATATAGATGGATGATTGAATTTTCTCGTAATGAGTGCAATTGAACTTCTATTGTGGAAGACGTTCGCAACGATCTAACGATCATCTGTCAAAATATAGAGCGCTCGCTGCTGACTGTCGTCTGCTGACCATTCATTCATACAGGTTTCTAATTGGCTAATCTAAAGGGTGACCTTGGCTGGCATAGCACATCTATTGAAGATGGGAATGTCGGTATATCCTTTAGGATATTCGTGTCATTGTCATCGTCAAGCAGTTTTCGTTTCTAGAGAGAAGTCTTAAGATATTATTATTATCGCGCTGACAGTGGCTGATAACGATTCCGCGCTGCCACTAGCTGAGAACAATAGTACGAAACAGTTGTAATATGAATTTAAATAAAATTATTTCGCAATAATCAAGGCCGAAGCCGAGCGAGTATCGTAAAGGTGATTGATCCTCCCTGACATTTGCAAAAATTGGATGTTTATTCAAGCCAAACTGATCCACTTGCTTAAAAGTTAAAAACACTTTCCAGAAAGCTAATGGCGAAGCCTATAACGACGATGTGCGATTGGATTTTCGTGATAGCATAATTTCATTTAATGAAATTTATAAATCTCATAGGAGGAATAAAATATTGTTGCCCGAGAGCATCTATAAATTGTATAAAATCGAATTTCCCGCATGACGAATTTCCCGCATTTTTGTAACACCCGAGGTTTCAGCGATGTTGCAACCGCAGTTGTGCAGGGTCGACTAGCCAGTTGAGCCTACCCTGGACAACAGCGGTCGCAACATCACCGAAACGTCGGGTGCTACAAACATCTGACAGTAAATAAATAGGATTTACCGCGTGAAATTTTGTAGGACCCGACGTTTCGGTGACGTTCAAGCCGCCGTTGTCTAGGGTAGACTGAAGAGATAAACTAACTAACTAACTGAGAGATAAACTAAGGTCTGAGGACCTCCCTATTAGCTACGCCGACATGCTTCAACATTGCCTGACATCCTGCTACTTTCTATGGAACGGCGATTATTACAAACAAATCGACGGAGTAGCAATGGGATGCCCCGTATCGCCGATAGTTAGTGACCTATATATGGAATATTTTGAGGAATTAGCCATAAAAACCTCCAAAATTAAACCCATTCTCTGGCTTCGCTACGTGGATGATACCTTCTGCATCCTGAAAGGCAACATTCAAACGGTAAAAGAATTCCTGGGTCATCTAAACTCCATACACCCAAAAATCAGTTTCACCTATGAAGTAGAGAAGGACGGCTCCTTACCACTTTTGGATGTCAAAGTGACGAGGAGAAGTGACAATACTCTCGGACATATGGTATATCGGAAGCCCACACATACGGACAGATATTTGCATGCAAGCTCACACCATCATCCCTACCATCTACGTTCAGTGCAAACGTCGCTCGTGAATCGAGCACGCGATCTATGCGACACTGAGCATTTTCCGAAGGAGATGAAACATGTCAATGATGTCCTTAGGAAAAATGGATACGGAAAATATCACGAGACACGCACACGATCTAATACGGACGAAACTCAAAAACCGAGCAGATCAAGAGCATTCTTACCATACGTCAAGGGCGTAACTGATCGAATAAGTAAGATGCTAAACAGATTCGATATAAAAACGATCTTCAAACCGACCCAAAATATAGCTCGATTTTTGAGGCCTGTAAAGGATGTAATACCACTGCAAACCCCGGGTGTGTATAAAGTCTAATGCAGCTGCGGTCTAGCCTACGTTGGACAAACGAAACGGCCCATAGCCACGCGACTGACAGAACACATCAAAGCTGTTAAAAACGTTCAGCGAGAAAAATCGGCGATCTGCGAACATATATTGGATAGCGGAAGTAACCACTGGATGCAGTTTCAAAATCCCATTGTTCTATCCAAGGAACAATTCTACTTTCCTCGCATGATCCGGGAAGCCATTGAAATAAGAAGAACTCCGAACTTCAATAGAGATGACGGCTACAAACTCTCTTCTACGTGGAACCCTCTTCTTAAAATGTTCCCGCCGCCGAACGCCGAACGCAAAGACGTAAAACAGGATACAGTGAGTGTTGTGTGCAAGACAGATTTTAAAAATTCCCACGCTCCGAGCCCGGCCCCCCACCACCGTTATAACCTACGCAGTGGCGGCAGCGGTTTGCGGCCTACCCGCAAAACAACGGACTGACAGCTCTTCAGTCTACCCTAGACAACGGCGGCTGCAACGTCACCGAAACGTCGGGTCCTACAAAATTTCACGCGGTAAATTCGTTTTCTATCCTATTTATTTATAATGTCAAACAACCGCGATAGTCTTCGATCTGACAGTAAATTCGTTTTTATCCTATTTATGATGTCAATCAACCGCTATAAACATCGGACTGCGTAGCGTCATGCAAAACCTATTTTCTTAGCCCAAGCTATTTTCTTTCATTTTTTTATATTATGACACTGTCGGCCTAAGTAAAATTCTTTGATGTCCCCTCTGGATTATATTGAGTAGATTTAATTGTAAAGATCATTAAAGATATTCGCGAAAATATCTATTCAATGATAGGCAATCTATTTTATAGGCGTAAACCGGCTTGGATGCATACTTCGCAATGTAAACGAAGATAGAGCAAACTATGATCGAGATCCCGAAACACAAGTATGTATATTAAAATAACCATCAGGACGGTTTTTTTACCGACCTCTCTGTTTTTAATGATCAGCTTCGCTCAAAATTCGATAATTAGATAACCATTATTATTTTCTCTCTGAATTTTAATCACATTTAATTGTTGTAAAAATTAAATAAGTTATCTTACAAGAAGACTTTTTCTCAATTTATAAAAGTCTTAAACTGAAACTTCAACTATAACCACCTCGCAAAATCTTTGAGCTACATCTGTTTACAGTAAAACTTACTAGAATGCAGCATTCACTCTAAAAATATTGCCTTTAATAATCATTATATGTACATGAATTAATGTGTACATAAAACTAATCGAGACAATTACAAAAAAAAACATTTTTTTTTTGAAAATTTTGGATATTTAGAAGTGTTTCAACGAAAGATACACAAGTACACTACACAAATAACTGGGTTAAAAGTGTTTCAAGTGTTCTTTGATTTACGCCTTTCTACCGAGGTTAATCATCTGTTATGTTCAACTTTCGGGTATTCAATAATTTTTTTTTCTCAATAAAAAAATGTAAACGATTTTCGACTCGACCAAAAAGTACCTAATAAAACATTTTATTAAAAAATACACGAATCCAAAAATAAAGTTTTTGGTTTATTTTATGCGTAGAATCACATTATGGTGCTCAACAATAAATACTAAAATAAAATGAACTACGATTAAAGGAAATAGGGATTAAATCATAGCTAGCAGCTGTTTTTGGATCTTTTGTAGTTTGGTCATCTGCGCATATTATTGTTATTGTAGAAAACATAGTGTTTTTGCATTTTAGTATTTTTATACAACTATGGTTTCAAAATATTTATTATCTATTTCGTAATATATAAATGCTTAGAAAGTAGTGCAAGTAATTTTACACCAGATAAGGTAGAACAAATATTATATTTTTATCAAATCTTTGAATGTCGAACATAAGTAGTTGTCGAAGTAAATTAATGACATGCCAGAATCGCTATACCATTAATAAAGTTCGAAATTATTCGTCAAGGTTTCATTTTCGATGATAGCTAAAATTAGTTATTTCTTAACCTATTTGATTCTTTGTTAAGTTATGGCATAATTAATTTGGAAACATGCTATAGGTAACTGTCCCAAAGATGCGGTCTTCAAACTTCAAAACAATGGGTGTAGGAAAGATTGCAAGATTAGGTACAATGGCATCTCTTAGGCCGATGTTTGTCAGACAAAGAATACTAACAGTAACTATAATTTATTTATATAATGTATTGGTAAACTTTTACGGCATCGATTTGAAGCCTAAACAAAAACAAAATTTCATGTATATACTACCAGGCATAAACACTTTGTCATACTATCGTCGACAAGTAATATTTACAGATAAACTCTCAATATGCAAGTATTTTTTACTGAATCTATTCCCAAATACAATTCGAGAAATTTATATTTGTCGACTTTCCAAAAACAAATTAAAATATAAAATCGAAAACTATCGCGGTTGTTTGACATTATAAATAGGATAGAAAACGAATTTACCGCGTGAAATTTGTAGGACCCGACGTTTCGGTGACGTTGCAGCCGCCGTTGTCTAGGGTAGACTGGAGTCTACCCTATAACAACGGCGGCTGCAACGTCACCGATACGTCGGGTCCTACAAATTTCACGCGGTAAATTCGTTTTCTATCCTATTTACAAATTAAAATAATACCTTGGTTTAAATCTTTTTTATACAATAGACGAGTATGTCCAATTCAATGAGCTATGACCAATATTATCTGAATTAATATAAGGAATGTAATATGTATAATGTAAATAAACAGTTATTTTAACATTTAAGTTATTGAAAATTCTGCCTTCTTGACGTGTAATTTGCATTTTATTAAGTTAATAATTAATAATACGATGATGAAACCCAAAGACTATTTAATTTTCTATCAATTACAATTTTTATTATCTAACATATGACATTAAAATGACACACGAATAATTATTAATATGCAATAACTTTAGTTATTGGAACTCGAGTAAAATTAGTTTATCAGCTTTTAGGTTAGAAATTTAGTGTGTTAAATTTTCCTTAAGTTCTATCTTATGACGGAAATATTATACACCCAATTGGGAGTTTATGAGAAATCACTGAAAACCTGAAATTTTCACCTCGTATGTACAATAATCGACAATAAAAGTACATTGATTTGATTTATGCGTGGCCAATGACATCGCTTCCATACTAAATAAGTACTAATTGTTGTTATCTCAGATACTGGGTTACGCGATGGTTGTGATATCATTTGCATCACAAACTCCCATGCGATGGTTGTGTTCAAGGCTGCACGGAGTATGGAGGGTAGTTGCATCAGACCTGTTCCTGAGCTTTAGTTTCATCGCAACTGTTAATGTATGGCGGGGAATCTGGCAGCTTATGGATTTCTACTTCTTAGCAGGTATGTATGCAAAAACGTCTATATTTTTTTATATTAATTTTTGACATTCTCTTGACGATAAAGCCCTATTTTTTCAGATTATTGAAATAAGCTTTCTTTTGTCAGAATTAGAGAATCGTCCCCCCCCCCCCCTCCACCTGGTATTCACCAGGTGGAGGGGGGGACGGGGGACGGGGAGGCTAGCCTCTAATGCTTACATTCATACAGTCTAAACATTCAAACATTCATACATTCATGCCTCTAAATATACAGTCATTATTCTGTTGATTCCAGTAGGTATATCATTACCGAGGAGTATGCTACGGTCAGCCGTGTGTACCTACTGTTATTTATAGCAGAGTTCTAACCGTGGAAATTAGCGTTCTTCTCTCTGCCAAAGTCAACATTATTACTCGGCAGCTATCAACGAAGTATACTATTAATTTTAAAACTGTTACACCAGTAAATTATAAATGTCCGTCTCTGTTAAATTCACCACTTATTTTGTTTAAAACTTACAGTCATTATTCTGTTGATTCCAACATATTGTTACTTAGCAGCAGGCTACGGTCAGTCGCGTGTACTGTTATTTGTAGCAGTTCTAACCGTAGAAATTAGCGTTCTTCTCTCTGCCAAAAAGTAAGCGTGATTACTGGGCTGATATCAACGGAGTATATGATTAATTTTAAACCTGTTACACCGGTAAATTATAAATGTTCGTCTCTGTTAAATTCCCCACTTATTTTGTTTAAAACTTACAGTCATTATTCTGTTGATTCCAACATATTGTTACTTAGCAGCAGGCTACGGTCAGTCGCGTGTACTGTTATTTGTAGCAGTTCTAACCATAGAAATTAGCGTTCTTCTCTCTGCCAAAGTCAACGCGATTACTGGGCTGATATCCATGGAGTATACGATTAATTTTAAACCTGTTACACCGGTAAATGATAAAAGCCTATCTCTGTTAAATTCAGTACATTTTTTGTTAAAACTTACCGTCATTATTTTGTTGATTCCAGCATATTGCTACCTAACAGCATGCTACGGTCACCCGTATGTACCTACTGTTACTCGTAGCAGAGTTCAAACTACTTCAAACTGTAAATATTAGCGTTTTTATCCGTTAAAGTTAGCATGATTACACCGTTATTAGAAACCGAATATGCGGTTGATTGTAACAGAATCGGTTGTTAGATATTAACATTCTATTTTGGTAGTTGAAATCTACAGAAGTAACTGCTGTTATTAGCACAGCGCTATGTTATTTTAACAGTGCAGAGCAGAGCATTTTTGGCGATTTTAAATAAGTGTTCCATAGGAATTTTTTTCCCGTTTTCTCAGTGTATTTGTACAAATTAGCAGTACCGGATCGAATAGTGTTCATAAATAAGTAATTGGGTAATTTTCAGCTGACAAGATGGCTAGCGACTGGATCTCTCATTTAGTCAGTCTCCTAATTCTGGTGACGCTGAACTGCTCCAATTCGGTGCTGGTGCGTGGTGTCTACATCGACGCTGAGGAGCAAGGCGGAGAATGCGTCATTTTTCCATGCCATTATCTGAGGTTGGTGATGTCTGTTTTTGTTTTCATTCATTTTAACATTTCATTCATTCTGCGAGGTGGTGTATCAAACATTTTTAATAAAAAATCCGTTATGGCGGGGTTTTACTCTACCTGTATCGATGTAACAAAACTGAAAAAAAAACGGTTTTTACCACAACATTTTCCCGGCAAGTAGCCAAAGAATGATTTCACATGAATACTAATTTCATAAATAAAATCGATGAGCGCCCTCTCTCGGTAAGCGAACGAACCCGTTAAAGTTATTTACACAATGGCTTCGAGTGGCGCGGTTGGCTTCTCGGCTAGCCTTGGGCGGCTCGGCGTTAATATATGATTAAAATGTAAGGCGGAATTTAAATATTATTAGGTATACGAAATATTCTAACCAAAATTCAACAATATGATTTCGGCCCGACATCGACAAGGCATATGGGTACTAATTTTCAAATCTCAAGTCCAATTTTTTGATATTGATATATGACTAGTGCGCCCCCTGGTGGACCGATTTCAAACACGATCTTTCAACTCTTGCCATGACTAAACGATTCCTGCATACCAAATTTCAGCTCAATCGGATTAAGAGTTTGGGCGCTATCGTGGAGGAATACATACAGACAAACAGACAGACTGACATACAGATAGAATTTAATCTGGAAATAGTCTTAATCGTTTCAAGGGGGCTCAAAATAAATATTTCCCTTGTCATCTCAAAAAAAATGCTCGTTCGCAATACTTTCCCTTCTGGTCGGTCGGTGGGCCTGGAAAGTAATAAATCTGTTCTAAATCGCATTTCTTTTATCAGGTTGATCATTCGCCGTCAGCGAGGAGAGAAAAGAAAAAGACGCATCGCATTGGCTGCTGCTGAAAGGCACCAGGATCATATCGCAGCAGCACAGACCCTCATAGGCGACATTAAGTTCACAGATCAGCCACCGATCGTCCGCTGGGACAGCAACGACCATCAAAACATCCTATCAACCATTCAAGATAAGAAATCATACACCACCACATTGGACATACCGTGAAATGGGTGGATTTTCCCAATTGAATTTGATTTGAAGACTGAAATCTAGAAAACAACATAGCAATGGCGTATTTCCAATAGAATAGTTAAAATGTAAATAAATGTAAAATATTATAGCTTTGAAATTATCAGTATTTTAAATAGGTAAGTAGGTAAGTATACACATTTTCTTTTTTAAAAAACAATGCTACAATTACTATATTTAGATACTTACTCTTCTTATGTTCAGTATGTATATAAACCATTAAAATATATCGATATAATAATGATTTTTTTTTAGTTACATATGAACCGATACCTGGAAAGCGGAAGTATCACCGTTTCTCTGTCCTGACTGGTTTTTTCCTGTAAATTTTCCATGGTATATTGAGAAACCACATGGGCGCACACATGTGCGCAACCTACTGAACTATTTAGCGTGTTAATAAGGAAATGCCTCATCGTCTTTTAAATTTGCCTATCTGTGGTTGGGATGCGGTGATTATCAAATTAAAATCTCCGACTAATTCAACTCTAATTGCGTTCTTCCTAAAATTAAATGCAAATATGCGCCCGCGCAGCTGCCGAACGGCCTCTACACTGGTGAGTGAGCGCGGGAAAAAATAACCCTCGATAGGCAAAGGAAGAGATTATTACCCACCCAGTATTACTCCAAATTGTTCATTCATATACTCTGTGAGGCATAACTCAATGTTGATACTTGTATACTGCAAGTACGAGTCAAAATTGGTACCTATTTGGTTAGAATCTACAAAAGCGAAAAATTACGAATTTAAGTATTAGCCTACCGATTTTTTTCAATTTTGTGAACAACTCACATGATAATCTTTATGGGTTGTCCCAATACGCTTTTATCATAAATATAACAATATTATATCTAACTAAATATTTACAAAGAAAACTTTAAAGACAATAGAAAATAGCATAAAACTATATATTTGAGTGCTCTTTATAAATATCGTCGCTTTATTTGTGAGACCTCGTACAAGCGAACGAGGAAACTTTACAGGGCATGAAAAAACTGAATAACTTCGTTCACGAGATGCTTTTTTAGTTGTGCAAATGGGATATTATTAAAAAAAAGTTTTCTGTACTAACGATTAAAACTGTCAACAGGAGTTGTTTGCTAGGAACTACTGCTAAGCACGTAAGAGGTATCACCGGATTAAATAATGCCTACGAGATGCCATTGCAATGAAAATTACAAGAAAACTAAGCTAACATGGACAGAAAAATCCGCAATACCACCAATAACATTAAAAAACGCGAAATCTATATTTTTGGCGAGTACTAAGTGTAACTTATAAACAAAAAGAAAATTATAAATATATTCGTTAACAAATATTTTTCCCAAAGGAAAAATTGGTCCCAGAAGTTGAAAATAGAAAAATACATAATTATAGGTATAATGAGGTAAGAACAGTATTTAAACTAAATCATTAATCCCAAGAAAGCGAATTGTCTCAACAGAGGAAAAAATCCTCCTGAAAACAGATGTCAACATCAGCGATTCTGTCTAGGAATTGAGAGGAATAAATAAATGAAGTTGTGGGTGAACAAATACTGTAATTAGCCAATAAACTGTAATTCCAATATTATTTGTTCAATCACAACTAATTTTATTTAATATTTATTTACACCACTTTATAGGTTAGCTCTAAAATATTGCCTGCAGGCAATAAGCTCGCCTTTTCTTAAGAATAAAGCGTCTTATTATTATTATTATTTCAGGACGATCATCCAACCAAAAAATATACAACACAACAAATAAAATTATATTACATGAAAGCTGTATAGCGCTCATCCACACACCCGAACAATAGCTACCCTAGAATAGATCCCTGAGGCACTCATATCTCGTATGTGACCTAACTCCTCGGACTTCCACTAATTGTTGTATATTTTCTAGGTATGATTTTTGTGTGACGAGGCGTTTTATCGTACACCATTATATTCAAATTTTTTGATAAGTAAACTGTGGTTTATTGAGTCGAGTGCCTTCGATAAGTCACACAAAATACTGTCAGGATTAGAAGTTTGAAGACCATGGCGTTTAATATAAATTTGGTCAGTTCAGTGTTCACCAATAGCCATTCCAGTAGACATTTTTTCCTAACGCCAAATTGGCTTGCAGTAATAATATTAAATGTAGTATTAAAATCATATACCTATCCTATTAGACATATTTTTTTCTAAATTTTTTGAGATAGTTGGTAGTATCGAAATTGGTCGATAGTTGTTTGGATCTGTTTTGGGACCTTTTTTATAAACAGTAATAATTTGTGTTATTTTTAAGTGTCTAGGAAATATGCCTTTTTTTAAATAACTGTTAAATATAACTCGCTCTTAATATGTTTCGAAGAGTGGAACCAAATATTACGTGAAGCTTTCAACTTATTGCTATTCACGCAATTCAATATCTCTGTATCTGTAATAGGACATAAATATAGGGACGCTTCAACTTTTTTACCGTTTCCAAATTCCAATCGTCATTTAAAATAAGGTTGTCAGTTGTCAAAAAAATATTTTGGCTAAACAACACTTACAACCCAAGGAAGCAAATTCAGGTAATAATTTTTCAAATTTTTTGAGAACTTTTGATATAAATTTTGAGGCAGCTTTCCTACTAAAACTTCAACGAATCTCCAGAAACACTAAACACAGCTCTTGGATTACAAAAGCTATCAGTCTCCCATGCCAGGTTACAGGTTTTGCACGACTTACAAAAATCATATAATGCAAACGACGTTACAAAATCTATGTATATCAAATAAAAGAAAACATATGATAACGTGATTAAAACAGCTAAGAGATTAAGCATTGAAAAAAGAATTAACGAATCCTCAAATAAAGTTAAAACCACATGGATAAATAAGGTATGTCGCAATATAATCCAAAGCGAGAATGCATTTGACCTAGTATGGAATGACATATACAAGGCCCTTAGGTATTGAAAATATGCTAAATGACTATTTAATTTTTATTAATACGGCTAAAATCAATATTAAGAGTCGTAATATCAATATTAAGAGTTGTCAACTACTACGGCCGAGCCCAGGAAGTTATGACGGTATAATATCATTTTCTCTCCCATGGAGTGAACGCATAGATTTAGGCACACACACAGTCTCAGTCTAACTTCGCCAACAAAACCGTAAGGGTCCAACCTTACCGTAAGGTACTGGGAAGTAAAAAACAGAGTGCCGATCTCACGCCCTTACTACCAGATTTGGACGAGTTTCTCCATCCTCCAGTCTGGTCCTCTTCGAATAGGCTACCGGATGGAAGTTGAACCGTGTTGGGCCAACCAAGGTAGCACAAAAATTGGCTAACACCACCCAAGCTGCGCGGAACCACTAGGAACCAGAAACTCACATACCCCTCAACCCTAAGACCTTTTCCTTTGACTTCAAGGCCTTCGACTTCAAGGCCCAGTGAGCGTCTGCTTCGCCATGACGATCAAGAGGTTGCAAGAGGGGCAGAGGTTTCGAACTGCAGGACTAGACCTTAGAATGAGCTGCTTCTCCCATCGCCAGATTTATGTGGCTTGCTCGCGGGTGAGCACCGCTAATATGCTTTTTGTTTTTGTTCATAATATGTTAATGCTTTGCTACACTCACACTCTTTTGTCAGGCGGCGAGGAAAACGTACAAAGGTAAGTTTTTTAAATATAAATTAGTATAATAATAGATAGTGCCTGGAAAGGAAAATCAACGCTGACCTACGGAAATTGACTACTCAAGTCGAAACTCTACGCGAAGTCAAGCCGCGCGCAGCAGCTAGTACAAAATATACGTTTATAAACCATCATAAAAATATCCAGGAAAACCAACGTTATAATAATAATTAAAATCGCTGAATATCTCAAGAGAATCTCCGCGAAGAGATAATATTTAATTTCATTAGCGTTAATAGTATTTTAATTAGTGTTAATTTAATTAGCATTAATCGTAATGTAGCGAATGGAATTTTTCGATCATGCGAGGGCTTATAGGTAGGTACTAGTTTAGAAATGTTAAACATTCATAAAAATAACTCTAATTATTCCCTTTATTTATTAGTGTCGACCTTAAAGTAATTCTTTAATAATTACTCTATCGTAAAGACTATTAGTAGTATGGATCATGTCCAAAATAAGTAAGAAACTTTACACGTTTTAATTAACCTGATTTTTTTATTCTACTTTTATTTTTGTGCCTGTTAAGGGTTAAACTAACACCAAAAGACGATAGACCAACGAACGCTGGACGAATTCACAAGATAGGAAAAGAAAATAAACTTATCGCCACTATGTTTCGTCTAAATATAGGACATTCTGTTTGGCCAAACGCGATTTATTTTTGTTTTTCAGTCTGAATCTTTCCGAATTCCTTGCTGGATATCGCGATATGAATCACTACCGCTTTTTTACAATTAACTATACATTTTTGATACAGTGTTATTTTTAAATATTCTTTATTTTCAAGATGTTATTTCATTATCCAATGTTAGGTTATATAAATAGAATGTTGAATATTTGGCGAAGTCAATTCGTCTGTGAAGTCGATGAATTTGATACATTTTAGTTTAGTTTTGACGTAAAAATATCTTTAAAAAGTCTCTCATGCTCGCCTCGCGTCACCATGGAACGCTGAAATGCTTTTGTTGTGCGCAATTACGTTGTCGTATTATTCTAACAATAGACAATAGTTCATTGCTAGGCGTATTCAACTTGTGTGTTTGTTTGCTTACGTCATTGCGCGGGGGGGGGGTGAGGGGGGGGGGGGGGGGGGTTAGGGGTATAGGATTTTTGACCGCGCGATGAAACGTTATATTATAACTCCGCTACGGAAATTGCGTCGTCGGGTAGATCTTGGGGTATTCTAAAATTTTGAGTTGTGCAGAACAAAAATTAAGTCGTCGAGTGTAAAGTTGTGGTCCACGAAAGGCGTAACGATATTACCCACTCCGTTTTTCATACAATATGTATTTTAAATGGTATTTTTTAAGGCCAACCATTCGGAAGTCTCTAATTATTTTTATTTTCCCCCAAAGATATATTTCCATTGATGTAAATTGAATATTTTAATTTATACATGGATTTTTTAATTCTTTCGAAAACGGGTTAAGCCTGATTTAGATGGCAAAAAAAAAGTTTAAATCTTTTCATGCAATCTTTTACCTCTGAAATAGCTGTAGGTGTGAAAAAGTTACCAATTGTCTTTAAAGAAAACTTTAAACGCGTTTTTCTCAAAACCATATTATTCCGTTTCGCGCCGGTGATAGAAAAAATTACTGGACGGATCGAGTAGTTTCAATTTCTTTTTTAAGATTATTAAATTCTCTTCTATATGAACTAAAAGAAATAGAAAAAAATGTTTTTATATATTTTTTTTACTAGTTAAACACAAAATTTTTGGGTCGAAAATCGATTTTACTTTTACAAATCCTTGAAAAATTATAAAAATGATCTTTAAAATTTATATCTCAGTTATTTTTTTTTTGTTTCAGGCAAAATTACGCTCGCTATTACCGCCGCAAACAGATACCGTCATTTCTGCAGCGGTAGTAGAAAAATTTGCAATTCAATATCTCAAAAATAGCCTTTTTTACTATTACAAATATCATTTTTATCTTTCAAATGTTAATCAAATTGATATAAACGATTCATGATCAGATTTCACGTTTAAGTAAAAAAATCTTGGAGAACATGTTTTTTTTTGGCTTTCTAAACCAGGCTCTCCCCTTATTTTTTCCTATAATCGTTATCTACGGTAATATTTATATAAAAATATTTTTTTTTCAGACGATAACCTTAGAAGATAAAGGGTTAAGGAGCTATTGATTCACAAACGTTTTTAAGATTTTTTTAAACGAAGGTATGCAATTTCAAAGCAATGGTGTTTAGAAAAAAGCGATGTGAGCCCTTCAAAATAATAACCGATCCAACTAGTAAAAAAGTTGACCCCCCCCCACCCTAAATAGGCAGGTATTTTATCCCCTTTTGACTCTCATCGAGCTAGTTCAAAATCAAAACGTACTGTTCCTTTATTACACACTAGCTGACCCGGCGAACTTCGTACCGCCTAACAGTCAATGAATGTCGTGTTACAGATTAGCTGAACTTAATTTATGATTATATGTAAGTAGGTAATACAATGAATACAAAATAAATACACTACTTTATTAAGATAATAACACAAAAGGATATATAAAAGTACAAAAATTCAGTATATCAATCGCGTGTCAGCAAAGCATGATTGAATTAAACTATTTACATATCGTGCAGAATGGGATGCACTCGGTTTAATTATCTTCATTGAAGCACCTTGTGATATAAGACATTTTTTGTTTTTTTATGAGGCGCAAGTACAAATAAAACGAATGATTTGCCGACACTTGAACATGCCACATACAACTGACCATAGGAAAAACACGGATTTACATTTTGTATGGGAAAATGTCTTTTCTTTTATATTAATTTTTCGTCAATTTTCTAATTTTCATTTTTAATGGTTATTCTGCTATTCGGGACGGAGAAAAATACTACAAATAAAAAACCATGAAAATCGGTCCAGCCGTTCTCGAGTTATAAGTGTTCGAACAAACCCGACTTTGTTTTATATACAACAGATTTCGAATTTCAAAATTAGACTGACTGACGCGTCCGACCGCTAGGCGGAGGACGCGCCGAAGGCTACTACGCCTAACGACTAGCAATAATATAATATGATAATTATAGACATCTTGAAATAGCATTGTATCGGTATTTATAACGGGTATAACCAGAAATGGTAAGGGAAGCCAATAAGAGATTTATTTTTTGCCAAGTGTTATAGACCTTATTAGTTATCTGGGTAATTAAACCTTCAGCGTTGATGACAGTCAATAGAAGTAGAGACAGACCGAATCAGTTCGATGTGAATAATTTATTTCAATGATTTAATCGAAATAATTAGTTTAGATTTATTTCAGACTCAGTTACATAAAAGTTAAGTATATAAAATTAAATCTAGTGGGAAAATACTCTTTGCCTAAGTCATAAACAAATATTTTTTGACATTTCCTAGATAATTTTTTTAGTAGTTTAAATTTTTGGGTTGTGTAAAATATAGAATGTAGGTATTTGTACTTTCAGAATATTTAGTAACATAATAACACTCGAACTGCTTTAAAGGTCTTAAGTCGAAAAAGGTTTTTTTAGTCTAAAACATGCGCCAAATATTGTGTTTTATTGTTTGGTATTAAGGTCTTCAGTAAAATAAATCTGTAAGTAAGTAAAATTATTCTTTCACAAAATGGTATGTTTAGCCTGGTATAAAGATCTCTAATTATATTAAGACCTTACCTTAGTGCCATATGCAAATGTGTTAAATTGCTTCGGTATACCACATGGCTTTTTGACAAGTCATTTTGATCGTATTTGTACTTGGTCTCAATGACCTTTGTTTGGGGAAACCTAACATTTAACTTAATTTATTATTTAAATGAAATTCCGCTTTGCAATCTTCGAGAAATTCCGAATCTATTGAGTCACAAGTTGTAGTGTTCTTAACACTATAATAATATATCGTTTTTTTGTACGTGCTTAACACTTCTCGAAAATGCCTTTTATTCTGTTCAATGCGTGTATCAGAATAAACATTCCCACGTGACCGCCAAGCTCTTGACTCATATAGGTAAACGAAACATATGATCTGCGTGTGGATTAATCACAAGTTTTTGGCTCCTGGGCACACCGATACACCCATTTAGAACGTGACACTGACCATTCCCTAATTGAAAATAAACCAAAAAAATAAACATTATACTCTTAGTACCTACCTATATTATGACTGGTACCAGACTCGAGTCCACATGAAAAAATAAAACTTTATTGTGCACGAGTGGACCATAACATATTTTTACAATTTATTCTATATTTTTTACAATAAAAGGTAAATAAATACATTTACCTTTGATATAGTAATTCACTGACAAAAAATAAGACTTTTCCTAAACCTGATTATGGAGATTTTTTCCAGCCTTCAAATGTTCCTCCTGTAAAGTAAGCTTTTACGTGATATTAGGTACTACTTACATAATATTGATATACTACTAACACAACACTACTACGGATATACTACTTACATATTATTACATTACACATTTAATAATAATTTACGAAAAGATAAACTACAAAAAAAAATGGACAGAATAAGAGGGCATGTAGAATTGAACTTGGAAAACAAAAGATAAAAAAAAGTTGAAAATCCGAAATGACATTTATTTAAATTTGGAATAACTGAAGTTGCCACAAATACTCCCTTTCAAGAGACAAATTATGTGTTGGTGTCAAAACAAAACATTTACCCTAATTAGTACTAGCGCTAACTTATATATCGAACTTATCGCCTTGTCGGCTGTCATCTGTTCTGTCATTCTGTCTTAATTTTCTTCTACCCACTCGTGATTACATAAATAAGGTTCCGACAGATGGTAACCAAGGGTCATGTTTCCGCTTGGTGACGTCATCAAGAAGCCACCTACACTCTTGAAAGCTGTGTATCCGCCCGACACGTGACAAGCAGAGCATAGCGCTTGTATTTAATTATTGTAATTCAACCAATAACTGTTTTGTGTCGTATGTGTATACATAATATAATAGTTAATATATATTTAAGCATTTCAATGTGGCTGAAATAATCAAGCATCACTCTAATCAGCACTAGGTATGGTTTTTCAACCGGTTTGTCGCAAGTGCTCTTTGGGTGGGCCGCACAAAGTCTGCTGTCTTCGGACAAAATGAGAGGTTTCACCGGAAAATTAACCCCGTGGAAACAACATATTCATCGGGACACCCTGTCCATGTTTCCGAACACTGCTTTGAGAAACGTCGACGCTGCAACCAGTTCTATAATAAGTGGATTAATTGGCATTACTGGTAGAAAAGATTGTCAAATATTGACGCCAAAGATATCGACTGGGTAAGAGACCCCTTCAATATTTTCAATATATAATACATTCTAATATAAATAAAAACATACTTTTGTTTATAATAAATACAATTTGATGAAATAACATTTAATAAATAAAAAAATACGCATAATTGGAAATAACAGAACACGCCAGTTCTTGTCTTAAGGAAAGGCATATGTATGTTGTTTGTTAGTGAATTAGCTTTATGTAAGTCTTGCTCGCCTAGAATAGGAATAATATTTGTACCTTATTGCTGTCGGACATAGATTCTGCAGTTTTTTAGCCATACAAATCTGAACTTCATTTCTTTTGCTAGGTCTCTCGTTTTTTTATAAAGTATACGATTCAACAAAGTCAGCCTGTCTGATACGTATATTCTGGTTGGAACTGTGCCCGATTTCTCTCAGCAGATTGGTTGGTTTCAATTTGGCAGAATAAGAAAAGTTTTTCGCGCTAAATAATTAACGCATTTTGCAATTGAAATATAAAGAGCTGCATGTAAACAACTCCAGGATATACATTTCTGTGGAATACCCAGAGCTGAGCAAAAAAAAACTGATAGCTCTTTTACCATTTTCAACTTTTTATCTGTGCGAACAGGGATTTGCAGTACCGACAAATATAAAAAAGTCAAACGCGAACGACTTCTATCCATCGAAAAAGAAATGAGAGTATGTCTGTCGACAATTCGCCAAAGAATAAAATATATCTGTACACTGCGTCAGGCCCAATTCTCCAACTGAGTTTACTAAATGTTACAAATAAATTAATAAACAGTTAGTTATATTTTATTTTAAACAATACACAGTCAAGAGCACATCAACCTTTATTTACATTGAAGTATTATATGTAGTTGTGATAAGACTATTTTGTAACAAAAAGGTAAAGTTTTAATGTGACATTGACTGTATGTCAAAGAGGGTGCCGTGAAATTTTAGAAAAAGGAAATGTGTTCCAGTAAAAGAAATGATTGAAAACCTCTGACTTACGGTACACAATCATTTTGTTTACGAAGACCTATATAATTATTATCCCTTTTAGTTCTGAAAAGTTTGTTTATACTCTTTGTAATTATTTTTTTTACCATGGGCGAGTTTATTGTCTTACATTGCCGTACATTGTCATACCTTGCCTTTCAAACCAACCCTACTATGAAGTGTTTATATTGTGTGCGTGTAACATGTGTGACTTGTTATTTCATTCGATCGACAGAATTGAAATGCAATTCCGTTAATTTTATCCCAACGGAAAATGGTGACTCAGCCGGGAATCGAACCTGGAACCTTACAATGTAAGATCAGGCGACCTAACCACTATGCCACCGGGACCGTAAACTAAAAGATCTAGATAAGTGTCTACTCTATTGATAACTCCTACATGTATGAGCATTTTTAATGTAGGTACCTACTCATTGAAAAAACATTGTTAAAAAGCCAGATCGGGTTCGGCTGACACGAAGGCATTTCGGTCCGCCTCTAAGCGGAAAGTGGACGCCGGCGTTGCCGTTGGCGTCGTTGGCGTCGCGACGCTCAGTTCCTCCTGAGACGCTTTGGCGGTAGGTAAGCTGCCGAAGCTGTGCGTCGCGCAATATATTTATTTTTAAACGCGCGAAACGAGAGCGTGCAGGGCTAGCCGCTGAACGTGAGCAATATGGGTATCGAAGATCCGAGCACGCTCGTCTCCGTCGAGTTTGAGGTTTTCGGAAATGTCCAGGGTGAGCGCACATACATTCCACCCTCTTCGAGTTTACCTTGCACATTGAGATCCAACCGGCAATGACGATCCTTCGATCTCACGTCGGAAGTGATTGACATGTGCCAAAACGAAGCATAGTTTATTTCCTGTGCCAAAATGTTTGGATACCGGTTAAAAAAAGACAACACTTGCAATGTCAGAGCTGCTCGACCTAATTTGCAACGACCTCATTGCGTGGTTCCATTGTTGACGCGTGAAATTAACACAGCTAAAATTGGCATTTTTAAAGTGATATGCCTGATACTTTATTTGATGATGATGTTTTAATTCTGGAATGTTTCATGTGGAAGAAATGAACATGCAGGAAGAAATGAACGTTAGATAGTCGTTTATTTTTTTTGTTATTGTGTTTAGTAGTGCGTAAATGTGTTTGAGCTTTTATTTTAAAGACAGGCGTTTATATGTACGTATTAATTAAGCTATGCAAATTCAATGAAATTGCATACTTTCTCAATTATTTCCTAGCCTACGAAATGGTACCTCTGTCGCTGCCTTTGACAGAATGTATGTTTACAGCAGTCTTGAAATGTTTACAGGGGTATATTTTACAAAATACTGCCGGGAGATCGCAGAGCAGCTTCGAATCGGAGGTTGGGTAAAAAACTCTAAACGCGGCACCATCGTCGGTAAAATGCAGGGTACCAAAGCTCAAATCGATCACATGTAAGCATTACTCAGGATACGTGATTAAACAAAGATTTGTATCTTTTTGTGTTAATTTTTCAGGGCAAATTGGCTAAGTACCTCAGGATCCCCGGGAAGCCAAATAGAGAAATGCGATCTAAGCAACTGGGAATATCTCGCTAGGCTTGAAATTAGAAATTTTACTATTAGGTTTTAATAATAAATTACAAAATCTACTTTATTTTATTTTTCCTCTTCAAATTTGCCGCCGTCCCGCCATTTGCCGGAAATCGTAAGTCGACGCAACTTGCTCGTCAATCGGCGTGTAAATCGACCAAAACTGACAGTTGTCACACCGGCGAACACTACTAAAGTAATCGATAAGGCGGCGGAATTAAAAAATAGCACTTGGTGTAAATAAAGTAAAATAACCTTGTATTCGTTCGGGTTTTTGGCCGCGATTTGTGTTGCTGTCGGTGTTTTTAGTGAATGTACCGCGGATCAGATAATTTATGAAAAAAACCAAGGAGACTCGATAAAAAAGCGCAAAACAATTGTAAAGTCGCTGACCAAACTGGCGCATTAGCTTTTACTAGTTTGACACGCGAGCATGTCCGGCGAAGCACACGATTTTCAAAGCGGAGACAAGGAGCTGGACCGGAAGATTAAGGAATGGCTGCATTGGGATAAGGTAAGGATTGTTGTTAGTTTGTTAATTGGGTTGGTCTTTCATGCGGGACATATGTTCGTCTCCCCTCGTAACCTATGCGTCCTGCAACTGTCGAATGCCGGATCCCTTACGCAAGATCCATGATGGCCATTCCCCCATATTTCAGTCATATCCACCTTGTAATGTTCCTCTCTCTTCTCTTGGAGGACAAAGCTTTTCTCTTTCTCTTTGAGGATTCTGTTTCTCTTTGAGGATTCTGTTTCTTTTTGAGGATTCTGTTTCTTTTTTAGGATTCTGTTTCTCCTTCTCATTGAGGATTCTCTTTCTCTCTGAGGATTCTCTTTCTCTTTGAGGATTCTCTTTCTCTGTGAGGATTCTCTTTCTCTTTGGGGACAGTGCCCGGTAACCTTCCCCACTATTTCCTCCATCAATTCTATAGCCCTAGCAAGTCACCTTTTTTACTACGCCTAAAATGTAGAGGTACCTATTGACCCTGCAATACTTATTTATTTATTTATTTATTTGCAGCTGTTGTTATAAAAAACATATACAAAAAACAAGAACACACAGATTAAAAATTAAAACTGTAAATAGACAAAAATGACTATGAAATAAAGCTACAAACGCTGCAAATTAGGGGTATCCTCAGGATATCTCTTATCCTGGTTTTCAGGACACACCTATTAATTATTGGTACATATATGATTTTAAAATAAAATAACCAAATCAAATAAATCCTTAAATAAAAAATCCAAATAATCATAATGAAATAAATACAGAAATCTAAATAATCAAAATAAAAATATTAACATCAAATGATATTAAAAGAAAATAACGTAATTACATAAATTTAAAAATCTACATATAATAAATCAAAAATAATCAAAATCAAAATATTTAACATCAAATAATCTCGTTACAAATTAATAAATAAACGAAGACAATAGTAATAATCCAATTAGCAAATAGTTATTTTAAAATAAAATCAAATTATGACATCTAAATATCTTCCTTTAATAATAAACTTTTAAAGTGGTCCTTAAATACTGCAATTGATTTCGATCGCAAAGCCATTCCCAACCGATTCTATACAACCGCAGAATAATACGAAAAGCTGCACTGGAAATGTTTAGTTTTGTGCTTGGGTATTATAGCAAGTTGTTCACAAGCCCGTGTTGAATGGACATGCCGGTTACGGGACCACGTCATAATCGAGTAAAGATATCGCGGCTGTTTATTGCGTACTACCTTGAGTACAAGGGTCGCAAATACCTAGTGAGCATGCCCACTATTATTCCCAGATCTGCTCTAGACGGTCCTAGGCAGTACCTATATTGTTAATCGCCGGCAGGATTTACAATGGCTCTCTGCATGCTGCACACATTGCATTATCTATCTATATTTAAAAGATTTGGCCGAACAGCGGAATCTTTTCTACATTTTTGGCAAGATCTTGGTCTCGCTAGAAAGGCAACCAAAATTCCTTCCTAGAAAAAGTGATTGTGTTTACATTCGCAAAGCCGAGTTTGAAAATTCAAAGAGAGGGGGCAAGACCATTTCAGGGGGCAAAGAGGGTAGCGAGAGCCCATGCTATTTTCAGGCAGAGCATAAATACAAAAAGAACAAATACAAAAGTGAAAGAACCAGCGCGGAAATCACATTGGAATCTAGAGCAACAGATCCACTAGCACAGGCCGTTGAAAGGATACTGAAAGTAGTCACAGCTACATGCTGGCTTTACACAATTTTCTCCTGAGTTCCCCTATTGACAGCTTTGCTGTGGCACGGGCCGCCAAACCAACATAAACCTCTTATTACTTTTATGACCAATATATTTATGGTTAGGTAGGTACCCACTTCCTTACTCAAACCCAACCATTTGCACAGATTAATCGGAAGGCATACAAACCATAAAATAAAATAAACTATGTATTGTGTCATTGTTCCATCCCTAGCTATAATCTCGCCCAAAGTTGTATGAACTTCGATAACAGGTAAGAATAGGCTCATACTGTTACCAAAGCTATGAAATAATAACAGAAGCGATGAGATTATAACATACCAAATCAAAATTTCCATCAAGTGTCAAGCTGCCCTCCCCCCCCCCCCCCCCCTGCCCCCTCCCACAAGTCGGTGGCCGTGTGCATTTGCATGCAACAAGATTGCTATTCGAGCAGTATTCTATCTATTCTGAGGAACCTGATGATTGAATTTGGGGTTGGATGTCAGTGGTCTGAAACCTGTACTTGGACCTCCACGTGGAGCGTTTGTATGTGACCACTTATACTTTCTTGCCTACAAGTCCTGCAGCCACTTCATACAAATGCTATTTAAGAAATGCACAAGATCCTTGAAGATCAGGCCTCGTATACTTCAATATCAACGGAGTAGTTCCCCATGATCCACTGTCTCACCCTCTATTTCACAACCCCGACAAGTTGCCTCATCCACTGTGCCTATAAAATCTTGCATTATCAGCCGGAGTTAGGGTCTTACAATAACTCTCCTTGCCTTTCTCCACTAGTCCTTCCCCCCCCCCCCCCCCCATTCTAGCATCCATTGCAGTTCCCTCTGAGTCGTTTTTTACCAGTGTATCTGCTTCGTTTATCCGAACTCCACTGTCTCATCCATACGATTCTAACACTATTCATTTGTGATTCAATTCTGAGATCCATAATTAACCGTTCTTTTTTGAAGAATGAGAAAACGAGGACCGAAGTAGCGGAGGCTGCTGAGAAGCAAGAATGGTCCAAACTCAAGAAGGTCATGTTGGGTCGACTCAAATTTGGAACCGCTGGGCTTCGCGGGCCAATGAAAGCCGGCTTCATGTGTATGAATGATGTCGTCGTACTGCAAAGTGCTCAGGTTTGTAGTCTTCTTTGATTCGACGGTTGATTATAC
This sequence comes from Micropterix aruncella, assembly GCA_944548615.1. Lineage (NCBI taxonomy): Eukaryota > Metazoa > Arthropoda > Insecta > Lepidoptera > Micropterigidae > Micropterix > Micropterix aruncella. The sequence goes on along the minus strand of OX155953.1, from coordinate 8,065,963 downwards.
CACTTTGTAAATGCTCCATATTAAAATATTTTTAGGGTCTTTGCGAGTATTTAAAGAAGACTTGTTCAAAATATCAACTACAGCATGGAGTCGTCGTTGGATTCGATGGCCGTTACAATAGTAAACGGTAACATTTTAAACCACAACTTTACCACTGACACAAAATATTTTAATTGTTAATTTCTAATTGATTACAGATTTTCAGAATTGACAGCAAAAGTTTTCGTTTCATCTGGCATCCGCGTTTACTTATTTTCGAAAGTCTGTCCCACTCCGTTTATTCCGTATACGATAATGAAGTTCGGTTGCATCGCTGGCGTGATGGTTACTGCATCTCACAATCCAAAGGAAGACAACGGTTACAAAGTGTACTGGGGTAACGGCACACAAATTATAACGCCGCACGACGATAATATTCTCTCTACTATTTTGGATAATTTGGTTATACCAGAGGAGCACTGGGATGTAACCGATATTCGGAGTCATAAACTTGTGAGTGATCCTCTCATAGCGATCACTTCGGATTATGTCGATAACCAGAGGGTAGACGTCGGGAGAGAATTAATAGACATGAATGCGACTGCGGATTTGGACATCACATATAGCGCTATGCACGGCGTTGGTTATTGCTACGTCGAGCAATCATTCAAAAAAGTTGGCTTGAAAGTAAGTTTATTTTTGTTGAAAATATATCATTTACAGAATTGACATATTAACCTTTTAAACAGATAATTACATGCTGATAAGTGCACTCGATAAACCCCCCTGGCATATTCTCATCGGCTTATCTATGAAACAGTGGCAATAATATTGTATTTTTTTCTAGCCGTTGAATGTTGTTGAAGAGCAGAAATTACCGGATCCTGAATTTCCGACTGTCAAATTTCCCAACCCAGAGGAGCCACAGTGCTTGGAGCTGAGCAAGAAGCTGGCGGATCAAGTGGGATCCAACTTGGTACTGGCGAACGATCCAGATGCGGATCGACTGGCGGTAGCAGAAAAAAACAACGGGTGACTTTAACATTATGCATGCACTTTGGCTTCGCATTGAGTAGTTGACGGTCATTTGGATCAATTAGTTGACTTACAAAATGTTTAGTATAAAAATTATGCGCATTTATTACAAAATTAGCTGCATTTATTACAAAATTAGCTTCATTTATTACACTTACAAAGAACATTTTTTTAAAGTAAAAGGCCAGAATTAAAACACATCTCAGATTGCGATGAACAGTAACCTCTTTGAGTCGATTATGCCAAATAGGAGCTTTAATAATGTCATGTTTATATATATTTTTATTAGTGCAAAAATACCACAACAAACCTCTTTTTCTTTTTAGACTTGCTCAGCCATCGATGCTTTGCTGAAAAGTTACTCTATGTAGAAAATAAAATGACAAAAACTTCGGTTTCTAATTTTCTTCACTTTCCTCCCAGTGAATGGAAGATTCTTAACGGCAATGATATTGGAACTCTCTTGGGCTGGTGGATTCTTCATCTGCATAAGGAACGGCATCCCGAAGTACCGCTTTCCAGTGTCTATCTCCTGTGCAGCGGTGTCAGCTCCAAGATGATTAAATCCATTGCCAATTCGGAAGGTTGCAACTTCTCTGAGACCCTTACAGGATTCAAATGGATGGGTGAGTGGTTTTAAAAAAAAAAACAAAAACAGCTGCAGTTTTCTAATTTTGTTTTTCGAATGCTTCAGGAAATAAATCAGTATTGCTGCTCGCTGATAATAAATGGCCAATATTCGCATTTGAAGAAGCAATCGGATTCATGTGCGGTCCACGTGTACTCGATAAAGATGGAGTAAGCGCCGCCGTACAGGTTATATATATTTTTTAAAAGTAAAAAAAAAATGTAGTTAACATTATAAGACAGAAAATGTTTCAGGATTAACGTAATGCCTATTTTAAGTTTTTTTTTTGCAAGAGGAAAGTAGTATAAAAGTAAAACCTGGCTTCTCTCAAAAGAAAAATACTGGTCATAAACTTTACCTCTTCTAAAATAATGTTATTACCACATATAAGATGCCCTATGACTATGAGGTAGAAAATTGAACTCTCTGACCCGTAGCTGATAATATTGATCAATAACAAGTGGTTATTTTATTCTGCAGGTAGCGACGCTAGCATCGTATTTAAAAGTAAAACACGCCGGTCGCACTCTAATGGAACACATGAACTGGCTCTATGACACCTATGGCTACCACGTTTCTGACAATTCGTACTATTTCTGCCACGATCCAGCCGTTATTCAAAAAATCTTCAACAAATTCAGGCATTTCAAAAACAACGACGTAAGACAATTAAAATGTAGAAATGTATGTAACATGTTATGAAACCAAGCGATCAATATTTGAATATCATTGCAGTATCCGAAAGTGATTGGCGAGTGGGAGATTTCATCGATCCAGGATTTAGCAGTCGGAGTATTCAAAGTACTGGAGGAACAAAACGGCCACTGCGAACGAGGTGAGGACGAAGAGGATCCGAGGATCGGAACAGGACTGGATCTTCCTTACACTACCGGAGAGATGGTCACCATAACTTTCAAGAATGGCATGGTTGCGACCATTCGCACGAGTGGAACTGAGCCCAAAATTAAGTACTACACAGAGTTGTGTGCACCGGTTCATATGACGTGAGTAGAAATAAAAGACTGCATTTGAATTTATACAGAGTAAGAATAGTGAAGAAATTTGCAATGTTTTGTCAGAATTGCATTTGCCGTTTTTCCAGTGAGTGATATAAATGATAGAAACGAGTATACACATAAATTTTCCGATCACAGCTTTATGCATTTCCTATTACTATTTATATTATTTATTATTAGTCCTGTTATTAATCCTATTATTCCTAGATTATTTCCTATTATTAATCAAGATTTTTTAGAATTACAATTGGTTGAATATACTCAGCTTAGTCACGGTAATTATAGGACAATGCCAGAATGATTGCAGAACAACTGGGGACTTTCGCATTCCTCCTCCAATGCACTGGAAGCAAAAGCTCTATGACTGGACGCCAGAGATGCTTGAATTTTATTTAATTACCTTTCAGCATACATTTCCAGACCCCAGTAACCTCGCTCATTGGAGCTATTCTGAGGATAGTTCATGTCCCCTTTGTAGCAATACCCATTGCACAGCTAGACATATTCTAGCTGCCAGGCGGCCTTAGATCAAGGACGGTACACTTACCGCCACGAAAAGTCGTTGCTGTTATTCGCGAGGTAATTAACCTCTTAGTGGCTCTTGCCAACAAGGGTCTGACAGTACCCTCCAAACCCCCAATACAGTTTGTGCAGGACGGCTATAAAGGCAAAAAACATTTCACTACAAAACCTTTCTCAATAATCGAGAACGCTTCAGATTGGATTCTGGAGGTCGATTCGGTCTCAAAGCAGTATAAATTCCCTGAAAGTCTTGGATGCACAGCCCTCCGTCCAAATATAACTCTTTACCCTCTATCTCGGAAGATCTATTATTGTAGAATTTACTGTTTTTACTGTTTAATCAAATATCCCAAAAGACCACGAGTACAAACTAAATAAATACCATGATCTCGCAAATGCTATCACCCGGAACGGCTTCACTGTTCACCTTCACGCGGTGAAAGTTGGTGCTCGTGGCCTGCCAGCTAAATCTCTGTTTCACCTCTTTAAAGATCTTAGTCTCACCAGGAAAATAATCGACTCCTTCCTAGAAAAAATATCTAAAACTGCAATTTCCACATCTCAAATTCTATGGCTTGAACGGGGAGTAAGGTGAACACTCACCTGTTAGTCCGGAATCCACCGCTCACCTCCCAGAAGTGTAATAATAGTATTATGATGGGCACGACTTCGGTCGGTGAATTCCATGGCAGCTCTGTTTGTATTTTATTTAGGCAATAACAGCAAAAAATATATTTTTATATACATTTGTTGCATTAATTATCACAGCACAAACGCACAACAATTTTGAAAAGCACAACAATTTTGAAAAATTCGAATTAGTACTGAATTGCACACTTGAGTATAATAATTTGAACACCCTCTGTGATTGCTGCTTTCATTATCAACATATGTATCTCCATTTAACATCAACGTCATTCCTATACTATCAATTTGTCCAGTTTCGTAAATCTTCTTAAACCGGCTGCCAAACTCTTGTTTGATGGAGTCTTATGTTATTTAGCTTTGAAGTGGCCTGTGTAATAGGCTTACCACAATAGGGTGGCAACTATAATAATAATAATAATAATAATAATAAAACGACGTGAAAATCATTCGCTTTATTCGATGTGAAAAGGCGAGCTATCTTCGACTATCTAGCAACTATCTTCTTCTTTATTTTAAAAACAGTTTTATCGCAGACGTCTGGTATTATTTTTCCAGCAAAAGCCCTCCTTTTAGTAACTACTAAAAGGAGGGCTTTTGCTGGAAAAATAAGTAACTACTTATGCACATTTTAAAGTACATAAAGCGTAGATAAATTGTGAGTGATTTTTGGAGTATAAAAGAAGGCCCAACAGTTTAGCTGAATATTCGACTATCCAGCCAGATATTTGGCTGAATATTCGGTATTCCATCAAAACACTATTCGGTGCAACACTAGTATATACGTAATAATATACCTTTATAGAATAATATACCATTATACATATTCAATATAAATAGATAACTTTCATTTATACTTTTGTTTAATATTTTTAAAATCTGCCTTTTTATAATTTTTAATACAGGTGTCAGTCAACCTAGCTTGGTTAGATTGTATCATTTTTTAAATTTAATATTGTTAATTATGGAATAAATATATTTGATTTTATTGGTTTTTAAATAAACTTTCTTAAATGCTGGCCTTATTCAATAAACAAAACACATGTTTATTTAAACATTTTACTCATATTCTGCTTCCACATTCGCAACGTAAAAAACTCGAGCTATTATCATAATGATGGTCGTTGATTTATCAATTGCCTGGCACATGCACCTAGTCCTCCTTTTATGTGACCATTTATAAATGATTGAGGCTTTTTATTGCATCCTAAAATAGATACAAACGCGGACATATCAAAAAAAGTATGAAAAATAGTTTTATACTTTCGGCCTGCAGGTCCTGGGGCAGGCAGCTCGCACTAGATGCATTTAGTAGGATCCACGAAGCTCGTGTCTCGCATATTTCAGCTATACCTGCAAGTAGTTTCTCGTGATACTCTTTTTTATTGTACTCTCAGTTTTTGGGCACTTCACAGATCACATGCTCTGTTGTCTCCTCCTGTAGTCCGTGACCCCGGCATATTGCTTCATCTACGCTACCCTAAAACTGAATTGATACTACTTTAAATTTGAAGAAAAGTTATCTCGTTTTCCCTATTATACTGACTAAATTTTCTATGGAAACATAGTTAATCAGTAGTTACAAAAGGCTAAGATTGCCACCCGAAAATAAATGACAAATTCTCTCAGAAATATAATGAACTAAGGCTCAGAGCTCAGTTTGTGTTTCTTTTATTTTCAGGGATCGGGACGAGATCAATTCTCTGCTCAAGAAAATGGTCGAAGCTATCGTTGAAAACATCTTGCAGCCCAATGAAAACGGTTTAATACCTCGCAGTTAAACACTAGTAATTTTGAAATAATTCTAAAATAAATACCAAAACTTTAAATACGTACATATTATTAATATGAATGATTTGATTTATTGTCAGTAAAAAGGAGCATTATTTTTTTTTGTTTTATAACTTTTTCAAAAATAACGAAAAAGGTGTTTTCTTGATTATTCCATTTTAATATAAAAATTTACAGTCACTGGGAAATTAAAGTACATAGAATTGTGTTATAGTGCTGGTGGTACTTTTGATACGATTACAACAGCCGATGGCACTAGACCTGGAAAGAAGAGACATCTTTTAAAGAATATGACTAAAAACTAGATGCAAAAGGAATATGTACATATTTAACCCTAATTCTGGATTAGTTTCCGAGATAAATAAATGAGTTATTCACATACCCAGCACATCCAGCGGCTTATCATAATCTTCCATTGTAAAAGTCCTAGTGGGGAATGTAGTCTTAAGTACAAAGTCATCATCTTTAGTGTTGAGTTGGACAAAGAGACGGACGGCGGCCAGTTGCTCCTTGGAGGCGAACGTATGCGTAATTTGTTTGCCGTCGGGGAGGCGGAATTGCAAACGCGCCTGGCTGTAATTCATTGTTGCAGCGGTAGGCGCCATTTTGACCGGAGATGGAGCTACTGGTGTCACTGCTTCGGTTGTTATTTTATTTTCGGAAGCTCTGAAAGGAGACAGTTTAGAAAATGTTATTTCGGACACTACAGCATCATATTCAATGTTTAGATAGCTGAGCATGTTGCCTCTGGCAGGTGGTACACAAAGATTGGGGGTACACAAAGTAACAAATTCGAGTCAATAGATACCACACTAGGATTAAAAAGCTACTATCCGAGACTTTCCAGGGATTATAAATAAGATAAAAAAGTAATTTACCGCAGACTGACTGTCTACCCTAGACAATGGCGGCAGCAACATCGCCGAAACGTCGGGCGCTACAAAATTCACACAGTAATTTCGTTTTTTATATTATTTATACTGTCAAACAACCGCTATAGTCTCCAATTTCATACTTTCCAGGGATAATTTAATAAATAATAATAATGTAAATAATAATAATAATAATAAAAATGGGACTGCTCACTGGGCACTGCTGACATAACAAACAAAATACGGACACTAGAAATAGTTTACGACTCCGTTTACAGGGGTTGCAGAACAGAAAATGTCGGTTGAGCATGTAATATGTATTTATGTTATCTCTTCATACAGCTTTAGCTGTAGGAAGAGATAAAATGATAGGCACAATAAGGCGGACATGGCTGATGATCATGGCTTTTGTCCATCGTGGATTCTGCATCTGGTCTCTCAGGTGAGCCTGTTGCAGGAGCTATTGGGATGGACAAGTGGCCAATAGATGCCTCCACCTACATCTATTGGCCACAATGGACATAAAAGTAGATCTATGTATGAGTGGAGGTTTCCATGTAATTGGCTATTCCAGGACGCGTAATTAGTCCATTTCATAATCAATATCATCATGATGAAATCAAATTTGATTTTTATGTACAATACTCATAATTTTTTCACACATTCGCAAACCTCTTCGAAATCTAAAGAAAAGTTACTTCTACCGCATTTGATAAAATCGGTTCCGATGCTGATGATACTTTGAGCATTAGTAATGATTCGAATAATTTCTATCCACTATATAACAACTTAAAAGCAACACTGCCCAATCATAAAAATGTCTACAATATCCGTCACATCAATGCACAAAGTATCTCCCAGCGTTGATTGCTCGCTTCCTTTTCTGGACTGAACCTGCTCGCACTCTCGGTGAGTGAGACGCTTCCTAAATATTATCGTCGCTAGAAGAGCCAAAGATCTGCTTAATCATCATTTCATGCATAATCAGCATCTCACAAAGGCGATGGAAAGATAAAACTGGAAGATGATACGGGATGATTATAAAAATGTCGTCAATTATTGTCTAAATGGCTGTAACTTTTTAATTTCAGTCGCCGAAAAATCAGTTTTTTTGGTCAGAAAACATATTTTTTTGCCTAATATTTCAAAAACGAAATTCGGTCGAACTAAAGTCGACATTAAAAGATTTTCTAGGCAATATACCTGCCTTTTGTGCCTAATATCTAATGTATATAATTGTTAGGCAATAGTGTATTCATAATATTTTTAAGGCAATAATGGTACAATAAAGACACTCATTCATTCATTTCAAAAATAAAACGAGCAATACATACTTCCGAGCCTCTCTGTCAGCTTGGATTTGTTGCCGCACCCTTTCTCTCGCTTGCTGATCTTCCATCTTGTCTCTTTTCCGCTGTTCCACCATTTTTTGTATCTCTTGATCTTGCATTCTTTGCTTGGCGTCTTGCATGTCTTTCCCTGATCGAATGCGCATTTTCTCTTTCTCAAGAGCTTCGGCCTAGATCAAAATAAAATACAACTTTTAAATCCTCAATATTCACTTATGAGTTATATGTCTCGGATAGGCTTTCTTTTACGCTTTTTTTAAAGCGTAAAAGACAAAAAGCCCGGTTCGACAAAAACCGTTTTAACTACAGCAAAACGGTTTTGTCTGCCGCCAAGGGAAAAATCCAAATCCCGGAAGATATGGCCACGGAATACTTTTCGACCACGTATGAGGACCCAATGCGGCTCCATAATTACAGCCCTCCGCCGGGCATTACACCTCCGCCCCTGCCTACGGTAGCTTTTGCTTCTCAACCTCCATCACTAGATGAGATTCTTAATCAAGTAAAGAGGAAGCCGTCGGGCTCTACTCCGGGTCCCGATGGTATTCCCTATTTAGTATACAAAAAATGCCCCTGCCTTCTGCAATATTTAGGATCCATCTTCCGAAATATATGGAATAGCGGTGTAGTCCCACAGAATTTTGGCCGAGCGACAGTCATCTTAATTCCGAAGGTCCCAGTTTGCACCGGACCAAAGGACGCTCGGCCCATTGCTCTCACAGACACTGTGGCCAAAATCTTTTTTAGCATAGTCCACACGAGGATGAGCGAATTCATGCACCGGAATGAGTACCTTGGAGTATCAGTTCAAAAAGGCTTCATGCGCGGCGTCTCGGGCTGCCTCGAGCACAACTCTCTCCTGGCTGCTGCCATCAAGGATGCGAGACAGCACGAACGCCAAATCAATGTATGCTGGCTCGACCTAGAGAATGCCTTTGGGTCAGTCCGACACAGTCTCCTCCACTTTGCACTCCGCTGGTACAACTTCCCACCAGTCGTGCGTGACATTGTAGCCTCCTACTACAACTGTCTGACTTTCCATGTTAAAACGCAAGAATGGACTACCCGCTCTATACCATATTCAATTGGACTATTTCAGGGCTGTTGCCTCTCCCCGACGATTTTTAATATAGTTTTTAATATACTTCTGGAAAGCCTGAGCCAGTTTGACAGGAAGTGGGGCTACCGTTTTAAAACAGACGGCCAATACACCTCGTCGTGCCTCGCTTTTGCCGACGACCTAACTTTCATCACCAGAAGCCCCAAGCAGCTTTCCCTGCTATTACAGAAAGTGGAGCTTTTCTGCGACTGGTCAGGCTGTATAAAAGTGAAGCCCTCCAAATGTTTTTGCCTTGGACTCGCCCGCATGGGCACAAAATTTACATCCTATGACCCCAAATTGGTCTATAAGGGCTCTAATATCTCCCTTATAGACCCAAACAATCATTTCAAATTCCTCGGCAGAAAAATCACCCATCAGGGAAAAGACGTCTCGGGCGATCATGTTATAGAGCATTTCAAAAGTTGCCTGGCGAAAATAGATGCCTTGCTAATTTCTGGCCCTCGTAAGGCCTGGATCTATGACAATTATCTAACGTCACATTTGTCATGGCCCTTTCTTATTTACGATTTTACCAAAACCCAACTGTCCCGTCTAGATGCACTGGTGACAGCTAGTTTAAAATCCTGGCTGTCCTTAGCCAAACCAGCTGACCCCTCGACTCTCTTCAGGTCCAAACAAAATTTTGGGCTAGCGCTTAAACTGCCCTCTCTGCTCTACGCCAACTCCAGAATAACCAAAAATTCGATTCTGTGCAATTCCAAAGATCCGGCAATATCGAAGCACGTAATAAGTGGCTGTAGTGATTCAAATGAACTACAAGCCCGCGTAGACTTCCACAAAAGGTTCCTTACTGGAATCAGCCAGAATGGCACTGGTCTGGGGTATGGCAGTACAACCACGAGCGACGTGGACTTGAAGAAGTCTCTTTTGCGGGGAGATTACGACAGCAAGAGTATGGCTCATGCTATTGGCCTTCAATGCCAGAATGACTGGACAACAATTGGTGACTTTTGCATTCCGCCTCCAATGCACTGGAAGGTAATGCTCTATGACTGGACGCCAGAGATGCTGAAATTTTATTTGAATGCCTTTCAGCATACACTTCCAGACCCCAGTAACCTCGCTCGTTGGAGCTTTGCCGAGGATAGTTCTTGTCCCCTCTGTAGCAATACCCCTTGCACAGCTAGACACATTCTAGCTGGCTGCAAGGTGGCCTTAGATCAAGGACGGTACACTTACCGCCATGACAAAGTTCTCGCTGTTATTCACGAGGTAATTAGTCTCTCAGTGGCTCGTGCCAATAAGGGTTTGACAGTATCCTCCAAACCCCCAATACAGTTTGTGCGGGATGGCTCTAAAGGCAAAAAACATTTAACTACAAAACCTTTCTCAATAATCGAGAAAGCTACAGATTGGACTCTGGAGGTTGATTCGGTCTCTAAGCAGTATAAATTCCCTGAAAGTCTCGGATGCACAGCCCTCCGTCCAGATATAACTCTTTACTCTCTATCTCGGAAGGTGGCTCTTATTGTAGAATTAACTGTTCCATGGGAATCAAATATCCCAAAAGACCACGAGTACAAATTAAATAAATACCATGATCTTGCAAATGCCGTAACCCGGAACGGCTTCACTGTTCACCTTCACGCGGTGGAAGTTGGCGCTCGTGGCCTGCCAGCTAAATCTCTATTTCACCTCTTTAAAGATCTTGGCCTTTCCAGAAAAATAATCAACTCTTTCTTAGAAAAATTATCTAAAACTGCGATTTGCGCATCTCAAATTCTATGGCTTCGAAGGGGGAGTGAATGGGTGGCAAGGTGAACGCTCACATGTGGCAAGACAGCTGTCCTAAACCTACCACAGCCGGTTCGTAAGTCCGGAATCCACTGCTCACCCCCCAGAAGTGTAAAAAATAGTATTATGATGGGCCCGACTCCGGTCGGTGAATTCCATGGCAGCTCCGTTTGTATTTATTTATATACTGTGTCGACGTCAGCAGTATGAATCAGCTCTGGGAGAATTTTCGAACCTCCTACAATGATGCAAACAAGCAGTTCTAGACTACAAATTGTTACAAATCATCAAAACGGAAAAATGGATATCTAACGAGACCAGGGAAATGGATATTAAACGAGATTTTATTCAGCACCACAGAAACCGTCCACCAGACTGGATGATTTTTACCAATCCTTTTTTAAAAATCTAATCTGTAAAACGCTTCATATGTTTTAATCACTTAGCGTAGATGTCAGCATCTTTATCAAACCCACTGGCACGGCAACGTAGCCACGGGGTCTACTTTATGTACATTACGCTAGAAAGAGAACATGTCTTAATTGAAGGTCATGAATGTTGCCAGCTGTAAAATGTGAAGAAAGATTGCATACGTTTTAGACGCTGAAATTGTCAACGCAATATTAAGAATCCAAACGCAGCTTATGAAACAATATATTTATCTTTTCCAAGCGTGCAACATTATGTTAGAAAGAAAACGACATGAAATTAATTTGCTAATACATGGGTAATTATGAATTGGCATACTAATGAATTATAATGGGAACTTTCCTTGTGAAAAACCTTGTTCCGCTAAAAAAATATGAATGTTTTTATTTATTTTTATTATATTAAAGAGGTAGGTTTTAAGGATATATGGTGTAGTAGTTTATTGGGAAAATCGAGCTTTAAATTAGGGTTTTTATTTAAAATTAAAGAGGCAGGTTTTAAGGATATATGGTGTAGTAGTTTATTGGGAATTTCATTGGTTCGAAAATTAGACCGCGGTTTTGAAATCTGAAAAATGAAAGGACTCAGCTGCAACGTACAGCGCAGCAATATAATTTAGCAGTTCGATACGTTTTCAGGGTAAATTAAGGATTAAAATTATGATTTATCTATATTATTTGATTATAAAAAAAATACGAAATTGGAAAAGTCACAAAAACTGGCCGATATGTAAGTTTGAGAGGTGCCTACATAATTGGTCAGTAAAATATCATTTTCTCGCTCAAACATACTCTTCGTTGAAACAGTGTCTTTTATTTTGGTGCATCGATGTCTGAATAATAATCGGTGGCAAGTAGACGGTAAATTCAGTGCCAGTAAGCAGGGCTTATAGCTATAGCGCGCAGCGTATAGCTGTGGCGGAAAACTCCGGAACCAATTTGGTTCGGGAGACCCGCACTATATTTGCGGTCAGCAACGAGCGTGCAGTGGCATGCATTGAGTTTAGAGTTAAGAGGCCGTACACGAAATTTTTCGCATTTCGTGAATTTTGCAGACGTGAATTTAAGGTTAAAATACTGTATTTCTATAAGTTTTATTGCACAACATAAAAGATCATTTATAATATTGTCTAATGAGTGAGGTACTTTTTTGAAAATTATTATAGAATTTTGATTAATTGACCTTAAACCGGCGACTGCTTGTGAATTTTTGCTGTAAGAGGTTTAGAATATAACATATTTACGAATCGTTTTGACATCTAAACGGTATGAAAAAATTACAATGTATTGTTGTGAAAGTACTCTATATAATAAGTGAATCACTTTTTACTACTTTCATATAAAATTGTTGATAAAAAAATATTTACCTTTGTCAATTTTTTTAGAAAATGGGCGAAGAAATGCTTTTGATTTTGGCCTTTTAGAACTCTCGTTCATAAAATAAAAACAACAGAAATAAACTTTAGTTCAATATCAATCCATTTCCTCAAAAAAAAATGCAAAACATTAATTAAAATTGGCAATAAAGTCTTTTAAAACAATCTAATTCTCGCGTTATGATACTCGCCTATGATACGATTCACGCCTAGTCCCCGCCGAGCGCTTCCAATGGGTGGACGTATCTCTTGGGCTCCGAAAATCCTACCTACCTATAGTTATATTATACCATTGATTATAGAAATATCACGGACCACATCGATTTCGTACACGGCCTCTTAAGATAGGCATCCAAGTATGCTGTGGCAAATTTCAACCTGGGGATTAAGAGGGACGGTGAGAGCCCCCTTAAATGCTGCAGGTGGATTTTTTTAAGGGTTAGGGTTGTTAAATATCACGTTTATTGACTTTTCTGAATTGTTTAAGAGTTTGTAAAAAATATATAAATAGACATATCGACAGAATTAATTCAAGTTAGGTCACCATTTATCCTTTCACAGTAAATAATAAATTATAATCATTATTGTAGGACAGGGAGGGCCGTTTTGCTTAACATATATTTTCAACTTTTTAAATATAGTGGTGCATTTTTAATGTGTCGGCAGAATTTGTCCACGTTTTTCTCTTGTTAATTCACACCAAATTAATAGACTAAAATAAATAAAAACACCTTTGTCTCTTACATAATAAAAACATCTTAAATCATAACAGAATGGATAAATAGCCGAAAAAGAAAGAGTCCTTCAAAAAAGAAAAAGTAGTGACATCTATCGTTTAATTTTTGAAGGACTTTGAACTAAGCTGCACGATGGCGGTATGGCGCAGCGAAGGTGCAAACCATAAAAGCTGTGCCTGTTGATTGGCCAATCTTGCCCGATGACGTGAGTATGATACCGACCATGGGAGTGTATTATAAATAGGATAAAACGAATTAACCACCCGAAGTTTGTAGCACCCGACGTTTCGGCGACGTTGCAGCCGCCGTTGTCCAGGGTAGACTGTTCTATCCTGGACAACGGCGGCGGCGTCGCTGAAATGTCGGGTGCTAGAAACATCACCCGGTAAATTCGTTTTATCCTATTTATAATATCAAACAACCGCGATAGTCATCGATTTCACATTATATGCGAGTGTAATATGCAAAACGAAATGAAGTAAGTGTACAAAACACCCAAATTACTGAATGATGTTTCTCCACCTTTAAATGTTGGTGAGAAATGGAAAAAAATGTTTTTATTACTTTAATTTACGTAGAACTACAAAGTGAAAAACTGGTAAGACTAAAAAACACCCACATAATATTACCATACCTACATATTTAAATTAACTAATTAAGGTATTTTAAAAAATATGAAGAAATATATTTCTAGAGTGGTTTTCGTCTGGGTTTCGAGTGGGTTTCGTCAAAATCATCGATCAGTTTTGAGGCATCCATTTTTTCGACTTCCTTAGCTAGCAGAGAAGAGTCTCGACTCGACAAACCGGTATCAATATGCAAGCTGAACCGCTCAAAACACGCCGTATCACAAGCTAATACGAGGCTTAAAAATCATGGTAGGTGATGGAGAGGCTGCCAGAGACGACCTGAGATAAAATCAAGGCCGAAGAGAAAAACCACGGCGGATGTGCCCCCGCAACAAAATGACAGGAGAAGTACAACTTTTGTAAGCTCACCTTCTCCTTTTCCTCTCTCTCCTTCCTCTTCTGTTTCATCCTCTCCTCCAACTTCAGCAGCTGTTCTCTCTTCTCTTCATCCGTCAAGGGTTTCTTCTCCTCGGTTGATTCCGAGAAGCTGCTGTGACCAGACTTAGCAGCGTGAAATTCGACTTCCGTCTGATTTTTGAATAGTTTATTGCATTCGTCACATCTGAGCGATTTAGCCTCCGCGTTTTCTGCAGAATTTGAGCTTTCACCAGTGTCCGATGTCTGCGGTGCGGGCTCCAAGTCATCAATATCATCCGCGTGTTTCAAAAGCCACTCCATTGCTGGCTCTACGCCTTTGTGGTTCGTTACACTTAGAGCCTTTTCCCTGAAAACCCGACGAAAACTTTACATTGATTTTGATACAAATGAAAATATTTTGTACAGGTACGGATACAAACGCTTTTTCTTTAGTGAAACCCATCTCCATGAGAGTTTCCACCTCTTGCACCATTTTTAACAGTTTCGGCAATCCGTAATTTGATTAAATTCACAATAAATGCACGATCACCCCAAAATAAAACGTAACCAAAAAACGCCGGCTGTCGACACGTAGAGGTGGGCGATTGTCGGTTTGACTTGCTTCTTCCGTAGCTGAAAAGTGTCTATGGTCACTATGGCTGCGTTCAACAAAGAAGCAAAACGATTTCATTGGCGGATCCCTGCTGAATTTATTTTGAAACGTGTAGTACTCAGCCGATCAAATGATTTAGTTAGTATTATCAAAACGTTCCCGCCACGCACCTAACCTTGAAAAATTTTAGCATGCTAAATTTGTCTATGGCCAATATAAGTCAAACGGTCAATAGACAAAATTGGCATGCTAAATTTGTCAAGAGGAGAAATATGAATTGCGAAACACCCATCACACACCCATGAGGGAAATATGAATTCCGCGTTTTTGTGCCGTGACGCGAGTGCCGCATTTACTACTCTTTTATATTAGATTTAGCAAAATAACAAACGACCTGCTACTACAAAAAAGTATATTTATTCTTGTAATCTATATGAAACACATCAATATACAAATTAATAATATTACCTAGAGTAAGTATATTTTAACTACCTATTTTGAGAAAAAAATACTAAAATAATATTTCAATATCTACGATTAAATACAATATTTAATTTAATTAGTGAAGTCAAAATTTAAAAATCTAATATCACCGCATCAGTTGTGTTATATTAGTACCTATGAAATATTATGCAATATTGAAAATTATGCAAAAGTCAGAAATTAAATCAAACTCTTAATCAATCTAGACCTCTCAATTCCTATAAAGTGAACCATCGTAACCACGTGATGAATTTGTAGACGTTAATAAGAGTAGAGGTTGGTTCGACTAATCTCTCGATGGGTACGACGTTTGTATAAACGATCGGTTTAGCTAGATTACAATTGGTTAATACTTTATCGCCCTTAAAGTATTGTGTCGTCCAAGATTTCACCCCGTCGCAGTCGATCAAATTCAAACTTTTATCGAAGCAGATTCGAATCTCTGAAAGATAATAGTTATCTGTGCGTTCGTCGTGAATGCATTCAACAACTGGATCCTTTTGAAGGTGCACTTTCACCGCATTATATATTTCCATAGGATGATACTCGGCATCTTTATCGGGTAGAATGTCAGCCTGCGCTAGAACTCCTGACATGATGTAATTTTGCAGCCATTTGAGACCTTGTGCGAAGTAGCTGAGCTGATTATTCAGAGGATGTATGGTGGCGGCGCAAGTGCCATGTTTCTGCCATTCATGGCTCCATAGCGAAGATTGCGGAGTACCTGAAATTATGCAAGGCTTTTAATCTTTTGAATAAAGGTCTTTAAAATTTACTTATAGATGGTGGTGGCTTTTGTTGCTTAATCTTGGCAGTGAGGCATCAAACAAATAACATTTTAAAAAATCCCTACCACAAAGTTACCTATTATAATGGTACGATTGCTGAATCAGAACATTTTAAGACATCGGGAGATATTGTGAGAGGAAGTCAACGCCGGCGAGAGAGCTGCCATTCGAATAAAACAAAAGAGACAAAGTTATGCAAAGTGGAAGTGACAGTGATGTTCCAAATTTGAAAATGCATTCACCCAAACCCGCGCTAGCGGGAGTACGGAATATTGGATTCATATCTTCTTGCAGAACATGATCCCCCGATACTTCAAAGCGGGATTAAAGTAGATTTATAGGGATTTTAAGGGGGTTGATTGCATTATGTTGCATTGGATTTCTCTAATTTTTAACCAAAACCGTCATTTGCATTGAAATAACTTTAAAACAAGTAAATATTATATTAAAAAGAATAAAAAACATGACTCCCATTACAGAAAGTGAACTATTGTATTTACAATTATTTTTATTAAGGTTTTTATATGAAACATTTGTGTACCAATGAAAACACATATAGATATACCTATGTATATTTCCAGAATATTAACTTTATGTTAATTAATGTAATTTCTGTTAATTTATTGACATTTGGACATTTAGACAACTACTTACTAGATATTTGGACAGATTCTAACAATGCCACACACTTCTAAATCGGTTTAAGCGTTTAGATGTATGGTGGAATAAAGAAATGGAAAACATACATAGATGAATCTGAACACATTACACTTCTTTTTTTGTTGGGCAGTCCTGTAAAAACATTTTTTTTATTATTTCGATGCACTTTTAAGCATCGGGGGGTAGAAGAAGTGTGTATGCAATGGGGGGTCACATTGCCGTCCCCTCCTATTTTACTGAATTCTATGGCTAGAGGAAACGGAAGGCAGATGACATCACAGGCAGATTGCAGGTCCGGTAAGAGTTTTGTATGTTTGGAAATTTAATTATGGAAAGTTGTGGCACTATAACTAAGAATAATGCAGACTATTGATTTTCTATTGCAAAATAAGCTATGTTTGTTTACGTTATTAATTATTCAGAAAAACTGCAATTCGCGCATCTTAAATGCTATGGTTTCGAAGGGGGAGTGAATAGGTGGTAAGGTGCACGCTCACATGTGGCAAGGCAGCTGTCCTAAACCTACCACAGCCGGTTCGTAAGTCCGGAATCCACTGCGCACCCCCCAGAAGTGTAAAAAAATAGTATTATGATGGGCCCGACTCCGGTCGGTGAATTCCATGGCAGCTCCGTTTGTATTTATTTATTGAGGCAGGTACGGAGTTCATACTACAGTTTATACATGTTTACCCATGCTTACGGTTCATACTCGAATAAGAACACCTTTTTTTTGTATATCCATATCTAAAGCAGACCCTTTTGTGTGCTACCAAATGGTGTCTACACACACAGGGAGGCTTTCACTTAAAGTAAATGTGCATAGTTTAGAAAAGAAGCTAACCTGTCTCAATATTTGTCCAGTACTGTTCCAACTGTGGAATAATGGGCGTGATCTGAGTCACGTTCAGCGGCCACGTTTTGTTGCAGAAGCCAGGTCCGATAGTACCCTTTTTAGTCGGCCAAATGCCGTGAACGGTCCAAGAATCTTTCTGCGATGGCATCGTACAAGAATGTGTGGAATCGTGTTTCTTCCATTCGTAGCACGCCGTAATCGGCCATCGTTGCGTGAATATCAACAAATCCCAATCGTTGCTATAAACTGCTACATTCGCGCTGAAAATAGTTATCCTTGCTATAAACTGCTACATTAGCGCTGAAACTGCATTATTATTATGCGACGCAAGCTGTTATCGACCAAAGTTATTGGAAGTTCAAAGATAAGATTACTGACATAAACCAACAAATTGTACAACCAGCTGTTATAATAATCAATAAAACACAAAATACATACCTTAAAAGAGGCAACAAAGCCAAAAAAAATGTTGGAATAAACGTCATTTTACAACCTTACGTATTCAAAATAATGTCAAGGTAAAAAACGACAACCATCCTAGTTTTCGCGTATATAATTTAAAATTCCATGAGCTTAAACTATCACATTGTGGATAATAGTTCCTAAAAGAACGAGAACGAACAATAAATATTATGCAAAAAAAGACTAGAGAACAGAAAACGACCAAAACGACAGCCGATCCGCTGCCCCACGAATGAACGTAATAGTGACGGCTTACTGCTAAAGAAACAATCGTAAAAGAACTACGATGACGTATCGTACATCCTATCTTTCTTAATTGCACTGTTGGAGAATAATAAGTTTGTTTCTACTCTATGTTGTGAAATTTCACAATGGGCGGGTTTATTGTCATACCACAATCTCTTACTACCAACCCTACTATGAAGTGTTTATATTGATGTGTGCGTGTAACATGTGTGTTATTGTGTGTCTCGTTATTGCATTCGACCGACAGAATTGAAATTCAAATCCGTTAATTTTATCCCAACGGAAAATGATTACCCTTACACTAAAGGTCACTTCATTTTAGGAACCTGTTCTACATTGCTGATTTTTTAACTTCACCTGACTATACATATTCACCACGGTGATTCCAAATCTGCTATATTAAATAAGCATCTCAATAAATAAGCGAGATATAGGCATTCAAAGAATAGTTAAACCGATACATTTCAGTAGGTTAGGTAAGTTTTTTAAAAATAATTCATAATCACCTATACGGCGATAGGTTGTTATTTTTTCATAAAACAGTCCTTAAAACTAAGTTTAAAAAAACTTTTTTGTATGTAAATTGGTTTTTTTTAGCCTAATTACGCGTCCGAGGCTTTTTATCTATCACATTTAGCATTACAGTGAATATAATCCAGTAGTGTTTCTAGTAGCCTGTTAGTAGTAGTGTTTCTAGTACCCTGTTTCTAGTAGCATTACAATGAATTGAATCTAGTAGCCGAATCTAGTAGTGTTACTGTTTTTTCGATTTTCGAGAATGGTTCCTATACTGCATATCCACAACAAGTAACTTAAAAGCCAAAATAATAGTAAAAACCAACTTTATTTATTGATCCAAAAATAATACACAAACACCATTACATTATATTTTACATATTACCAGAGTCAATACTTGCGACTTTATTCTAATAATAATTTTTTTTCGATTTTTGAGAAATGCTCCTATACTGCATATCCACAATAAGTAACTTTAAAGCTAAAATAATAGTAAAAACCAACTTTATTCGTTGATCAAAAAAAAAACACGAAATATTTTTTTACATAATACCAGAGTCAATACTTGCGACTTTAATCTAATAACAATATGACCAATTTCTAAAAAGTAAACCAACTCAGCCACCTGATAAACCTGTAAACGTTGAGAAGCATTGAAGTAGACGTATTTAATCTATTATCCGGCACTATATTTGTGTAAGTTATCGATTTCGTTAAATCGCAATTAGTTAAAATTTTCTCGCCATTCACAGTTGGAGTCTCCCAGCCTACGATACCATCGCAATCGATTAGATTCAGCGCCTTATCGAAACAAATTCTAATCTCTAAGAGGTAATTACGGCCCGTGCGTCTATCGTAGATACATTCGACGAAAGGATGTCTTTGGATGTGGTTTTTCACAGCATCGTAAATATCCAACGGGTGGTATTCGGCGTCTTTGCTTGGCAGAATGTTGGCTTTGGAGAGAATACCAGACATGATGTACATTTCGATCCACTCGAGGCCTTGAGAAAAATACCTAAATTGGGTTTTCAGAGGGTTTAGAGCGGCAGCGCAGGTGCCGTGTTTTGTCCACTCGTGGCTCCACAACGCCGATAATGGTGTTCCTAAAAAAACGCAATTTAAAAAAAATCATTCGAACCGTTGGCGTTTTTCGCGGGAGCTCCAACCTTTTTCTATGTTGGTCCAGTACTGCTCCAACTGCGGCAGAAGCGGTGTGATTTCGGTGATATTGAGCGGCCAGGTGCTGTTACAGAACCCGGGTCCGATTGTGCCCTTCTTCGTGGGCCAAATGCCATGGATAGTCCAAGAGTCTCTGTGCGATGGCATCGTGCAGGAATGTGATGGATTGTGCGCTTTCCACGTGTAGCACACCGTCGTTGGCCAGCTTTGCGTAAATATTAATAAATCCCATTCTTCTAATGAGGTATTAGCGCTGAAAACAATCGAGCTTTACACTAAGAATTGAAAAGTTTTATTGTTATTTACCTTACTAGCAGGAACGATGTAAAGAAGATTATGAGTGTTGAAGACATTTATTGAACCTAATGGCAAATAAATAAGACACGACAACTCGAATGACGTGACAAGATGATTATAATGAAAATGCATAGTGGGATCCCGTGGAGAAATAATCGTACATGAAAGTACACGTCTGAAAAATAATCGCATTAGTACGATGATGTCATCTCTATCGCCGCAGCTGTTCTGTGATTCGTCACTTTCTTGATTTTTAGTCTATGGACGCGCAATGGAGTTGTACGCGCGGGTGGTTTAAATTTTTATTTGAATAAAACAACACTGGTGCATTTTTTTTATTACGTTTCGACACATTTTAGATTATATCAAGTATTGAATTGGTTGCCTACACATTAAGTGTACTCCAACAAGCGCCTGGACACAATATTTACCAGAGCACCTGATGAAGTACAATATACATGTGGCAAAGCGGTAGGTGATGTATCTTCGGAGTCGAGGTGGTCTTCGGCGATGGTGATCTGTGTGAGATCTCCGCGCGCTACTTCAGGTACCTGACTACCTTTTGCGTGTTCAAAGTCTAGGCCCCCGGGTAGCACGCGAAGCTCTCAGAATAGATGCGATATTTAGCGCAGGAGCGGATGATGAGCGAAGAAAGAAGGAGCGACGTCTGATGGAAAAATCAGCTGTTGCTAGGTCGGGATGTCGTGACGTCAGCGGAGTCTTCATTCATTGAAAGCGGTTCGTTCGGTCGGTGGGAGGGACGAGAAGCGTCGCGATTGGTCCGGCGGTCGGCTCGTAAATCAGGTAAGTCCGTCCCACACTCGCTGCGTCTCTTTCTCTCGGAGGTGATCAATTAATGGCGAAGGTAACATATCGGGGCGGCCGTTGGCCGCGGGATGGTGACGTCACCGACGGTGGAAGGACAGACGAGGATGCTCGTCTCGAGGGCGTCGCCGATGCCAGCTGACGGATAACAGCTGGCGCCTCCTTATCTGCGTGGGCGCGCACTAACATCACTCAAATACACCAGAGCACTTCATGTTTGATCACTGATAAAATTCCAGATCGGGTCGCGCGGCACGCATGGCAACAGTTCGGCTCGGCGGCCGCGGCGCGACACTCGAAGTCCGTCCGGAGCGACTGCGGCCGGGTCGGCGACCGCAGTGCGACGCGTGCAAGGCGAAACTGGCGAGCAAGTTCGCGACGCGAATGCGGGGCGCCCTCGGCGGTCGCGGGGCGCGTCTAGACTGGGGAGGGGCGCGGGCGGCGGTCACATGATCACCGGACGGGAGGTCAACATCCGCCGCGCCGCCGCCGCCGCAGCGAGACGCGCGCGCGTCCGCCGCCGACACTCGCACCCGAATGACTCCGACTCCGGCTGCCAGACACTCCAACGCTCGTCGAGGCTCCTCACCCGACCGACCGCTATCGCATCGAGCCTCCCGTAGTGCAACCGTACCGACCGCCGAATCATCGTACCTCGTCAGCTGCGGTTCACTCCATCATCATCATCAGTGCCCTCTCCTAAATGAGGGGTTGACGACCGACAACCTGCTACGTATACCAACCCTACCCTCCCATCCTAACGCGTTTTCAAAACCGCGACCATAAAATCTTAAAATTTGTTTTTCAGCGACACCAGGTGGGAAAGCGGGGAAGGGGGAAGGAGCGCCTCCAACAAATATATGTAGACAATTAAAGCAAACCGAGACGAGACAGCATACCATACTCATGGAGCATCATACCAGACAATTTCACGTGGAACGAGACTCAGGGCAGTTTATTATCGTGACCATGTAAAAACCGATCAGAAAAAAAATGCACAAAACGTAATCTCTGGTTACCAAATTCATTCGACATAATTAACAGATCTTGGACGAAAGTGCAACTTTCTCATGTCTCGGAAACTAGGCCAAAAAGCATTATTTCGTATGATTTTTCGTTGTTTTGGCTGTTAAATCCCCTTCAGAGCCTCAAAAATTAGTATGAAAATACAATAAAACATAATTTAGGTTGTTTTATTAACGGAGACCCCCAGAATAAAAAGCCATCTACGCCACTGGTTTCTTTTGATTGAGCTCGCTGGCTGCTGCTCCATTCGACACATGTATGGAGCCATTCGATATATGGTGACTTGGGTGGATAGTAAAGCTTCTCACATGTTAGGACTTCTCGACTCGTCATGGACACTACTTATATTGTAAGATTTTAAAGAGAACATCTTAAAAATGAATCATTTGTAAACAAAAGCATGTAGGTATATACCAAATCAGATGCATTATTTATGTAATTAGAGCGAGTGTCACTATGGATGCCATTACTCCATACGAAGCTCCCTCGTCTGTTTTATATGCACAGAGTTTTGTTGGACGTACGGGACTGTATCCGAAATGACGTAATTACGAGCTTTTCGATGTCGCTCGTTGTAATATGGCAGTGGGCAGTCCACATAATCAGGCGAGATGAGAGGTCGGTGGGGTTGTAAACTCAGCGTAGACCTAGAACAGAAAGAGCCGGGAATGGCAGGGGGATATGTGCCCTGTGGGCTCGCATTAAACGTTGAAATTTAAAACATAGTAGGGTATCCTGTGGGATCAAGTAAGCGGTGTGATTAATAAAAAGTTCCAAAAATGTTTAAAAATGATCTCGAAAACCGCGGGTTTGGGTGACAGTTTTTTAGAATATCTATAACTCTATAGCCTTGTTTATATATTCTAATAAAAATAATTGCCGGAAAGCACTGGGAAGTATAAAACATACCTCCGAGATTTTTTTTGTTTTTAACCAAATTTAGATCGCGTAAAATGAATTTTTGTGTATGTTGTAACTTTTTCAAAAAGAGAATTGCTACAAACTAAGCGTTACGAATACTTTTTTCAAACTTTTTTTCAATCGTAGTTCCAAAAAAAATGCGTACGTACGTACGTACGTACGTACGTCCGTATGTACGTACGTATGTATTTATGTATGTATGTATGTATATATGTAGGTACCTAGGTATGTATGTATGCATGCATGCATACATACATACATACATACATACCTACATACATACATAATACATATATACATACATACATACGTACATACGTACGTACATACATATGTACATACGTATATCCATACATTTATTGGATCGAGCAAACATCAACACGACACAAGACCGTGCAACCAACAATCAATGTCCAAACTGTACACGACTTACAAACAGCGATATTACCTCAGTAGACATTTAATATTACGATATACAGACTTCTGACATACAAGATATGGCCCGAAGTCATCATCGATTTAATGGTTTTATAACACTGTAGGTAAATTGACAATAAAATGAGAGAGGAATGTGAGGAGTTGACGAAAATCCTATCATAATAATCGTAACGGAAAACATCAATATCGCAAAAGTTTACCAGGCCTGGATTAGAATGTATTAATAACTTCATCTTATTTAACAGTTTTATTTATAATTGCATTTTTTTTATTTTGTTGTATCTATTATTAAGGTTTAGTAATAAGTACATTAAGTTCTACCCCCTGCCGACACCCACCCCACATAGACAAGATTTGTCTAGTAGGGTAATAAAATCCAAATAATTATAATTTAATAATCTAATAACTGCAGGCTAGTAACGAAGCTGAATATATAAAATTAAATGATACTTCCACATATTAAAATAAACTTTCGAAAAATCAGTTTTCCTAGAACTCGCATCCGATCGTACGTGTCGCCGCCGGCGTACGATACAAAACACGTTGCGGCGCCGCCCCCGGGTCGGTGGGTTCTCTCGTAGACGTCGCCGCATCAGCTGACTGCCCCTCCCCTCGCCCTCCCCTCCCCCTCCCCCGCCGGCCGGGCGATGCAGCGGCCCTGACATTGGCGGGCTGCAGCGAGCGGCGCGGCGGCCGCAGGCTTCCCCGGCCCCCTCCCATCCCACCCCTCCTCCCGCGCTCCCACCCTCACAACCATTCCTGGGACCTGCCGAATCGCACCGCTTTGACGGCAGTATTTTATTTTTCGACAAACTTTCGCCTGCGGCTTCGTTCGCGCTAATATCGGACTCGCGGTCCCTGTAAATAAGTTAATAAATACCTAAAGTAAGAGTAAACTTTTTACGTAAATATTTAATTATTTTTGAAACCACCTGTTTTTGTACTCTGCTGGGGCAATGCCCCCCGGGGGGTATTTGCGGACCTGAATACATAGCTACGGTAAAAGAGTGAAAACGCAAACTCCACCTTTTGTCGTTTGTTTGTTTGTTTGTTTGTTTGTCCTAATTTCTTTGAATCTGTTAAGAAATTTACTTACCTCGGCTCATAAAATAGTATCAACAGCCAACAACAACACCATTAAAGAGTTGAAAGTACGTTTAATGGCTGCAATTAGCTACTTTAGACTTCAGTCTCAGATGAAATTTCGGCGGCTGTCCCAGAGGACGAAGGCAAGATACACACCGGACCACTCCACTACCACTGTTAGGTTAGGTTACCACTATACTGTGACTACTATACGAAACACTCACAGAAACATCGTCTCTCAGTAAAGCAGACGAAAATGCACTAGATGTCTTCAACGCAAACTACTCTGCCAGGATCTCCGGTGCTTTGCAGTACTACAGCGCGGGAAGAATACGAACAAACAAAAAACAGTGTAACATTTAAATATGTTTTTTAATTAGTCATAAATGCACAACTGTGTAACCAAAAAAAAAACAGTGAACCATAATAAGGAAGTCAGAATCATAATAAATAAAAACATTGAGAAAAAACTAATTCTCCCGGTATAACTTTGCCTCGATCTACGTAGTTACCTAAAAACCGAGTTTTCAGTGCCGAAATAAAACACTCGCCTTTTTATTATATAATGGTACGGGGATTGAAATCGAAGCTCTGTAATTTTTCAAACGGCGTTAAACGGCGTGCACTCGCTCGATTCGGGTGCCACATGTTATGGAGACGTGGCTCGAGGATAGTGTCCAAGACGCACATTTTCAGTTTGCCAGAGCGTACAGTTGTCGCCGGAGTTCTCTTCGCGATTAAATCTGGCATCGAGTCGCATCATATTCCTGAATTGAACGCGAATGCAAAATGCTACGTGTAAACGTTGTTTTATAAATAGTTTCCATTATTCTATATTTTTCCGACCAAGAGAACCGATTCGGTCTACATGTCATTCTTCAACCCTGTTGAAAATGTGTGTCTCGCTAATAAAATTACAAAAAAATGTCTTCGTGGAGATTACTGCTTCTAAGGAAATAAATAACTACTTAAGTCATTTATCATCTGATTGTCAGCCCGATCAGCTGAATGATATTCCAAATAGTAAAGATATCTGATTCCTGGACCTGGTGCCGTCGAACTCCTGGTAGCATGAGTGTGTCGGCAGCCTCTTTCGAGCTGGGTTCAAAAATCTCAAACAATAGAACTCAAAAGATCCTCGTTGTCAGTGCCGGATTATTCATTAGGCCAAGCGGGCCATGGCCTATTGACCCACGCCGTAAGGGGGTCCCGGGCCCCCGAACAAGTAATCATTAAAATCCAAATTTTTCAAATTGTTTCTAATAAAAAAAATATTGAATTAAGCTAAAACTAAGAAGAAAATGTTTAATAAACTCTTTGATCGTATAATTGTGTAATTGTAATAAATAGGATAATCGTTATAAATTATCGACAGTTTGCCGCTGTCAGCCTTATAAAGTTTATGTTTATGCAGTTTTATAAAGTTTAATGTTTGTTTAATAATATTACAATACAGTCTTTATTAATGTTTGTTTTGTTTAATAACATTGGTTTATCCAGATTTTGTTGTGCAAAACGTATTAGGATATAATTTGCAAAGTGCAAAGGAAGCCCCGAGATTTCGATGGCCCAAGGGCCTCTACATGGGTTAATCCGGCACTGATCGTTGTAAGATGCAATGTAATCAATTTATGAAAATGTTCTGTGTGAAAAATTGTACAGTTTTATCCCGGTTTCTGTAAAACATATTATAGTTACTTAGGTTCTTTTTTAACAATCACACATTCATGTTGCTTTGCAAAAAAAATTAAAAAGAATTATCTCAAAATCGGGAAAAATTATACAAGTGTCGTCTTCGAAATAAACCCTTCAAAATAAGTCTGAAATAACAGAATAATACATTAGGGTGGCCATTACTTACTCTTGGCGATTTTTTTGTGTTTTTTTTTGTTACCTTTACCTTTCTAAAAAATCTGTGAAAAAATTCAGCTTAATCGGCTCTTGGGGTACCCCCCTAAGAGCCTTAACAATCAAATAAATGATAAAATCAGAGTTTTTTTATCTTATTTTATATTATATATTATTTTATGATTAGACAACAGTAGTAGCTGTACAAAAATGCATATAATATAATTTATCACTTTTTCTCGTACGATTAACGATTTTCGAGAAAAACGTGATCTAAATCCACAGACTTTTTGTAGAAGGGATTAGTGGCTACAAGTGGCAACAAGTGGTATCGTCGTATCAGTGGTGTTTCCTGAGTAGGAAAAATGACGTTGTCACTTTTTCAACCCGTAGGGTGAGGAGCTATGAGTCACAAAATGCCGATTCTTGGTATTAGGTTTTGTCGATTTACTTTATAACTACTCAACCGATTTAGACAAGTGGGATGTTATATGACAGGTATTTGAATGCTCAAGAAAAACTGCGTAACAATCTTAAGTATAAGACTAATATTTAAAAGTTTTTTTAGTATTAACTTTATTTTATTTTAAATAACCCATTATTTTATTACCTTTTTTTTATTATGTTGTTATTGAAATTGTCTGAAAAACCTATTCATTAAATAATGACCTAAAACACGTTAACTCTAATAATGTCATATAAAACATGGTAATATCTTAAATACTTAATATCTTAATACAGTGGCCCTGCCCTTATTTTTCGACATTTGAATTTTCCTTGCGCTACCCCTCCCCGCTCCGTTTGGTGCCATTGCATCAAAAAAAAACTGTGGTACCACATTTCAGCTCAATCGGATAAAGAGAAGGGTTACCCCAAGAGCTTTGAAAAACAAAAACACCACAGTTTTTTTTATTATGTTGTTATTGAAATTGTCTGAAAAACCTATTAATTAAATAATGACCTAAAACACGTTAGTAAATAAACCCAATATAGCATAATTTTTTAGGCAAGTACTAGAGTATTTAAGATATTACCATGTTTTATATGACATTATTAGAGTTAACGTGTTTTAGGTCATTATTTAATGAATAGGTTTTTCAGACAATTTCACATGTCTGTAGATGTAGATTAGATACACATGTCTGTAGATTTTAACGTTTCACCTAAATAAGTGTTTATTGAATGATTCGTGAAGTTCTACAATATTTCCAGGATGAGTTCACGCTTTTTTTTTCAAATATTGAGCTAATCACTACATCTATGTGCTGGTTATCAATGCGCGTGTGATGACGTCATACGTTACGAATTTCACTAGTCTGTGATAAGACTCGTCATAGTCGTCGCTCGTCAGAGTGATTCACGCGAATTCCGAATGTGTGGCAAGTGTGACGTCAGCAACGAGGAGAAAAGTATGCTTTCCGCGTGAGTTGCTGCATTTCAAGACATCTCTAGAGATCAAAGATATGCACCTATTCGAGAGAGATCTATCCGTCACACGACATAATGAAATATGAAGCCAGAGATTGATAAAAATACTGGCGGCGAAATTTTCCATGGCTACTTCCAGTGTAACGAGTCAATAATGAGCTGCGCTGTCAGAAAGTTCCATATATTTAATGCCCTCATTGCGGTTTTATATTGCTCGATTACTATCCGGTAATTAATTATTTGAAGCAGTTTCAATAATGGTTTTTTTTCCTCAATAATAGTAAAGTACATACTTTTTACCACTAAAAAGGAGCCACGAGCTTTTCGAATATCTTTTACCTTTCGAATCTTTTACATTTTGGAATAACTTCAGAGAAATTATATTATTATGTACTAAAAAACAATATATTCCGGTACCTAATCAATATATTAACGCATAACAATGAGAAAAAAACGAAAACAGAAACATGTTGGTTCGTTCAACAGCAAGGGATTTCTCAATGTATGACGTAATTCGTGCTCTTCAGTGATTTGCGAGCGTCAGAAGGACTTAACCCTGCACTGCAATGCAATGATTTGCAAGTTAAATATGTATTGTGTTACATATTTGAAGTTCGAACATGTCAACGAGTTAAGAAACAAGCCTGAATGGCTGAAGATTAGGAAGCGAAGAGACTTACAGACATTTTCTCTCAATATATAATATATATCGTTATTTATAATCCCACTTCTCCCTCATATCTTAAGGAAAGATTTCGTTGTCTGGCAGACACGGGTTACTCATTCGGTCATAGCAGGATAACACACTGTCAATTCCTCTTTATCACTCGTCTTTTTATGCTTACTCCTTCGCAATTATATAATCGTCATACAACTTGAATCCACAGTTGAACTAAAAGTAAACCGTAAAGTAAAAACCAATCAAGTACAGTATCGCAGCCAGAAAGTAAAACCGAAATCACATGAAAACAGAAAACACTCGGAACACTCCAAAGTGAAACGAAGGAATGACAACAGCTTAGGCGCAAGCTTACCTGTCACCCATACACTGAGTCTCTGAGTATCTGTCTCTGTCTTGCTTATATACTGTGTCTCTTTCATATATAAACTAGTTTTAATAACCGCAACGTAAAACAAAAGAATTCCTATGGCCCAGGCGCAAAATACTGCCTGACACCGGCTCACTGATCCATTAACTTATTTATCGCTTTAGTTTCGGGATAATATATAAGTACTCCCTCGGTACTACGCAGTTGTTTTTTCTATTTATAGTTGATATTGATATAGGTTTATAGTTTGTGATATTTTCTATATATAAATATTATACACAACTGTCGTTTAAATAAAATGAAGTAAATAAGGTATTTTAGTAAAAAATGTGTAATTGAATAAAATATTTTGCAATTTCAATACTATAACTTTTTCCAGATACGTAGGTACTTTAGCGTAGCTGTTGTAGAATGAAATGTTACACTCGTAATAAGCTTTCCTTTGGTATAATATGTGGCAAAGTGTTACAACAAACTTCGCAAGTGGGTAAAATTACCCTTTGTCTTTTAATATAGACATTATGAGAGGAGCCCTTTCCAATTTATCCTCATCCTAATCTTGAATCCAACATTAGACCAAGCCAGGATGAACCGCGGAGATCCGGAAGACCAGCTTGACCGCGGAGAATAACAGCTGTAGGCATCCTGCCGTTGTAACAGCCGTTATAATAGCATAGCTGACATCATAGTTATAATAGCATAGCTGTTATATATATATAGTAACTGCTGTTATAATAGCATTGCTGGCATCAGTCAGCATATCAATTGTGCACTCCGGCAAATAACCCGGGGGTCTAGAAGTGCTCTTATGCGTTGCCCAAAAAAGCGTTGGTGGTTGCTGACCTGATGTCAGCCACTGTTGAAACGACCCGTTGGCCACCCGATCCCGAGTGAACAGACGGGCAAAAGACGCGACGGTCCGCGATATATTCGAAATGAATTACCGATAACATCAGGTAAAGACAGCGCAAGCGACTTCTGACCCGTGAACGAGAAACAGGGGAGTACGAGTAAGGGGACAACGGAGCAATCTGACCAAATCTGGTAGTAAGGGCGCGAGGCCACCAACTGGTTTCACTTACGAGTGCCGT